>CM065591.1:196197438-196524382 GCA_033119425.1 Bufotes viridis | reverse complement strand
AATTACAACACTGGACAATGTAATGCCTTTTTCCGGTATTAATTCCTTTTACAGGAGAAAAACGTGCTGCCTACTGTTTCTGGTGTAACTAACACCAAATTGATTAAATTGGTCTTTTTTTCACCAAATTTACAACACTGGACAATGTAATGCCTTTTTCAGGTATTAATTCCTTTTTACAGGAGTAAAAACGTGAGGCCTACTGTTTCTGGTGTACCTAACACCAGATTGATTAAATTGGCCTTTTTTTCACCAAAATTACAACACTGGACAATGTAATGCCTTTTTCAGGTATTAATTACAAGAAGACTGCTGCTAATTGGACACCAGAATTTTTAAAATGCTAGTTTGTGTACATAAATTCCCACACTGGAAGATATAATTCATTTTTCCGGTATTAATTACAAGAAAACTGCTGCAAATTGGACATCAGAATTTTTAATATGCTAGTTTTGGTACATAGGTTCCCACACGGGAGATATAATTCCTTTTACAGGAGTAAAAACGTGCGGCCTACTGTTTCTGGTCTAACTAACACCAGATTGATTAAATTGGCCTTTTTTTCACCAAAATTACAACACTGGACAATGTAATGCCTTTTTCCGGTATTAATTCCGTTTTACAGGAGTAAAAACGTGCTGCTTACTGTTTCTGGTGTAACTAACACCAAATTGATTAAATTGGTCTTTTTTTCACCAAAATTACAACACTGGACAATGTAATGCCTTTTTCAGGTATTAATTCCTTTTTACAGGAGTAAAAACGTGAGGCCTACTGTTTCTGGTGTACCTAACACCAGATTGATTAAATTGGCCTTTTTTTCACCAAAATTACAACACTGGACAATGTAATGCCTTTTTCCGGTATTAATATCTTTTTACAGGAGTAAAAACGTGAGGCCTACTGTTTCTGGTGTACCTAACACCAGATTGATTAAATTGGTCTTTTTTTCACCAAAATTACAACACTGGACAATGTAATGCCTTTTTCAGGTATTAATTACAAGAAGACTGCTGCTAATTGGACACCAGAATTTTTAAAATGCTAGTTTGTGTACATAAATTCCCACACTGGAAGATATAATTCATTTTTCCGGTATTAATTACAAGAAAACTGCTGCAAATTGGACACCAGAATTTTTAATATGCTAGTTTTGGTACATAGATTCGCACACGGGGAGATATAATTCCTTTTTGCAGGAGTAAAAACGCGAGGCCTACTGTTTCTGGTGTAACAAACACCAGATTGATTAAATTGGCCTTTTTTTCACCAAAATTACAACCCCTGACAATGTAATGCCTTTTTCCGGTATTAATTCCTTTTTATAGGAGTAAAAACGTGCTGCATACTGTTTCTGGTGTAACTAACACCAGATTGATTAAATTGGCCTTTTTTTCACCAAAATTACAACACTGGACAATGTAATGCCTTTTTCCGGTATTAATTCCTTTTTACAGGAGTTAAAACGTGAGGCCTACTGTTTCTGGTGTACCTAACACCAGATTGATTAAATTGGCCTTTTTTTCACCAAAATTACAACACTGGACAATGTAATGCCTTTTTCAGGTATTATTTGCAAGAAGACTGCTGCTAATTGGACACCAGAATTTTTAAAATGCTAGTTTGTGTACATAAATTCCCACACTGGAAGATATAATTCCTTTTTCCGGTATTAATTACAAGAAAACTGCTGCAAATTGGACACCAGAATTTTTAATATGCTAGTTTTGGTACATAGATTACCACACGGGGAGATATAATTCCTTTTTACAGGAGTAAAAACGTGAGGCCTACTGTTTCTGGTGTACCTAACACCAGATTGATTAAATTGGCCTTTTTTTCACCAAAATTACAACACTGGACAATGTAATGCCTTTTTCAGGTATTAATTACAAGAAGACTGCTGCTAATTGGACACCAGAATTTTTAAAATGCTAGTTTGTGTACATAAATTCCCACACTGGAAGATATAATTCATTTTTCCGGTATTAATTACAAGAAAACTGCTGCAAATTGGACATCAGAATTTTTAATATGCTAGTTTTGGTACATAGTTTCCCACACGGGGAGATATAATTCCTTTTTACAGGAGTAAAAACGTGCGGCCTACTGTTTCTGGTCTAACTAACACCAGATTGATTAAATTGGCCTTTTTTTCACCAAAATTACAACACTGGACAATGTAATGCCTTTTTCCGGTATTAATTCCTTTTTAAAGGAGTAAAAACGTGAGGCCTACTGTTTCTGGTGTACCTAACACCAGATTGATTAAATTGGCCTTTTTTTCACAAAATTACAACACTGGACAATGTAATGCCTTTTTCAGGTATTAATTGCAAGAAGACTGCTGCTAATTGGACACCAGAATTTTTAAAATGCTAGTTTGTGTACATAAATTCCCACACTGGAAGATATAATTCCTTTTTCCGGTATTAATTACAAGAAAACTGCTGCAAATTGGACACCAGAATTTTTAATATGCTAGTTTTGGTACATAGATTCCCACACGGGGAGATATAAATCCTTTTTACAGTAGTAAAATTGTGAGGCCTACTGTTTCTGGTGTAACTAACACCAGATTGATTAAATTGGTCTTTTTTTCACCAAATTTACAACACTGGACAATGTAATGCCTTTTTCAGGTATTAATTCCTTTTTACAGGAGTAAAAACGTGCGGCCTACTGTTTCTGGTGTAACTAACACCAAATTGATTAAATTGGTCTTTTTTTCACCAAAATTACAACACTGGACAATGTAATGCCTTTTTCAGGTATTAATTCCTTTTTACAGGAGTAAAAACGTGAGGCCTACTGTTTCTGGTGTACCTAACACCAGATTGATTAAATTGGCCTTTTTTTCACCAAAATTACAACACTGGACAATGTAATGCCTTTTTCAGGTATTAATTACAAGAAGACTGCTGCTAATTGGACACCAGAATTTTTAAATGCTAGTTTGTGTACATAAATTCCCACACTGGAAGATATAATTCCTTTTTCCGGTATTAATTACAAGAAAACTGCTGCAAATTGGACACCAGAATTTTTAATATGCTAGTTTTGGTACATAGGTTCCCACACGGGGAGATATAATTCCTTTTTACAGGAGTAAAAACGTGTGGCCTACTGTTTCTGGTCTAACTAACACCAGATTGATTAAATTGGCCTTTTTTTCACCAAAATTACAACACTGGACAATGTAATGCCTTTTTCCGGTATTAATTCCTTTTTACAGGAGAAAAAACGTGCTGCCTACTGTTTCTGGTGTAACTAACACCAAATTGATTAAATTGGTCTTTTTTTCACCAAATTTACAACACTGGACAATGTAATGCCTTTTTCAGGTATTAATTCCTTTTTACAGGAGTAAAAACGTGAGGCCTACTGTTTCTGGTGTACCTAACACAATATTGATTAAATTGACCTTTTTTTCACCAAAATTACAACACTGGACAATGTAATGCCTTTTTCAGGTATTAATTACAAGAAGACTGCTGCTAATTGGACACCAGAATTTTTAAAATGCTAGTTTGTGTACATAAATTCCCACACTGGAAGATATAATTCATTTTTCCGGTATTAATTACAAGAAAACTGCTGCAAATTGGACATCAGAATTTTTAATATGCTAGTTTTGGTACATAGGTTCCCACACGGGGAGATATAATTCCTTTTTACAGGAGTAAAAACGTGCGGCCTACTGTTTCTGGTCTAACTAACACCAGATTGATTAAATTGGCCTTTTTTTCACCAAAATTACAACACTGGACAATGTAATGCCTTTTTCCGGTATTAATTCCTTTTACAGGAGTAAAACGTGCTGCTTACTGTTTCTGGTGTAACTAACACCAAATTGATTAAATTGGTCTTTTTTCACCAAATTTACAACACTGGACAATGTAATGCCTTTTTCAGGTATTAATTCCTTTTACAGGAGTAAAACGTGAGGCCTACTGTTTCTGGTGTACCTAACACCAGATTGATTAAATTGGCCTTTTTTTCACCAAAATTACAACACTGGACAATGTAATGCCTTTTTCAGGTATTAATTACAAGAAGACTGCTGCTAATTGGACACCAGAATTTTTAAAATGCTAGTTTGTGTACATAAATTCCCACACTGGAAGATATAATTCATTTTTCCGGTATTAATTACAAGAAAACTGCTGCAAATTGGACACCAGAATTTTTAATATGCTAGTTTTGGTACATAGATTCCCACACGGGGAGATATAAATCCTTTTTACAGGAGTAAAAACGTGCGGCCTACTGTTTCTGGTCTAACTAACACCAGATTGATTAAATTGGCCTTTTTTTCACCAAAATTACAACACTGGACAATGTAATGCCTTTTTCCGGTATTAATTCCTTTTTACAGGAGTAAAAACGTGCTGCCTACTGTTTCTGGTGTAACTAACACCAGGTTGATTAAATTGGCCTTTTTTTCACCAAAATTACAACACTGGACAATGTAGTGCCTTTTTCCGGTATTAATTCCTTTTTAAAGGAGTAAAAATGTGAGGCCTACTGTTTCTGGTGTACCTAACACCAGATTGATTAAATTGGCCTTTTTTTCACCAAAATTACAACACTGGACAATGTAATGCCTTTTTCAGGTATTAATTGCAAGAAGACTGCTGCTAATTGGACACCAGAATTTTTAAAATGCTAGTTTGTGTACATAAATTCCCACACTGGAAGATATAATTCCTTTTTCCGGTATTAATTACAAGAAAACTGCTGCAAATTGGACACCAGAATTTTTAATATGCTAGTTTTGGTACATAGATTCCCACACGGGAGATATAATTCCTTTTACAGGAGTAAAACGTGTGGCCTACTGTTTCTGGTCTAACTAACACCAGATTGATTAAATTGGCCTTTTTTCACCAAAATTACAACACTGGACAATGTAATGCCTTTTTCAGGTATTAATTCCCTTTTACAGGAGTAAAAACGTGAGGCCTACTGTTTCTGGTGTACCTAACACCAGATTGATTAAATTGGCCTTTTTTTCACCAAAATTACAACACTGGACAATGTAATGCCTTTTTCAGGAATTAATTACAAGAAGACTGCTGCTAATTGGACACCAGAATTTTTAAAATGCTTGTTTGTGTACATAAATTCCCACACTGGAAGATATAATTCCTTTTTCCGGTATTAATTACAAGAAAACTGCTGCAAATTGGACACCAGAATTTTTAATATGCTAGTTTTGGTACATAGATTCGCACACGGGGAGATATAATTCCTTTTTGCAGGAGTAAAAACGCGAGGCCTACTGTTTCTGGTGTAACAAACACCAGATTGATTAAATTGGCCTTTTTTTCACCAAAATTACAACACTGGACAATGTAATGCCTTTTTCCGGTATTAATTCCTTTTTATAGGAGTAAAAACGTGCTGCATACTGTTTCTGGTGTAACTAACACCAGATTGATTAAATTGGCCTTTTTTTCACCAAAATTACAACACTGGACAATGTAATGCCTTTTTCCGGTATTAATTCCTTTTTACAGGAGAAAAAACGTGCTGCCTACTGTTTCTGGTGTAACTAACACCAAATTGATTAAATTGGTCTTTTTTTCACCAAATTTACAACACTGGACAATGTAATGCCTTTTTCAGGTATTAATTCCTTTTTACAGGAGTAAAAACGTGAGGCCTACTGTTTCTGGTGTACCTAACACCAGATTGATTAAATTGGCCTTTTTTTCACCAAAATTACAACACTGGACAATGTAATGCCTTTTTCAGGTATTAATTACAAGAAGACTGCTGCTAATTGGACACCAGAATTTTTAAAATGCTAGTTTGTGTACATAAATTCCCACACTGGAAGATATAATTCATTTTTCCGGTATTAATTACAAGAAAACTGCTGCAAATTGGACATCAGAATTTTTAATATGCTAGTTTTGGTACATAGGTTCCCACACGGGAGATATAATTCCTTTTACAGGAGTAAAACGTGCGGCCTACTGTTTCTGGTCTAACTAACACCAGATTGATTAAATTGGCCTTTTTTTCACCAAAATTACAACACTGGACAATGTAATGCCTTTTTCCGGTATTAATTCCTTTTACAGGAGTAAAACGTGCTGCTTACTGTTTCTGGTGTAACTAACACCAAATTGATTAAATTGGTCTTTTTTCACCAAAATTACAACACTGGACAATGTAATGCCTTTTTCAGGTATTAATTCCTTTTACAGGAGTAAAACGTGAGGCCTACTGTTTCTGGTGTACCTAACACCAGATTGATTAAATTGGCCTTTTTTCACCAAAATTACAACACTGGACAATGTAATGCCTTTTTCCGGTATTAATATCTTTTTACAGGAGTAAAAACGTGAGGCCTACTGTTTCTGGTGTACCTAACACCAGATTGATTAAATTGGTCTTTTTTTCACCAAAATTACAACACTGGACAATGTAATGCCTTTTTCAGGTATTAATTACAAGAAGACTGCTGCTAATTGGACACCAGAATTTTTAAAATGCTAGTTTGTGTACATAAATTCCCACACTGGAAGATATAATTCATTTTTCCGGTATTAATTACAAGAAAACTGCTGCAAATTGGACACCAGAATTTTTAATATGCTAGTTTTGGTACATAGATTCGCACACGGGAGATATAATTCCTTTTTGCAGGAGTAAAAACGCGAGGCCTACTGTTTCTGGTGTAACAAACACCAGATTGATTAAATTGGCCTTTTTTTCACCAAAATTACAACCCCTGACAATGTAATGCCTTTTTCCGGTATTAATTCCTTTTTATAGGAGTAAAAACGTGCTGCATACTGTTTCTGGTGTAACTAACACCAGATTGATTAAATTGGCCTTTTTTTCACCAAAATTACAACACTGGACAATGTAATGCCTTTTTCCGGTATTAATTCCTTTTTACAGGAGTTAAAACGTGAGGCCTACTGTTTCTGGTGTACCTAACACCAGATTGATTAAATTGGCCTTTTTTTCACCAAAATTACAACACTGGACAATGTAATGCCTTTTTCCGGTATTAATTCCTTTTACAGGAGTAAAAACGTGAGGCCTACTGTTTCTGGTGTACCTAACACCAGATTGATTAAATTGGCCTTTTTTCACCAAAATTACAACACTGGACAATGTAATGCCTTTTTCAGGTATTAATTACAAGAAGACTGCTGCTAATTGGACACCAGAATTTTTAAAATGCTAGTTTGTGTACATAAATTCCCACACTGGAAGATATAATTCATTTTTCCGGTATTAATTACAAGAAAACTGCTGCAAATTGGACACCAGAATTTTTAATATGCTAGTTTTGGTACATAGATTCCCACACGGGAGATATAATTCCTTTTACAGGAGTAAAACGTGCGGCCTACTGTTTCTGGTCTAACTAACACCAGATTGATTAAATTGGCCTTTTTTCACCAAAATTACAACACTGGACAATGTAATGCCTTTTTCCGGTATTAATTCCTTTTACAGGAGTAAAACGTGAGGCCTACTGTTTCTGGTGTAACTAACACCAGATTGATTAAATTGGCCTTTTTTCACCAAAATTACAACACTGGACAATGTAATGCCTTTTTCCGGTATTAATTCCTTTTACAGGAGTAAAAACGTGAGGCCTACTGTTTCTGGTGTACCTAACACCAGATTGATTAAATTGGCCTTTTTTCACCAAAATTACAACACTGGACAATGTAATGCCTTTTTCAGGTATTAATTACAAGAAGACTGCTGCTAATTGGACACCAGAATTTTTAAAATGCTAGTTTGTGTACATAAATTCCCACACTGGAAGATATAATTCCTTTTTCCGGTATTAATTACAAGAAAACTGCTGCAAATTGGACACCAGAATTTTTAATATGCTAGTTTTGGTACATAGATTCCCACACGGGGAGATATAATTCCTTTTACAGGAGTAAAACGTGAGGCCTACTGTTTCTGGTGTACCTAACACCAGATTGATTAAATTGGCCTTTTTTTCACCAAAATTACAACACTGGACAATGTAATGCCTTTTTCAGGTATTAATTACAAGAAGACTGCTGCTAATTGGACACCAGAATTTTTAAATGCTAGTTTGTGTACATAAATTCCCACACTGGAAGATATAATTCATTTTTCCGGTATTAATTACAAGAAAACTGCTGCAAATTGGACACCAGAATTTTTAATATGCTAGTTTTGGTACATAGATTCACACACGGGGAGATATAATTCCTTTTACAGGAGTAAAACGCGAGGCCTACTGTTTCTGGTGTAACTAACACCAGATTGATTAAATTGGCCTTTTTTTCACCAAAATTACAACACTGGACAATGTAATGCCTTTTTCCGGTATTAATTCCTTTTACAGGAGTAAAAACGTGCTGCATACTGTTTCTGGTGTAACTAACACCAGATTGATTAAATTGGCCTTTTTTCACCAAAATTACAACACTGGACAATGTAATGCCTTTTTCCGGTATTAATTCCTTTTACAGGAGTAAAAACGTGAGGCCTACTGTTTCTGGTGTACCTAACACCAGATTGATTAAATTGGCCTTTTTTCACCAAAATTACAACACTGGACAATGTAATGCCTTTTTCAGGTATTAATTGCAAGAAGACTGCTGCTAATTGGACACCAGAATTTTTAAAATGCTAGTTTGTGTACATAAATTCCCACACTGGAAGATATAATTCCTTTTTCCGGTATTAATTACAAGAAAACTGCTGCAAATTGGACACCAGAATTTTTAATATGCTAGTTTTGGTACATAGATTACCACACGGGAGATATAATTCCTTTTACAGGAGTAAAAACGTGAGGCCTACTGTTTCTGGTGTACCTAACACCAGATTGATTAAATTGGCCTTTTTTCACCAAAATTACAACACTGGACAATGTAATGCCTTTTTCAGGTATTAATTACAAGAAGACTGCTGCTAATTGGACACCAGAATTTTTAAAATGCTAGTTTGTGTACATAAATTCCCACACTGGAAGATATAATTCATTTTTCCGGTATTAATTACAAGAAAACTGCTGCAAATTGGACACCAGAATTTTTAATATGCTAGTTTTGGTACATAGATTCCCACACGGGAGATATAATTCCTTTTACAGGAGTAAAACGTGCGGCCTACTGTTTCTGGTCTAACTAACACCAGATTGATTAAATTGGCCTTTTTTCACCAAAATTACAACACTGGACAATGTAATGCCTTTTCCGGTATTAATTCCTTTTACAGGAGTAAAACGTGAGGCCTACTGTTTCTGGTGTACCTAACACCAGATTGATTAAATTGGCCTTTTTTCACCAAAAATTACAACACTGGACAATGTAATGCCTTTTTCAGGTATTAATTACAAGAAGACTGCTTCTAATTGGACACTAGAATTTTTAAAATGCTAGTTTGTGTACATAAATTCCCACACTGGAAGATATAATTCCTTTTTCCGGTATTAATTACAAGAAAACTGCTGCAAATTGGACACCAGAATTTTTAATATGCTAGTTTTGGTACATAGATTCCCACACGGGGAGATTTAATTCCTTTTTACAGGAGAAAAACGTGCGGCCTACTGTTTCTGGTGTAACTAACACCAGATTGATTAAATTGGTCTTTTTTTCACCAAAATTACAACACTGGACAATGTAATGCCTTTTTCAGGTATTAATTCCTTTTTACAGGAGTAAAAACGTGCGGCCTACTGTTTCTGATCTAACTAACACCGGATTGATTAAATTGGCCTTTTTTTCACCAAAATTACAACACTGGACAATGTAATGCCTTTTTCAGGTATTAATTCCTTTTTACTGGATTAAAAACGTGAGGCCTACTGTTTCTGGTGTACCTAACACCAGATTGATTAAATTGGCCTTTTTTTCACCAAAATTACAACACTGGACAATGTAATGCCTTTTTCCGGTATTAATATCCTTTTACAGGAGTAAAAACGTGAGGCCTACTGTTTCTGGTGTACCTAACACCAGATTGATTAAATTGGTCTTTTTTCACCAAAATTACAACACTGGACAATGTAATGCCTTTTTCAGGTATTAATTACAAGAAGACTGCTGCTAATTGGACACCAGAATTTTTAAAATGCTAGTTTGTGTACATAAATTCCCACACTGGAAGATATAATTCCATTTTCCGGTATTAATTACAAGAAAACTGCTGCAAATTGGACACCAGAATTTTTAATATGCTAGTTTTGGTACATAGATTCCCACACGGGAGATATAATTCCTTTTACAGGAGTAAAAACGTGCGGCCTACTGTTTCTGGTCTAACTAACACCAGATTGATTAAATTGGCCTTTTTTCACCAAAATTACAACACTGGACAATGTAATGCCTTTTTCAGGTATTAATTCCTTTTACAGGAGTAAAAACGTGAGGCCTACTGTTTCTGGTGTACCTAACACCAGATTGATTAAATTGGCCTTTTTTCACCAAAATTACAACACTGGACAATGTAATGCCTTTTTCAGGTATTAATTACAAGAAGACTGCTGCTAATTGGACACCAGAATTTTTAAAATGCTAGTTTGTGTACATAAATTCCCACACTGGAAGATATAATTCCCTTTTCCGGTATTAATTACAAGAAAACTGCTGCAAATTGGACACCAGAATTTTTAATATGCTAGTTTTGGTACATAGATTCCCACACGGGAGATATAATTCCTTTTACAGGAGTAAAAACGTGTGGCCTACTGTTTCTGGTCTAACTAACACCAGATTGATTAAATTGGCCTTTTTTCACCAAAATTACAACACTGGACAATGTAATGCCTTTTTCAGGTATTAATTCCTTTTACAGGAGTAAAAACGTGAGGCCTACTGTTTCTGGTGTACCTAACACCAGATTGATTAAATTGGCCTTTTTCACCAAAATTACAACACTGGACAATGTAATGCCTTTTTCAGGTATTAATTACAAGAAGACTGCTGCTAATTGGACACCAGAATTTTTAAAATGCTAGTTTGTGTACATAAATTCCCACACTGGAAGATATAATTCCTTTTCCGGTATTAATTACAAGAAAACTGCTGCAAATTGGACACCAGAATTTTTAATATGCTAGTTTTGGTACATAGATTCGCACACGGGAGATATAATTCCTTTTACAGGAGTAAAAACGTGTGGCCTACTGTTTCTGGTCTAACTAACACCAGATTGATTAAATTGGCCTTTTTTCACCAAAATTACAACACTGGACAATGTAATGCCTTTTTCGGTATTAATTCCTTTTACAGGAGTAAAACGTGCTGCCTACTGTTTCTGGTGTAACTAACACCAGATTGATTAAATTGGCCTTTTTTCACCAAAATTTACAACACTGGACAATGTAATGCCTTTTTCAGGTATTAATTCCTTTTACAGGAGTAAAAACGTGAGGCCTACTGTTTCTGGTGTACCTAACACCAGATTGATTAAATTGGCCTTTTTTCACCAAAATTACAACACTGGACAATGTAATGCCTTTTCAGGTATTAATTACAAGAAGACTGCTGCTAATTGGACACCAGAATTTTTAAAATGCTAGTTTGTGTACATAAATTCCCACACTGGAAGATATAATTCATTTTTCCGGTATTAATTACAAGAAAACTGCTGCAAATTGGACACCAGAATTTTTAATATGCTAGTTTTGGTACATAGGTTCCCACACGGGGAGATATAATTCCTTTTACAGGAGTAAAAGCGTGCGGCCTACTGTTTCTGGTCTAACTAACACCAGATTGATTAAATTGGCCTTTTTTCACCAAAATTACAACACTGGACAATGTAATGCCTTTTCCGGTATTAATTCCTTTTACAGGAGTAAAAACGTGCTGCCTACTGTTTCTGGTGTAACTAACACCAGGTTGATTAAATTGGCCTTTTTTCACCAAAATTACAACACTGGACAATGTAGTGCCTTTTTCCGGTATTAATTCCTTTTTAAAGGAGTAAAAATGTGAGGCCTACTGTTTCTGGTGTACCTAACACCAGATTGATTAAATTGGCCTTTTTTCACCAAAATTACAACACTGGACAATGTAATGCCTTTTTCAGGTATTAATTGCAAGAAGACTGCTGCTAATTGGACACCAGAATTTTTAAAATGCTAGTTTGTGTACATAAATTCCCACACTGGAAGATATAATTCCTTTTTCCGGTATTAATTACAAGAAAACTGCTGCAAATTGGACACCAGAATTTTTAATATGCTAGTTTTGGTACATAGATTCCCACACGGGGAGATATAATTCCTTTTTACAGGAGTAAAAACGTGTGGCCTACTGTTTCTGGTCTAACTAACACCAAATTGATTAAATTGGCCTTTTTTTCACCAAAATTACAACACTGGACAATGTAATGCCTTTTTCAGGTATTAATTCATTTTTATAGGAGTAAAAACGTGAGGCCTACTGTTTCTGGTGTACCTAACACCAGATTGATTAAATTGGCCTTTTTTTCACCAAAATTACAACACTGGACAATGTAATGCCTTTTTCAGGTATTAATTACAAGAAGACTGCTGCTAATTGGACACCAGAATTTTTAAAATGCTAGTTTGTGTACATAAATTCCCACACTGGAAGATATAATTCATTTTTCCGGTATTAATTACAAGAAAACTGCTGCAAATTGGACATCAGAATTTTTAATATGCTAGTTTTGGTACATAGGTTCCCACACGGGGAGATATAATTCCTTTTTACAGGAGTAAAAACGTGCGGCCTACTGTTTCTGGTCTAACTAACACCAGATTGATTAAATTGGCCTTTTTTTCACCAAAATTACAACACTGGACAATGTAATGCCTTTTTCCGGTATTAATTCCTTTTTACAGGAGTAAAAACGTGCTGCCTACTGTTTCTGGTGTAACTAACACCAAATTGATTAAATTGGTCTTTTTTTCACCAAATTTACAACACTGGACAATGTAATGCCTTTTTCAGGTATTAATTCCTTTTTACAGGAGTAAAAACGTGAGGCCTACTGTTTCTGGTGTACCTAACACCAGATTGATTAAATTGGCCTTTTTTTCACCAAAATTACAACACTGGACAATGTAATGCCTTTTTCAGGTATTAATTACAAGAAGACTGCTGCTAATTGGACACCAGAATTTTTAAAATGCTAGTTTGTGTACATAAATTCCCACACTGGAAGATATAATTCCTTTTTCCGGTATTAATTACAAGAAAACTGCTGCAAATTGGACACCAGAATTTTTAATATGCTAGTTTTGGTACATAGGTTCCCACACGGGAGATATAATTCCTTTTACAGGAGTAAAACGTGCGGCCTACTGTTTCTGGTCTAACTAACACCAGATTGATTAAATTGGCCTTTTTTCACCAAAATTACAACACTGGACAATGTAATGCCTTTTTCCGGTATTAATTCCTTTTACAGGAGTAAAAACGTGCTGCCTACTGTTTCAGGTGTAACTAACACCAGGTTGATTAAATTGGCCTTTTTTCACCAAAATTACAACACTGGACAATGTAGTGCCTTTTTCCGGTATTAATTCCTTTTAAAGGAGTAAAAATGTGAGGCCTACTGTTTCTGGTGTACCTAACACCAGATTGATTAAATTGGCCTTTTTTCACCAAAATTACAACACTGGACAATGTAATGCCTTTTTCAGGTATTAATTGCAAGAAGACTGCTGCTAATTGGACACCAGAATTTTTAAAATGCTAGTTTGTGTACATAAATTCCCACACTGGAAGATATAATTCCTTTTTCCGGTATTAATTACAAGAAAACTGCTGCAAATTGGACACCAGAATTTTTAATATGCTAGTTTTGGTACATAGATTCCCACACGGGAGATATAATTCCTTTTACAGGAGTAAAAACGTGTGGCCTACTGTTTCTGGTCTAACTAACACCAGATTGATTAAATTGGCCTTTTTTCACCAAAATTACAACACTGGACAATGTAATGCCTTTTCAGGTATTAATTCCTTTTACAGGAGTAAAAACGTGAGGCCTACTGTTTCTGGTGTACCTAACACCAGATTGATTAAATTGGCCTTTTTTCACCAAAATTACAACACTGGACAATGTAATGCCTTTTCAGGAATTAATTACAAGAAGACTGCTGCTAATTGGACACCAGAATTTTTAAAATGCTTGTTTGTGTACATAAATTCCCACACTGGAAGATATAATTCCTTTTTCCGGTATTAATTACAAGAAAACTGCTGCAAATTGGACACCAGAATTTTTAATATGCTAGTTTTGGTACATAGATTCGCACACGGGAGATATAATTCCTTTTGCAGGAGTAAAACGCGAGGCCTACTGTTTCTGGTGTAACAAACACCAGATTGATTAAATTGGCCTTTTTTCACCAAAATTACAACACTGGACAATGTAATGCCTTTTTCCGGTATTAATTCCTTTTTATAGGAGTAAAACGTGCTGCATACTGTTTCTGGTGTAACTAACACCAGATTGATTAAATTGGCCTTTTTTCACCAAAATTACAACACTGGACAATGTAATGCCTTTTTCCGGTATTAATTCCTTTTACAGGAGTAAAAACGTGAGGCCTACTGTTTCTGGTGTACCTAACACCAGATTGATTAAATTGGCCTTTTTTTCACCAAAATTACAACACTGGACAATGTAATGCCTTTTTCAGGTATTAATTGCAAGAAGACTGCTGCTAATTGGACACCAGAATTTTTAAAATGCTAGTTTGTGTACATAAATTCCCACACTGGAAGATATAATTCCTTTTTCCGGTATTAATTACAAGAAAACTGCTGCAAATTGGACACCAGAATTTTTAATATGCTAGTTTTGGTACATAGGTTCCCACACGGGGAGATATAATTCCTTTTTACAGGAGTAAAAACGTGAGGCCTACTGTTTCTGGTGTACCTAACACCAGATTGATTAAATTGGCCTTTTTTTCACCAAAATTACAACACTGGACAATGTAATGCCTTTTTCCGGTATTAATTCCTTTTTATAGGAGTAAAAACGTGCTGCCTACTGTTTCTGGTGTAACTAACACCAGATTGATTAAATTGGCCTTTTTTTCACCAAAATTACAACACTGGACAATGTAATGCCTTTTTCCGGTATTAATTCCTTTTTAAAGGAGTAAAAACGTGAGGCCTACTGTTTCTGGTGTACCTAACACCAGATTGATTAAATTGGCCTTTTTTCACCAAAATTACAACACTGGACAATGTAATGCCTTTTTCAGGTATTAATTGCAAGAAGACTGCTGCTAATTGGACACCAGAATTTTTAAAATGCTAGTTTGTGTACATAAATTCCCACACTGGAAGATATAATTCCTTTTCCGGTATTAATTACAAGAAAACTGCTGCAAATTGGACACCAGAATTTTTAATATGCTAGTTTTGGTACATAGCTTCCCACACGGGAGATATAATTCCTTTTACAGGAGTAAAAACGTGAGGCCTACTGTTTCTGGTCTAACTAACACCAGATTGATTAAATTGGCCTTTTTTCACCAAAATTACAACACTGGACAATGTAATGCCTTTTTCAGGTATTAATTCCTTTTACAGGAGTAAAAACGTGAGGCCTACTGTTTCTGGTGTACCTAACACCAGATTGATTAAATTGGCCTTTTTTTCACCAAAATTACAACACTGGACAATGTAATGCCTTTTTCAGGTATTAATTACAAGAAGACTGCTGCAAATTGGACACCAGAATTTTTAAAATGCTAGTTTGTGTACATAAATTCCCACACTGGAAGATATAATTCCTTTTTCCGGTATTAATTACAAGAAAACTGCTGCAAATTGGACACCAGAATTTTTAATATGCTAGTTTTTGTACATAGATTCCCACACGGGGAGATGCTGAGATGTTCAATGCTGAGAAAGTGTGTATTTGAGGCTCAGTGGGGATCCCAGGTGGGATATTGAAAGAAAAATCTATTCCATCTTATCAGATGGCATCTCTGTAGGTTTGATTGATGCTCAGACCAGAGACTTTCTCAGCATTGAACATCCCATCACCACAATGTTGTATCTACTTCCTATGATACACAAAAATTTAGAACAACCACCTGGGAGACCTATTGTGTCTGGACGAGGTTCCCTACTGAATAACATTTCCATATTTTTGGATAAGATATTAAGACAACATGCAACATCTGCAGTGTCTTACATTGAAGATACATCTGATTTTTTGAGAAAATTATCTAGCACATGTATCCCAGAGGGAGCTATCCTGGCTTCTTTCGACATTGTGAGTCTTTACACCTCCATAGAACACAATTTTAGGTTGGAGGTGGTTAAAAAAGCATTACATGGCTCACAGTGGTCTGAAGGTTGCCAGGACTTCATCTTGAGATTATTGCATTTGGTTCTAACTTCAAATTATTTTCTATTTTATTATTTACAGTTGAAGGGGACCGCCATGGGGTCGAATGTGGCACCCACTTACGCCAACATGGCGGTCTCCTTCCTTGATGAAGCACACATCTATGTATCGCCCCACTTCTCACATGTTTTGAGGTGGTGGCGATACATAGATGATATTTTCTTGATTTGGCTGGGCACAGAAGAGGAACTCCTCAATTTTTTTATGTTTTTGAACACTATTAATGAGGAGATTAAATTCACTTTGGATTATTCATTTCATAGGATTAATTTTTTAGACACATCCATCTCTGTTAAGGATGGATGTGTTCTAACGGATGTTTATAGAAAAAGTACTGACAGAAATACCTTATTACAATTTGATAGTGCCCACCCAAGATCAATGATCAAATCATTGCCTTTAAGCCAGTTCATGCGTGTGAAACGCATTGTGAATGATGAAATCACGTTACAAACTTCATTTAACAAAATGAGTGGGGCCTTTCAGGATAGGGGATATCCCACCACTTTACTGAATTCTCACATTGCTAGAGTAGAAACATTCACAAGAACAGAACTACTAAAGAAGAAACACTCCTCAGATAGGTCCCCAAGACGAATGAACCGCATTCCTCTAGTGACTACTTACACAGAGGATAGTCACAATATTAGGGACATTGTGCATAGACATTGGCCTATATTGAGTAGTGGACACAATAAAATAGACGAGTTTAAATCTTTACCACTGATGTCTTACAGACGCCCTAAAAACCTCAAAGATCAAGTGGTACACACTGATATAGGCCCTCAGAAAAAACAGGGACAGCAATTCTTACATGCCCAAAAAAAGGGTTGCTTTCCATGTTTAAATTGTGTCAACTGCCAATATATGGTTAAGGGAAGCGGATTTTCTCATCCCCAGACGAACAAAGTTTATCCTATTAGACATTTTTTGACGTGTACATCTTCCTACGTTATATATGTCCTATGGTGTCCCTGTGGACTTATATACGTGGGAGAGACTTCTTTAGATTTTAAGACCCGATGTAACCAGCACAGATACACAATCAGGAAGAAAAGAGCAGACATCCCGGTCTCTAGACATTTTCTGGATAGTGGCCACAAAGAAAGGGATTTGAAATGCATGCTGGTGGATTATGTTCCTGCACCTCGCAGGGGTGGCAACAGAACGTTGGCTCTAAAACAGTATGAGAAGCAATGGATAGTGAAGCTGAATAGCCTCAAACCAGGAGGCCTCAACGTGGACTATGGATCCTGTAGAGCCCACCTTTTCACTTACGGTGGCCTCTACATGCTCCATTAGTCTACAAAAATGAGATATTAAGGGAGAAATATGGTAGACAAAAACCAGGGATCCATTTGGATTCATTACATCGCTTTGGTGAACGCTTAACATGACCTTTTGTCCCCGTCTTATGGTGGTAAAATAAAATAAAATAAAATAGGATAACAGATATCTGAAATTATTTGATTGTCACATATTAATTGTGGCCTCTTTTTTGTTTCTCTTGTAGTTTATTACCGGATGAACATTGGTGATCTCAACTGGGCCAGCATTTTTATATAGATTGAAATTTTCTTCACATTCACAACCTGGTTCTGTACAAGGTATAATCGGTGTTGGACGCCCTTAATATACTTTTTGCAATTTTTGCATCCATTTGTTGATGGCACCCACTTCCTTATTATTGGCATAACCCAAAACGGGCTTTTTTCAATAATACATCATTGAACTGAGAGGACTTATATTGGGGTTTTCGCATTAGTGACCTGATGTGTACCCTGATAAACAAGTCGGAGGTGTGCCTTGTGAGGGATCACGATGACACGCAAATCTGACAGGTTGTCCTAGGTTCTTTTTAGAATAACAAAAACATTGCCCCTTTAAGAGTGACACTGTTTCTAGAGCTATGTCATATATGCCCACCCAGTGTCTCTATTAACCGTGGGTATTTTGCCATATTAAAAATGTTGGAAGTGCGTGCGACTGGCAGTACCTCTAGACAATAGCTTAATAACAATTTTTGTAGACAGGGTGCCCACACACGATTTTCCTTGGAGTGACTTTCCAATTATTTTTACTCAGTATTTTACATTCTATTTGTGTTTTGGGATTTTTTTACATGAAGATGACGTTATCAATTGGACGTGGATCAGATGATTTCTTAGCGCCAGAATAACGAACATCACATTGTAAGTCACATGACAGAACATGGGTGTGACGCACTAGTCTGACGGCGTCACTTTACCATGGCAACGTATTCGCCATGGCAATACACAACAAACCCGGATCACATGACAAAATCGGGTTGTGACGTATCATGCGGACGACGCCATGATGTCATGACGTTACGCCGTCTTGAATTCTTTTGGACATGCGCAGTCTGTAATTGTGGACGCACAAGGATCCATCACGATGCTGGCCACAGCTGATCTCTCCATGACACCGGTATTGCTTTTAATTCAATTTTATGATGTACACCTGTCACTTATAATTAACGGCATATGTTTTTATACTTTATTTTATATGCACGTCTTTGATTATGTATTTTTGTCACGGACATATTTATGGAATGATGAATTTTCAACACAGGACATTCTTGCATCATGATTATATTGTTTGATCACTGGATATATTTGATTTTTTGTATTGTTTACATGTCACTAACTATGTAAATCTTGTAATTGCTTTGATTGATTACACATGTATAAATATATTGAATGTTACACCATTTTTCATTGCTTGAGAAAGGTGCCATTGGGTGCACCGAAACGTCGCTTTTTACTCTGTAAATAAACAAGAATTTTTTTCACTACTCAAGGAAGTGCTGTGGAATTTTTCCTTTATATATTCCTGTGGACTCAGGGGACTGTCCTCACAGCCACTGGCACTCCTGTTTTCAACTTGTAAACCTGCTGTGCGATCCTGTATATTTTTGTATCTATCTATCTATCTATTTATCTTTCTATATACCTGTGTTACCTATCTATCTAGCCCAAATATATCATTTTAATAGATAAATATTTTATCTATCTATCTATCTATGTATCACATATCTATTAGCTATCATTTTATTTATCTGGCTATCTAATCTATCCTTCAAGCTATCTAGCTATCTAGCACATAGCTATCTAGCTACCAACGTATCTATCTATCTATCTATCTATCTATCTATCTATCTATCTATCTATCTATCTAACCTTTATCTATCTAAATATCTATTATCTAGCTATCTAGCTATCCCTTATCTATCTAGATACCTATCGATCTATTTATTTATGTATCTAGCTATCTATCTATCTATCAATCATCTCTATCTAGCTCATATTTATCTAGCTATCATCTATCTATCTATCTAGCAATCATAAATCTATTTTACATATCTATTGTATCTATCTATCTATCTATCTATCTATCTATCTATCTATCTAGTACTTATCTATCTAGACATCTATCAATCTATCTACCCAGCTATCTATCTAGCTATACATCTATGTATCTACTGTATCTAGCTGTCTATTTATCTATTATCTATCTATCTATCGTTCTATCTATTTATCTATCTTTCTATTTATCGGGCTATCTATCTTAGGGTTCATTGAAGTACCCAGCATTACAGGGCCTGGATGCTTTACAGGGCCAACGGGTTACTGCCTGTATTGGATTCCCTGGGAGCCCTTGCGGGAAATGGGATTTAGGAAGACTCTCCCCACGTCTCTATCTATCTTCTAATATGCTATCTAACTAGCAATTTGTAAAAAAAAAAACATTTTACCAAATGTAGAATAAAGCTATTAAAATGCTATTAGGCAATTAAATCCTATCAAGCTATTAAAATCCTATTAATCTATTAATAAAAGCATAGGAACTGCATGAATCTCTTAGAATCTTTAAAAGATCTATACCTGCTTTTTGGCTTTTACACGACCGTATTTATTAAAATAATAATGTTTAATAAAATAATATTATAAATATTGACAGTAACAAATATTTTGAGCTGAAAGAGCTAAACAGATTGCTATATAGTTTTATAGGTATACAGTGATAGCTGTCAGGAACTGCTATAAATGTATGTCTATACACCTTTTACATATTGCGCACATAGCTAATACACTATATAGAAGCCATTAGTGCTTGAGTGCGTAATACAATCTAGTGATAGATGCCATGCATCCATTAGCATCTGTATGATCACTACGGTCAGTAGTAAATAAATTCTAGACCAAAATGCCTATTCAACCAAATTAATTATAGATCTAAATACCCATTTATCCATCAGAATCTGTATGATCACTACATTCAGTAGTAAATTAATAAGTGTCATGTAAATATTCATAATAATTTGTGCTAACGAGGTCTTGTTATCTCTCATGAATGGTCTTTTTTTTACTAAATACTTGTATTCCTCATGAAATAACAAGGCTGATTTCTTTTTTTCTTAGGACTCTATATTATTCCTCTGTTATTCCTCCTAGAAATTAAGATATAAATGAATAACTGCTACCTGAATATTTATTTCATAACGGTCGTTAGAATTAGCCGACGCGCAGGTGTGGGTGGTGCAGGGGGTGCCGGAGCGCCGGTGTGTACGGTGCGTAGATAGATAGTTAGAAAGATATTTAGATAGATAAAAAAATGTATTAAAAATATTTACGAGTGATTTTAGAAAAAAAGACCGTGTTGTATGCTCCTTTGTAACTAAGCGCATGAAACAATTATGTATTGTAATTATGCACAAATGTGTCTACCCTACTGAGTTATTGCTTAAATCACGTACACCGTTGATTTTAGTTATTTCTCTAACAAAACAAAATTATTTTGCATCTCTTAAATAACCTCTTAGGACATGTCAGAACACGCCTTTAACATGCTCGGACATGCCGTGACGTGCTTCGCAAAATGGGTGGCGTATTTCAGAAAATGGATACCGCGGTCAAAAATAGGGTTTCTGAATCGGACACCTGGAAAGTTGGGTACCGTGGCTGACGCCGCTTCTGTTGTTTCTGTTGCTCCTGTGAAAAGGACAAAAGACGCATCTGTATGGAGCCACTAAGGACGAATATGTCTACAAGATGTTATCTCCCCCCCCCCCCCCCCGGGAAAGTTGTGTGCCATAATTGTTAATATTTATAAATGCTACGTATCTGCATTAGATGTGGCGATCAAACATTTTGCTAAAATCACGATTTATTAAACACGTCGCAGGTCCACTAGCAAAGGGATTGCTGCCTTGCGGGACTTGCGATGACATCACAGTGGGCGGGGTTGTGGGTGGAGTGGGCTGGGTTATGGGTGGAAAATGGGGCGTTTCGGTGACATCATCAATGGGTCTACTAGTTTTAGGAAGATAGAAGGATCAATTAGACATTGTATTAATACAAGCTTAATATAATTTGATTTTTAAACATATTAGACTTAATTAAATTACTGATGTGCTGGACTGCATAGTGTACCTTGCAAGACCTTCGGTGACATCATCGAAGGTCATTTAGCATTAGCAAAGCTAAATGCTGGATTGATTAGCTAGATAACTTCATATTATGTTGATATATTTTTGCTTAAATCACGTACGCCTTCTATTTTTATTATACACGATCGTATAATTAAAAGCAGATTTCAAAAATCGCAGGTCCACTAACAAAGGGAATGCAACAGTTAATTTTAAAGGACCTGCAGTGACATCCTCGAAAATCTTTTAGTTTTAGGATCCTAGACTGATCAAATAGCTATTGTCAATAGTTATGAGTTTAATATAAGCTTAATATTATTTTATTTTAAACATATTAAAACTTAATTAAATTACTGACGCGTTAAAAGATTTAAAAGAATAAAAGGGGCATTGAATGGGTGCTATTTTAGGGGTGGTTTGTGGGTGTGGTTATGGACAGAGTGGGTGGGGTTTTTGGGTGGGAATGGGCATGGCCACCTGTCACTTTGAGTTTGACAAAAAACAGTCCCCCTATACTACTCCTGAGCTTGCGACCTAAGTCCTTAAAATAATTTTTAATGTCCCTCCACATACATCTAGCTTGGTTATTGGTACCAATGGTCTTCACCAGCCCCTCCCAGTAATCTTTTACCCCTAATTGCAATATATCACCAGGAAGACAACATACAGTTTAATGATTCCAGTCCTAGTGACAAATCACCCTATCTCTACCCCTAATGATTGAGTCTCCCACTACCAGCACCTGTCTGGCCTTCCCATTAGTCCTGGTCCTTCCGTTCTGGAGTTGAAATTCCCTGACTGGCAAGAGAATTTTCTTGCTACAGCAGTGCTATCCCTAAACTAACACCTGCCTCATCTGCCAACTTTGCAAACTTTTTGGAGTTAGTCAGACCAGGGCTAGCCTCCCTGACACTGCTCCCTCTACCCTGCCTTCTGTTACCCAGCTAGGTACCTCACTTTCCTCCATACTAACACCTCATCAACCCCAGCCAGTGTCTGCTAATGTCAAGGTATCTAAGTGTTGCAACTCATTAACAGGATACAGGCTTCAAAACATGAAATTTTTTTCACATTCTGCACAGCAATATGCACCCTCAAATGGGTGTTCCAGGACTGCATACATTGCACAAGATGTGCACTGGACTACATTGTCAATCATGCAACACATACTTGCTAATGGAGATTACACTAGGAAAGAAACAAAGTAAATTATACAATGCAATTAAACTGATAAACAAATGAATAAATACAGTTCCCTCCTTAAGTCTCTGAATCTAAAGTCATGTCATTTCAAGTCACACATTTAATACAAAACACTCTTGCAGCCCCCCCCAAACTCTTTTTTAGTCTGCTTATAAACCTGCTATTCTCAATCATCTGCAAACCAGTCTGTAGACTTTTTTCCTCCGGATTCAAAGGGGCATAGTCAAGTATGTATGATTCGGGGAAAAATGACACTGTATGTAATTAACCTGATATAACATTACATTATTCTGTGGCGCTACAGAGACTCCTGAGTAGTTCTACACTGTGTGGTCATAAAGCCTCCAAGCCATTTGCACGTGGCCTTAGGGTAGGGCTACACAAAGACAGAGTAATGTTTCTGACTGACAGTAGGTGTCTGCAAAATTGCATACATCTCAATGTATTACTTTTGCACTGAAACTGTATCTCAATAGTTAAAATCAATTAGTAACCCTACAAAAAGTCTTAATCTAGTTTCAGCATTGATAATTTGAAAAATAGACTACTAAAAAAGAAAGCCTAAGTTCGTACAGCATTTGTTATGTATGTTTAACTGGACCATTTAAACAGTGAAATCAACTACACCATACAGCTAAGGCCTCATGCACATGGCCGTTGTGGGCTCGTGGCCGTATTGCGGCCCGCATACAGAGGGTCCACAATACACGGGGCACTGGCTGTGTGCACCCCGCATCACGGAAGAAGACCCATTCACTTGAATGGGTCAGCAATCACAGAGATGCGGTGCGGAACGGAAGCACGGATTGGAAGCACTACTAAGTGCTTCCGTGGTGTTTCTGGCCGTGCCTCTACGGACCCATTCAAATTGAATGGGCCTCGATCTGTCCCAGAAGTCAGAAATGGGTGATAGTGTTTTTAAGAAACCAGCAAGGAGAAAAGCAAATACTTTGAAGCTTTGCTTTCTATACTCACATGACATTTACATAAAAAAAAATTAAGTTAGAAGGATTAACATGGTGCAGTCGGCATGTCTTCTGTATATATATATATATATTGTATATAAATATATTTTAAATATTTTTAGTAGGATTTGCATTTATTTTCAGAAACATAATGTACAACTAGTTTATTGTGCTTTGTGCTTTTTAATTTGCTGTGTTTCACTGAAGGGTTAAGCGGGCTGGTCCCGCACCTGTTCAATGTGAGCACACAGGGTGTGTTTACTCAGGTACGGGACAGCACTATATAAACTAAGATGATTCCATTAGAGAGAGGAAGGAAAAAGCTAAGAAAGCAGAAAGAGAAAGAAAGGAGAAAGAAGAAAGGAACGTGAATCTACGAAAAGAAGAAAAAGAGAAAATTGATTGAGGTAAATAGAAAAGATGCACAATTATATGATAGTTAGGCGGTAGACATGACAAGTAAAATGGAAATTAGATGAGATAAGATCTATGAAGAACTATGAGAAGAATAAAATATGGGAAAAAAAGCTAATCATAAGATCTTTGATGATAAAGGTGAAGCCAAAGCAGGTCAGATATACTACAAGTAGAGAAAGTAATGTGAGATGGAAGAAGAAAGTGGGAGAGACATGCCTTACACCAGGGACACGTGTCTCTTCCAGGATTTAAAGCATCGTCAGCGAGAGACAGAGGGAGGAGCAGAAGACTTGGAGAAAAAGAGGAGGGAAAGGAGAGGACTGAAATAAACACTGACTAAGAGAAGGAGATAATACAGAAGTAAAAGAAAGGTGTCAAAGATTTGATGCCAATGACACTGTAAATTCCTGCAAGGGACACTTATTCTGAACAGGTAAAGTTTTAACTAGAACTTTTCAGAGGGTAGCACCACAATACTTTAGTGAGCTCAGAATCCCAAATGTAGAACTTGCAATCTGATTTTTACACTTTAGTACACTTTAATATTTGGCCTGCTGTAGTGTGTTGATGAATGCTGTCATGTTTTGAACCTGTGTTGCTTTAATAGGATCTTGTGCCTAGTATATGGTAGTATATAATAGGTCTTATTGTAGCACATCCTTCTGTAGAATTGGTTTCATTTTTTGAGCTTATGTTACATTTGTTATTTGGGTATAAAAGGCGGTTAGCATTTGGGATTCTCTATATTTTTGTATCTTGTTTTAGTTAGTTCCTAATAGATATTTACCAACTATTTAAATTTCATTGATGAAAACGTCTTATGCCTTCCAAACCATGATGTTCAGTAACTTCAGAGCAAAATGTCTTTGTTGTGTCATTGTGTATTTGTCTACAGAATGCTCTGTTAGTTTTTTTGTACTGTTTCCAAAACTTGAATTGCTTTTTTAAGGTGAACAACGTATATATTAGAATCTTGCCATCAACATGTGAATTTGTGCATTTTGATATCCTTTTTTTTTTACTTGTATCCATTTTATCTTAGTACCTTTACTATATGTCTTCTAATACTTCATAGTCTAGTTCTACATTTTCTGTAGTCAAATTTTTTAGACTGATGTTTAGCTAGGCTTGGAAAATTTTTGCATCTCACCTAAATTTTAGGGTATCAAAAGTGTTAAAGATAAAATATGCTAGAGGGATAAACCATTTGACCCGAAAATAGTCAAGGCTGCCATTCTCTTTAACTTACTCCTTGGAAGAAAAGACTTTCATTATGCAGAGCGTGGTCTCTTTTAACGGGTTTAAAAATGTCTTTATCTCTGTTCAACCACTGGAATATATGGGATTTTAGTATTTTAAGCACAACTTAGCAACGTATATAACACAATTACAAGTGACCCACATAAGCAATTACTTTATGAAGAGCAATAATTTTCTGCCACAACCAATAAATTTATAGTATTCTAATGAGGTATCCCAGCAATGGTTATATTTAACCCTTTCATGACAAGCACTGAAAAGGCCTAAATCACCTGACACTTTTTTTAGTGCTTTAGCCCATGTGGTGGTTTACCAGCCCTAACTTTTTATTTGTTGGAAATGTTTGTGACTTTTTTTGTGACCCCTAGGGCTTTTTATTTACATGTTTTTTTTTTAGGTTTTCTTTTCCTTTTGTGTTTAAGTGGGAGAAAACTTCAAACATTTTTAAAACATTTTTTTAAAACTATTATGCACACATATTTGAGAGTTTTATTTCCCTCAGCTTTTGTATGTATTGATTTTTCCCCAAGCTTAGTGAAAAGTTGTCACATTGATTTTTTTCTCTCTGTATAGAACTTATAAATGAATTTTTCTAATATATGACATTTTCTCTCACTGTTAGAAATAATATAACTGAAATGCAAATTTAAGGTTCAAAAATTATTTATTGAAAATTCAACAGGTGCCAGGTGCCCTTCTGAAATCAACTGTCCTCAGTAGGGTGATAGGGCAGTATTTTATGTTGCATTGGGGCATTTGGTTTTACTGGGGCGGTATTTTGTGCAGTACTATGGCATTGCTGGCCCCATCTATTTCTGCTGTCCCTGTCTATTTGTGGATTGTGTTGGCCCTGCCTACTTGTTTTCTCCCACCTTTTGTCAATTCGGACCTGCCTACAACATGGGGCCACTTTTAGTTTTGGGGAAAATAAAATATGAGAAGAGAGGGATGCACTGGACATGAAGGGAAGAGTAGGAAGGGAGAAGGGAAGGAAGACAAAAGGATCTGCTTGAGATTGAGCTATCACAGCCTGATTTATGGATTTCACACTGAATGGCATTATGAAGCTTACTGAAATATACAAATACTCAATTCAGTATATATACACGCTGCAGAACAAAAAACTATTTTAATAAAAACCTACTAGAAAAATATTTTAGCACAAAACACATGGGAAAAATAAATGTAAATATGTATAATCCCCAAAGGTGTCCATAATCTTTTAAGTCAGCTTTATGAAAATTCAGTAGAGCAGATAAGAGAGATGGCTACTGAAAGGAGGCTTTTGGAAAGCAATCAATATAATAAATAAAAATATCCAGTCTTTGACCTGTACTTCAGTGCATCGCGAGTCCCAATAGGTGCAGTGGGCAATGTTCACACACAGACAAATGGTAAGTAAAGTGGACCGCGCTGCTGGAAATCACAGAAGATCAGAAACAGCACTTCAGGATTCAGATCACCATCTCATGGACATAGGCAACCCAGCTAGTTTCAGCAATCACCCCCCTCATATGCGTCCACCTGATCAAGGCAAACACCAGATGCAGGACATAGTAAAGCACTGCCAGGTTCAGACAGGTTAAAGTGCTTTATTATACTCACAAAGAGCAGCCTTGTTACATCAGCATATCAGAAATTCAATAAAAACCAGGGTTCAACTCGGCCCGACCCGGGTTTCGCTTTACGCGCTTCTTCAGGGGCACTTGAACAACACTCCAGATAAAGTGAATGCTGATGTAACATGGCTGCTCTTTGTGAGAATAATAAAGCACTTTAACCTTTTTGAACCTGGTGGTGCTTCACTATGTCCTGCTTCTGGTGTTTGCTTTTATCAAGTGGACGCATATGAGGGAGGTAATTGCTGAAGCTAGCCGGGTTACCTATGTCCATGAGATGGTGATCTGATTCTGATCTTCTGTGATTTCCAGCATCACGGTCCACTTTACTTACCATTTGTCAGAAAGCAAGACTGATTTCACACTGAACAGGACTGAGAAGACTGCAAAGTATGGCAATACATGCAGGCTGCAGAAAACAACCCAATTACAAGGCCATATTAGCAAAAAAATACATGCTTGTCCATAAATTTTTTTCCCAAAGGTGTCCATAGAATTTAAATGTGATTGTAAAATAGCCCAGTACATTTTCTAGAAAAATATAGCCGGTATGAATTGTTTGTGAACTTATGTTTCCATGACCTGCAGAAAAACATTTAGTTTAATCCAGCTAAACAAGCATTAAATGGATTAGTGTTAAAGTAACCCAAACATGGAGTATTCATCACACACATCACTTTTGTGTGCAACAGTGGATCAGAGACAGTCATGATCATATTGCCCGGTTACCTGTGCTATTCTGTCTTAGAAGGAAAACAACTTGTATGTAATTGACAGCTTATTGAGGTAGAATAGGCTTTTATAGACTTGGAACTGTAAGGGTGTCTTCATAAGCGGCAGAGGTTACTGCTAGTGATGAGCGACCACCAAAGTGTTCAGGTACTACGTCCAAACACATAGCGATATTCGTGCGCTTGGCTAAGCACCCGAGTATAATAGAAGTCAATCGGAGACAACCAGGCACCCCCTGCTCAGATGCCTGGTCATTGGAAAAGGTCAGAAAGTGACAGAAACACCACCGAAATGTACCAGAATGGGGACCATGTCTGGGTGCATCTTGGACTCCAATGTCACTGCTGGGTACCATATTGTCCCAGTTGTCCGACACTTTTACATAGCGACAAAATCACGCCCAAAATCCAGCCCCCTAAAAAAAAATAAACATTTTTTAGAGGTAAAATTGTTGGGAAACATTCTTTACTGTATATTCAATTGTATGTACAGTGCAAATGCTGCCAAAATTTACAAGGAAGAAGCATTCCGATACAGCCAGTATATCACATAAAGGAGGGCCTCATTCACATGGTGATATATTTGTTCAGGTACACTGCTGCACTCATAAAGCCTATGCATTAAGAGAAAGGGCTGGCAAAAATTACAAGCAATCGGCACTCCAATACACCCTTTATTACACATAAAGGAGGGCATCATACATACCCTTGACAAATTATGATTGATGGCCTGCTAGTGACCCTCAAAAACATTTGGAGCAAGGGCCCACTGGTTACCCTCTAAAACATTATAGTTGAGGGCCTGAAGGTGAGCGGACCCTATAAAAAATTGTAGTGATGTCCTGAAGATGAGCGAACCCCATAAAACATTGCAGTGATGGCCTACAGGTAAGCAGACTGTATAAAACATTAGAAGTGAGGTCGTGAAGCCGAGCAAACCCCAATAAACTTTGCAGTGATGGCCTACAAGTGAGGAGACGGTATAACGCATTGGAGGTGAGAGCATAAAGCCTAGAGAACCACATAAAACATTGCAGTAATGGCCTACAGGTGAGCAGACGGCATAAAGCATTAGAGTTGAGGGCCTGAAGCCTAGCGAACCCCATAAAACATTGCAGTGATGGCCTACAGGTGAACAGACCTTATAAAGCATTGGAGGTTAGGGCCTGAAGCATAGCAAACACCAAAAAACATTGCAGTGATGGCCTACAGGTGAGCAGACCTTATAAAGCATTGCAGGTAAGGTCCTGAAGCCTAGCAAACCCCATAAAACATAGCAGTGATGGCCTACAGGAGAGCAGATGGTATAAAGCATTGGAGGTGAGTGTCTATAGCCTAGTGAAGCCCATAAAACATTGCAGTGATGGGCTACAGGTGAGCAGATAGTATAAAGCATTGGAGGTGAGGGCCTGAAGCCTAGCAAACCCCACAAAACATTGCAGTTATGGGCTACAGGTTAGCAGACCTTATAAAGCAGTGGAGGTGAGGGCCTGAAGCCTAGTGAACCCCATAAAACGTTTCAATGATGGGCTACAGATGAGCAGGCCTTATAAAGCATTGGAGGTGAGGGCCTGAAGCCTAGCAAACCCCATAAAACATTGCAGTGATAGCCTACAGGTGAGCAGATGGTATAAGGCATTGGAGGTGAGAGCCTATAGCCTAGTGAACCCCATAAAACATTGCAGTGATGGGCTACAGGTGAGCAGACGGTATAAACCATTGGAGTTGAGGGCCTGAAGCCTAGAGAACCCCATAAAACATTGCAATGGTGGGCTACAGGTGAGCAGACGGTATAAACCATTAGAGGTGAGGGCCTGAAGCCTAGTGAACCCCATAAAACATTGCAGTGATGGGCTACAGGTGAGCAGACGGTATAAAGCATTGGAGATAAGGGCCTGAAGCCTAGCGAACCCCATAAAACATTGCAGTGATGGCCTACAGTTGAGCAGACAGTATAAAGCATTGGAGGTGAGGGCCTGAAGCCTAGTGAAACCCATAAAACATTGCAGTGATGGGCTACAGGTGAGGAGACGATATAAAGCATTGGAGGGGAGTGCTTGAAGCTTAGTGAACCCCATAAAACGGGATAAAGCATTGGAGGTGAGGGCCTAAAGCCTAGAGAACCCCATAAAACTTTGCAGTGATGGGCTACAGGTGAGCAGACCTTATAAAGCATTGGAGGTGAGGTCCTGAAGCTTAGCGAACCCCATAAAACATTGCAGTGATAGCCTACAGGTGAGCAGATGGTATAAGGCACTGGAGGTGAGGGCGTATAGCCTAGTAAACCCAATAAAACATTGAAGTGATGGGCTACAGGTGAGCAGACGGTATAAAGCATTGGAGTTGAGGGCCTCAAGCCTAGAGAACCCCATAAAACATAGCAATGATGGGCTACAGGTGAGCAGACGGTATAAACCATTAGAGGTGAGGGCCTGAAGCCTAGTGAACCCCATAAAACATTGCAGTGATGGACTACAGGTGATCAGACGGTATAAAGCATTGGAGGTGAGGGCCTGAAGCCTAGCGAACCACATAAAACATTGCAGTGATGGCCTACAGGTGAGCAGACAGTATAAAGCATTGGAGGTGAGGGCCTGAAGTCTAGAGAACCCAATAAATATTGCAGTGATGATCTACAGGTGGGCAGACCTTATAAAGCATTGGAGGTGAGCTCCTGAAGCCTAGCAAACCCCATAAAACATTGCAGTGATAGCCTACAGGTGAGCAGACGGTATAAGGCATTGGAGGTGAGGGCCTATAGCCTAGTGAACCCCATAAAAGATTGCAATGATGGGCTAAAGGTGAGCAGACGGTATAAGGCATTGGAGGTGAGGGCCTATAGCCTAGTGAACCACATAAAACATTGCAGTGATGGGCTACAGGTGAGCAGACGGTATAAAGCATTGGAGTTGAGGGCCTCAAGCCTAGAGAACCCCATAAAAAATTGCAGTGATGGGCTACAGGTGAGCAGACGGTATAAATCATTGGAGGTGAGGGCCTGAAGCCTAGTGAACCCCATAAAACATTGCAGTGATGGGCTACAGGTGAGCAGACGGTATAAATCATTGGAGGTGAGGGCCTGAAGCCTAGTGAACCCCATAAAACATTGCAGTGATGGGCTACAGGTAAGCAGACGGTATAAAGCATTGGAGGTGAGGGCCTCAAGCCTAGAGAACCCCATAAAAAATTGCAGTGATGGGCTATAGGTGAGCAGACCGTATAAAGCATTAGATTTGAGGGCCTGAAGCCTAGTGAACCCGATAAAACATTGCAGTAATGGCCTACAGGTGAGCAGACGGTATAAAACATTGGAGGTGAGGGCCTATAGCCTAGTGAACCCTATAAAACATTGCAGTGATGTGCTAGAGGTGAGGAGACGATATAAAGCATTGGAGGTGAGTGCCAGCAAACCGTACAAAACATTGTAGGAAGGGCATATATATTCTGTATGGAAGAGGAGGCGGAGGAGGAGGCGGACGATAAAACAAGATTCAAACATATACCCTTTTTTGCGGTGAAAATGGTGGCATCTGAATCTTGTGGATTGAGTACATCATAAAGCATACATTTAAATTGCGTTTTTGTTCCTCATTAGCTCAGCTTTCCTCTCGTGGAGTGGAGAAGTCGGGGGCAATCCAGGCCTTGTTCATTTTTATCTGAGTCAACCTGTCAGCATTGTCAGTAGACAAGCGGATACGCTTATCTGTTATGATTCCACCAGCAGCACTAAATACACACTGAGACAATACACTGGCGGCAGGGCAGGCCAGCACCTCCAAGGCGTAGAGCGCAAGTTCGTGCCACGTGTCCAGCTTGGACACCGAGTAGTTGTAAGGCACTGAGGGATCATTTAGGACACTTACACGGTCTGTAATGTATTCCTTCACCATCTTCCAAAACTTTTCCCTCCTTGTAGCACTATGCCGCGATTCACAGTGAGGTTGCTGTCGGGGTGTCATAAAAGTGACCTTGCCTTGGAAAGTGTTGCCCTGCCTCTGTTGGAACTACTGTGTGTTCCCCTTGTCTCCCTCCTCAGTTGCCTAAGGAAGTACGTACTCTGGCGGCCACATTGTCAGATCGAAATTTTTGGAGCAATCTGTCAACAAGTACCTTCTGGTTTTACTTGTCCTCTCCAACACAGGAATAAAAGATGAGAAGTTCTCTTTGTAGTGGGGGTAGAGAAGGGTAGACACCCAGTAATCTGTGTTACCTAAAATGCGTATAACACGAGGGTCGCGGGAAAGGCAGCCTAACATGAAGTCAGCCATGTGTTCCAGAGTACCAACAGGCAAGACGTCGATGTCAACTTCAGGATGACCCTCCATACCCTCATCCTCCTCCTCTTCTGCCTATCCATGCTGAACAGATGGAATTAATGTTCTATGGGTACTAGCCTCTGTAGCAGAGGCAAGTGTCAACAGCTTCTGCTCCTCCTCCTCTTCATGGCCCAATTCGCGCTGAGAATACGAACTGTGGGAGGTCTGGCTATCACCCTATGTCATCTCCTCCACTATTACCTCATCTGCCACATTCAAAGCATCCTCCTTAATTGTGAACATCGATCGTTTGAGTAGACAAAGCAGTTGGATGGTTACACTGATAAAAGCATTATCGCCACTAACCATCAAACTTTTTTAAAACCTCACATAGGTCTGACATCAATGTCCACTCGTCACTTGTGAATTGTCGTAGTTGACTGGAAAGGCGAAGACCATGTTGCAGCTGGTATTCCACAACTGCCCTCTGCTGCTCACAAAGCCTGGCCAACATGTAGAACGTAGAGTTCCACCGCGTGTTCACGTTGCATAACAGTCGGTGAGCTGGAAGCCGCAAGCGCTGCTGCAGCGTTGACAGAGCGGCTGAAGCTGTGGACAACTTTCAGGAAAGGGGCAGACAAGCAGCGCGCCTTCACTAATAGCTCCTGCAAATTGGGGTAGGTTTTGATAAACCGCTGAGCCACTAAGTTTAAGACGTGGGCTAGGCATGGAATGTGTGTCAGGTTGCCGAGCTCCAAAGCTGCCACCAAGTTACGGCCATTGTTAGACACAACCATGCCTGCTTGTAGGTTGAGTGGCGAGAGCCACAGCTCGGTCTGATCCCTTATATCCTGCCACAGCTGTGCGGCGGCGTGCTGTTTGTCCCCTATGCAGATCAGCTTCAGCGCGACCTGTTGAAGCTTACCCACTGCAGTACTACACTGCTTCCAGCTAGCAACTGATGGCTGACTGCTGTTGGAGGTGGAAGTGGAGGAGGAGACGGCGGAGGAGGAGAAGTGGGGGTTGGAGCCAGTAACATAGCTGCTGGCGGAGACCCTGATGGACATTGAGCCCGCAATCTTGGACGGGGGTAGCACCTGTGCCATCCCAGGGTCCGACTCACTCCCGGCCTCCACAACATTCACCCAGTGTGCGGTCAAGGAAATGTAGCGTCCCTGGCCACCAGCACTTGTCCATGTGTCCGTGGTGAGGTGGACCTTCCCAGTAAGTGCATTGGTCAGGGCACAGGTAATGTTCTGGGACACATGCTGGTGTAAGACTGGCATGGCACACCGTGAAAAATAGTAGTGGCTGGGGACTCCGTACCGAGGAACGGCCGCCGACATCAGGCTGACAAAGGCCTCAGTGTCCACAAGCCTAAATGGCAACATTTCAAGGGCCAATAATTTTGAAAGTTGTGCAATTAATGCTATGGCCTGTGGGTGGGGGGGGTATTTGTGCTTGCGTTCAAATGCCTGTGTTATCCACATTTGGACACAGCACTGGGACAGGGAAGTGGATGTTGTTGCTGACGGTTCATACGAAGGTCCAGGTGCAGGGCGAGGGGCATCCGAGCCTGCACCTTCGACAGGGGATTGGCCAGCAGTGCGTAACACAGGGGAAGTGGAGGCAGTGGTGGGTCCCGCAGACACAGAGTGTGGACCCAGGCATTCGGCCCACTTATTAGGGGGCTTTGATGCCATGTGGCGGATCATGCTGGTGGTGGTGAGGTTGCTAGTGTTCACGCCCCGGCTCATTTTGGTATGGCACAGGTTGCGAACTACCATTCTTTTGTCATCTGTGCTTTCCTCAAAAAAGCGGCATACTGCGGAACACTTACACCTTCGCAAGGTAGATTTACGCATGGGGTGCTCGGTGTAACAGTTGCGGGCCTGTTTGGTGTGTGCCGACATCTCCTTTTTGCCACCCCACTGCCTCTTCCAGACTGTTGCGGTGCTACAGATGCCTCCCCCTCTGTACTGCTGTCCTCGCTTGGCTTTTCACCTTACCATGTTGGGTCAGTGACCTCATTGTCAACCACCTCCTCTTCCACTTCCTCACTCTGCTCATCCGCCTGACTTGATCTAACCACCACCTCAGTGATTGACAAATGTGTCTCATCATTATCCACCTCATGAACGAATGATTGCGGTTCACCACCGTCATCTTCTTGAGACTGTGAAGGCTCAAGAGGTTGGGTATCAGGGCACAATATCTCAGGTACCTCTTCAAGCATGCTTGGTGAGAGAGCCACACCAAGTACTGGCGATGAAAATAGTTCATCACTTGTTTGGCCAGACGCGACATGGTGGGAGGATCAGAGTGAGGATTCGGTTGACCAGGCTCTTGGTTACAGAGACTGGACTTCGTGGAAGAGAGGGTGGTGCTTAACCGACTGGAAGCATTATCCTTTGCAATCCAACCGACCACCTGTTTGCACTGGTCCAACTTGGACAGTGTTGTCCTGCGCCGCCCAGCTAAGTTGGACATGAAGCTGGGTAAGGTGGATTTTTTTGTTTTTTTCTGGTGCGGCAGGCACAGTTTCATTGCGCCCAGGGCCACGGCCTCTGTTTGTACCATTAGTGTCACGCCCAGGGCTACGGCCTCTGCTTGCACCATCAGCATCACGCCCACTTCCCCCTCCCTTTGTACTCGCCTTCTTCATATTAATGGTTATGTCTGTAGATGTGGCGCAGACTGTTTTACTGTCCACTAAAGACATAGTTTTCTGATGCAGGACAGTACTGGATACAGAAGAATACAGATTTTCGGCACTACACTAGACCAGGGATAATGTAATTTTTACAGCACACACTGTATTGGCTTGCTGTAATGTACTGGAGACAGAGAAATACAAATTTTTGGCACTACAGTAGGCCACAGATAAAAATTTTACAATTCACACTGTATAGGCATGCTGTAATGTACTGTAGACGGAAAAATACAAATTTTTGTCACTACAGTAGGCCATAGATAATGAAATTTTTACAGTACACACTGTATTGGCTTGCTGTGATATACTGTAGACAGAGAAATACAAATTTTCAGCACTACACTAGCCCAGAGATAATGACATTTTTACAGTACACACTCTATTGGCTTGCTGTAATGTACTGAATACAGAAAAATAAATATTTTGAGGAGTACACTTGACAAGAGATAATGTAATTTTTACGTTACACACTGTATTGGCTTGCTGTGATGTCCTGAATACAGAAAAAAATATATTTTCAGGAGTACACTAGACCAGAGATAATGTAATTTTTACAATTCACACTGTATAGGCATGCTGTAATGTACTGTAGACAGAGAAATACAAATTTTTGGCACTACACTAGGCCACAGATAATGAAATTTTTACAGTACACACTGTATTGGCTGGCTTGCTGTAATGTACTGTAGACGGGAGGACCATTTTACTTTCCTGTTCGCACAGCCAGATGAGTTTTTTTTTTTTTTTTGTTGAACAAGTAATTTTCTTATTAGCACTATTTAATTTGCCATATCATATTTTGCCAAAAAATTATTTGTGGGGTAAAATTGAAAAAAATATCCACCGTGGTTTTTTTAGTTTTGTCTTTACCCCATTCACAATTTGCAATTGTGCAAAAATGACATGATGACCTTATTTCTTGGGTCAGTATGATTACAGTGATACCATTATGTTTTTAACCACATCAGCCCCCCTAGCTTAAACACCCTTAATGACCAGGCCACTTTTTACAATTCCGCACTACACTACTTTCACCGTTTATTGCTCCGTCATGCAACTTACCACCCAAATGAATTTTACCTCCTTTTCTTCTCACTAATAGAGCTTTCATTTGGTGGTATTTCATTGCTGCTGACATTTTTACTTTTTTTGCCATTAATCAAAAATGACCGAAATTTTTGCAAAAAAATGACATTTTTCACTTTCTGTTGTAAAATTTTTCAAAAAAAACTACATTTCTATATAAATTTTTCTCTAAATTTATTGTTCTACATGTCTTTGATAAAAAAATCCAATAAGTGTATATTTATTGGTTTGGGTAAAAGTTATAGCGTTTACAAACTATGGTGCAAAAAGTGAATTTCGGCATTTTGAAGCAGGTCTGACTTTCTGAGCACCTGTCATGTTTCTTCAGGTGCTAGAATGTCAGGATAGTATAAATACCCCCAAATCACACCATTTTAGAAAGAAGACACCCCAAAGTATTCACGGAGGGGCATGGTGAGTTCATGTATCATTTCATTTTTTCACAAGTTAGCGGAAAATGACACTTTCTGAGAAAAAAAAAAAAAAAGTTTCAATTTCTGATAACTTCTGGCAAAAAAAAAAAAATCTCAGACGGACTCACTATGCCCCTCAGTGAATACCTTGGGGTGTCTACTTTCTGAAATGGGGTCATTTGTGGGGTGTGTTTACTGTTCTGGCATTTTGGGCGGGCTAAATTGTGAGCCGCCATGTAAAACCTAAAGGTACTCGTTGGAATTTGGGCCCTTTGCGACTCAGGCTGCAAAAGTCTCACTTATGTGGTATCGCCGTACTCAGGAGAAGTAGGGCAATGTGTTCTGGGGTGTATTTTTACATATACCCATGTTGGGTGAGAGAAATATCTCTGTAAATTGTCAACTTTGTATAAAAATTTTTAAAAGTTGTCGTTTACAGAGATATTTTTCACACAAAGTATGGGTATATATAAAATACACCCTAAAACACATTGCCCTACTTCTCCTGAGTACGGCGATACCACATGTGTGCCACTTTTTGCAGCTTAGAGCGCAAAGGGCCCTAAAACCAATGAGTACCTTTTCACAGGGCATTTTTACGCATTTGGATTCCAGACTTCTTCTCACGCTTTAGGGCCCCTAAAATGCCAGGACAGTATAAATACCCCACATGTGACCCCATTTTGGAAAGAAGACACCTCAAGGTATTTTGTGAGGGGTATGGTGAGTTCATGTAAAATTTTATTTTTGTCACAAGTTAGTGGAATATGAGACTTTGTAAAAAAAAAAAAAAACAATTTCCGCTGACTTGTGCCAAAAATAAAAATTCTGTGGACTCACCATGCCCCTCACAGAATACCTAGGGGTGTCTTCTTTCCAAAATGGGGTCACATGTGGGGTATTTATACTCACCTGGCATTTTAGGGGCCCCTAAAGTGTGAGAATTCAAATGCATAAAAATGGCCTGTGAAATCCTAAAGGTACTCATTGGTTTTAGGGCCCCTTTGCGCACCCAGGCTGCAAAAAAGTGTCACTCATGTGGTATCGCCGTACTCAGGAGAAGTAGGGCAATGTGGTTTGGGGTGTATTTTTACATATACCCATGCTACGTGTGAGAAATATCGCTGTAAACGACAACTTTTTAAATTTTTTTATTCAAAGTTGTCAATTTACAGAGATATTTCTCTCACCCAGTATGGGTATATGTAAAAATACACCCCAAAACACATTGCCCTACTTCTCCTGAGTACGGCGATACCACATGTGTGACACTTTTTGCAGCCAAGATGCGCAAAGGGCCCTAATTCCAATGAGTACCTTTAGGAGGGCATTTTTACGCATTTTTCTTCTCACGCTTTAGGGCCCCTAAAATGCCAGGGCAGTATAAATACCCCACATGTGACCCCATTTTGGAAAGAAGACACCCCAAGGTATTCCATGAGGGGCATGGCAAGTTCATAGAAGATTTTTTTTGGCACAAGTTAGTGGAAATTGATTTTTATTGTTTTTCTCACAAAGTCTCCCTTTCCGCTAACTTTTGACAAAAAGTTTAATTTTTCATGGACTCATTATGCCCTCAGCGAATACCTTGGGGTGTCTTCTTCCAAAATGGGGTCACATGTGGGGTATTTATACTGCCCTGGCATTTTAGGGGCCCTAAAGCGTGAGAAGAAAATGCGTAAAAATGCCCTCCTAAAAGGTACTCGTTGGAATTTGGGCTCTTTGCGATCTTGGCTGCAAAAAGTGTCACTCATGTGGTATCGCCGTACTCAGGAGAAGTAGGGCAATGTGTTTTGGGTGTATTTTACATATACCCATGCTGGGTGAGAGAAATATCTCTGTAAATTGACAACTTTGAATAAAAAATTTAAAAAGTTGTCGTTTACAGCGATATTTCTCACACCCAGCATGGGTATATGTAAAAATACACCCCAAACCACATTGCCCTACTTCTCCTGAGTACGGCGATACCACATGTGTGACACTTTTTTGCAGCCAAGATGCGCAAAGGGGCCCTAAAACCAATGAGTACCTTCAGGATTTCACAGGCCATTTTTACGCATTTGGATTCTCACGCTTTAGGACCCCTAAATTGCCAGGGCAGTATAAATACCCCACATGTGACCCCATTGTGGAAAGGAGACACCCCAAGGTATTCTGTGAGGGGCATGGCGAGTTCACAGAAAAAAAAAATTTGGCACAAGTTAGCGGTTATTTTTTTTTTTTTTTTTTTTTTTTTTACAGTCTCATATTCCACTAACTTGTGACAAAAAATTAAATTTTGCATGAACTCACCATACCCCTCACGGAATACCTTGGGGTGTCTTCTTTCTAAAATGGGGTCACATGTGGGGTTTTTGTACTGCCCTGGCATTTGAGGGTCTCCGCAGTCATTACACGTATGGCCAGCATTAGGAGTTTCTGCGATTCTCCGTATATTGAGCATACGGGTAATGAGATTTTTTTCCGTTCAGCCTCTGCGCTGAAAAAAAAAATGAACGGCACAGATTTTTTCATTCGCATCGGTCAATGTGGATGAAAAATCTCTGCCAAATCAGTGACTGCGGTGCAGTGGGCTGGGCGCTAACTAACTGGTGGTGATAGGGGACCCTTATGCCCCATTCACACGTCCGCAATTCTGTTTGCGGAACGGAATTGCGGACCCATTCATTTCTATGGGGACAGACTTTGTCCCGCTCGGATCCGGAATTACGGATCCACGCTTCCGGGTCTGCACTTCCGTTCTGCAAAAATATAGAACATGTCCTTTTCTTGTACGCAATTGCGTACAAGAAAAAGCATTTTCTATATAGTTCTGGCAATGAGCGGATCTGCAAAATGCGGAAAGCACATTGCCGGTGTCTGTGTTTTGAGGATCTGCGGATCGGATCCGCGGATCCGTGAATCCACGGATCCGTGAATCCGTGAATCCACGGATCCGCAAAACACATATGGACGTCTGAATGGAGCCTTACAAGGGGTGTGATCAATGACAGGGGGGTGATCAGGGGGTCTAGATGGGGTGATCAAGGGGTTAATAGGTGAGGGGGGTGGGGGGTTAGTGTAGTGTTTGGTGCAACTTTACTGTGTTACCTGGTCCTCTGGTGGTCGATCCCAGTAAATGGGACCACCAGAGGACCAGGTAGCAGCTATATCAGACGCTGTTCATAAAACAGCGTCTGATATAGCAGTTTGATGCGATTTTATTCGCATCTACAGCCTGCCAGCGATGGATCATCGCTGGCAGGCTGTAGCCGAACTGCTGTGCCGCGTGCGCGTTCACAGGAAATCTCGCCTCTCGCGAGATGATGCGCCGATGCGTCGGAACAGAGCTACAGGGCCGCCCGCAGGACGCATCCCTGCGTTAGGCGGTCCTGTAGCGGTTAATTATATTTCTACAGAGTTGTCTGACCATTTGCATTTTGCAGGGTGAGGTGTAGTTTTTATTGATACCATTTTTGGGTACATACAACTTTTTAATCACATGTTATTACATTTTTTTCTGGGCTTTTTGGGATGTGGCAAGACCGATAATATTTATTTTTTCTTTATTTTTATATGTGAAATTGGGATAGGGAGGTGATTAAAATTTGAAATATTTTTGTGTTTTTCAGATTTTTCTAAACTTTTTAAAAATTTCACTCCGGGGGCTTCGATCAGAGGACAGAGGGAGCACGATTCCTCTGTCTAAACTCTCAGATGCTGTGATTGCTATTAACAGCAATATCTGAGTTGTTAAATAACTGCATCAAAGTTATCTCAGATCTCAGTCATTGCAGCCATGTGTCAACTGTATTAGCAGTAAAAAAAAAAAAAAATTAGAGGGTTAAATCACAGTCCCAAAGTAACAGATCTGTAAATAACTGACAGGGCGCCAGAGAACGGACCAGAGTGGATATATCAGGTAATCGTTGTTATAACAATTTTAGGAATTTTTTACAGGAGGGTAGGCTGCCTAAGGGCTATAAAACCACTAAAAGGGAGTAGTGGCTGAGAGCTGAGTAGAGTCTATACACAGGGGAACATGTGTATAAAAGGGAAGCCCTTATTCTGTAGTGGCGCCAAAACCTCACTTAAACTAGCCGTCGCAGGTAGATGGATATAAGGGAGTGGTATGCAGAGTATTATAATCAGCACTATAAAAATAGCAGTATAAAAATATATACACCATATCAATAAATAAAACTTGTGTGTATAAAATAAAATCAAATTAGGGGGTCTCCAGGTGGGATACCCAGGGGTCTCCAGGTGGGATAAGCTCAAGACACCCACTGGAGGAACCCCTGCGCCTGGGTCGCTTGTAGAATGAATACAGATGACAGCAAGCTGGAGGGCTTTCTTGTCAAACGTCTTTATTGTTACACAGGCAGGTGGGGTACAGCTCAACGCGTTTCGGGGTCAATACACCCCTTCATCAGGAGCATAATACACAAAGGGTAACATACACACATTTATACGAGTAAAAGGGCGCCAAAATGTGATTGGAAACGTCACTTCCGGTTTGCGTTCCAGCGTGGAACGCAACCGGAAGTGCCGCGACTTTATTCAAAAGTGAAGGTAATAACTATACAATGCATATTATATTGATAAAATAATCCAATAATTAGATAAAAAAGATGCGTTAGATGGACGGAGTGAGTACAATAAAGATGAGCCAGTTCTGGCTCTGGTAGTTATGAAGGGCGGCCTCCCGGCTGGCATCTTCCGGTGTGTGGAACGCAAAACCGGAAGTGACGTCAGCCGGGGGTGCCGATCAGTGCAGTAATGTTCTTCAATGCTCCATCCGGTCTGTGGAACGCAAGGACCGGAAGGAGACTGCCGGGGCTATGTATGTAAAAGGGGGCAGAGGAGTACATAAAAACTTATATTATAGAAAAACTGAATGTGGAGGAAGGAATTTATGTTTGTTATAAAAATAAATCTGTCTATATAAAGAGGAAATCTTTTTTATGAACAGGTCAATTTTATATATATATATATATATATATATATATATATATATATAAAATACTGAAAGTAAAGATCAGTGTCTCATGAATGAACATTATTAAGGGTGTATGTGATTCCAGGTATTAAGATGTAAAAATGGAAAAAAGGCTATATGGGAATGGATCATGGATTAAAATGAAATTAATTTCTTAACAAAAAAAAAAAAAAAAAAATACAAAATAATTTTTTATATATAAGTATATATGGAGAATGGGTGTGTGTTGAAATTGATCTATGGTTGGGTCAGCTTCATACTCTTGGGGACTGGGGGGTTGACTGCACTAGATTTTGCAAAAAGTGATAAAGTGAAAGGTGATGACTTCAAACCATTCTTATGAGGAGCATATAGGCATCATACTTATATGGGGAATATATAGGCGACATATGGACTATAAAACCAGATGAATAACAGCTACTAATAAAATTGTATAAAAAGCATGTAAAAAGAAACATACATAGAAAGAAACATACGCAGAGGTTGACTTGGTGAATGGTGATGTGAAAAAGTAAATGGAAGACCATTATATTAGTTAATGTGCACAACAATTGGGTATTGGTTATTCAACGGAAGGCATATATTATGGCTACATATATATATATATATATATATATATATATATATATACACACACAGTTTTATAAACGTCATTGGTCATATATATGGCTTAGTATACATCCACGATTTTTGTCCTGGATAACAAAAAACACTAGGAGAAGAGCATCCAGAGGGAGAAGGGGCTAACATCTGGGTGAATATTCGTACTGATTAGTTGGAAATTGAACCGATTTATATGCAGCTGTTTAGTAATTGGAATATTCAAGTGTTTCATTCAGGCCAAATGGAGTTAGGGTGTTGAGGGTGTAAATCCAATGCATCTCTTTTTGGCAAAGACGTTGGTATGATTCGACTACTTGTTCCAAGGGAAACACTTTTAGAGATGAGGGGTCACTATTGTGTAGTTCTCGGTAATGGCGGGAGACGCTGTGTGTAGTTATTCCGCGTCTGATATTTGATCTGTGCTCATTCATACGTTCTCTGATGGTCTGGGTGGTCCTCCTTACGTATTTAGACCCGCATGGGCAGAGAAGAATGCCAGCCGGGAGGCCGCCCTTCATAACTACCAGAGCCAGAACTGGCTCATCTTTATTGTACTCACTCCGTCCATCTAACGGATCTTTTTTATCTAATTATTGGATTATTTTATCAATATAATATGCATTGTATAGTTATTACCTTCACTTTTGAATAAAGTCGCGGCACTTCCGGTTGCGTTCCACGCTGGAACGCAAACCGGAAGTGATGTTTCCAATCACATTTTGGCGCCCTTTTACTCGTATAAATGTGTGTATGTTACCCTTTGTGTATTATGCTCCTGATGAAGGGGTGTATTGACCCCGAAACGCGTTGAGCTGTACCCCACCTGCCTGTGTAACAATAAAGACGTTTGACAAGAAAGCCCTCCAGCTTGCTGTCATCTGTATTCATTCTACAAGCGACCCAGGCGCAGGGGTTCCTCCAGTGGGTGTCTTGAGCTTATCCCACCTGGAGACCCCTGGTTGAAGTGAGTCAAAACCTAATTTGATTTTATTTTATACACACAAGTTTTATTTATTGATATGGTGTATATATTTTTATACTGCTATTTTTATACTGCTGATTATAATACTCTGCATACCACTCCCTTATATCCATCTACCTGCGACGGCTAGTTTAAGTGAGGTTTTGGCGCCACTACAGAATATGGGCTTCCCTTTTATACACATGTTCCCCTGTGTATAGACTCTACTCATCTGTATTACACAGACATGAAACCCCCACTTATGAAGCAGGCTTAGCTCTTGAGACTGTTCCATACACTGCTCATGCACCTCAGACATACACGCACGTTTGCCATTGTGATGCTACTCAAATTTAAATATTGCAATTATTCTATATTGAATATATTCATGCTGATTTATAAATGACCTGAAGAACATACAGGAGTTGGACAATATTCTAAACATTAAAGAATAGAAGCCACTTGCCAGACAAACAAAAAATCTTTTTCTGTTTAAGCAGTAGTTACATAGATAGCATGAATGGCATCTATACTTTCCACTCTGGACGAACCAAGTAAAATACATGATAGTTTCATGGTGTATACTCTATGCATGGTGTATACTCTACTTGTATACTCTATGCATAAGACTGCTTTTAGGGGTATCTTCCTTGTAGAGCACAATGAGATACCTTAAATTCATCAATGGTAAATAGTACATATGAAAATCCCACATCATGGAAATATGGTTGCCTTACGATCCCTGTGCATCCTCTGGCCTTGTAATTCTTGGTGATACAGTCTGTTGTCTGCAGCAAGCCATACAAGAAACTGTAATTGAGTACCTCAGGCATAAGACAAATATTTTTAGTTTTTTTTAGAATGGTAAAAAAAGTATACTTTGTTTTTTTACAATGGAACTCTGTGTGGCATCAGTCTGGGGCTTCCATTTAATTTAGACATTTTTTGTATACATTAAAAGGATAGGAAAAATGTGATGTGAACTCACCCTTACTTGTATGTTGAGCTAATTTTGATACACTGATGATCTCTTTTAGGATGGTTTCTACATCAATGTTTTTAGATGCAGTTTATGAAGCCAAAGCAAGGAATAAATCATAAATAGGGGACACGTACAGTGTAAAAGAAAGACTGAGTTCTCTCCCTTTCTTAATTCCACTCCATCTAAAAACCTGAATCTGGAAACCCAGCCTTAAATGGGTTGTCCAGTTCTTATTAGGTGATGTCTTATCCTCTTGATAGATCATGACTATCTGCTTGTCGAATTCTGGCACCCTGCTCCACTGCTGATCAGTTACTTGGGAGTAGCTCTGGTGGAGTTTGAAGTTAAAAACCCGAAGCCAGCTATAGTGATTTTACTGATTTAGCCAAGCTAGTAAAAATGTGCAATGTGATATGGATAGTAGCTTAGCTATCCAATAACCATTTAATCTAATTTAACAAAACAGGAGATGCTGTTTTGAGCAGAGCAGGCCCCTAATTTTAAGCCCTACAGAAAAACAACCTGGTTTCAAATTTCATTGTATACAATAAGGGGTATTTTACATGTTATATCTGGCGCTTCCTTTTGGAATTTCACATCCTGGAAGGAATGTGTTAAATTTACTGGTCTCTTGAATAACAGCTGGAAGGGAAGGGCCATGGTTTGTTTAGAAAAGATCATCTATAGTCCCGTAGTAGTGACACAGGTATGTAACATACATGTACATCCAGTCCAACTGCAGAATATGATGAGGAAAACTCTAATGGTTTACTACTGCCAAAAATATCAACCTTTTCTGTGACAGTTTTAATACTTAAGGTATTTTACTTTTTCATACATTAACGTTTACTGTATATTGTACAGTGTTGGTGAGAACATGTCACAAGGCTGTAACACTATATTTAATTTCTACTGTAATAAGGTCAATATGACATGAGTATACCACTTAAAAAACAGACAGGTGAAGAGATAGATAGGTTGGTGCTAAATCATTCTAGATATCCACATTTCTTTAAATGTTTTTCCTTCAGGTTTTTCTGCCTAGAAATTCTTCGGAATGGGCAGCAGTGGAACCAACCTACTCAATGTTACACACACACACTTGGAGCTACAGGATTCTTCACTCACTAGCCTTGACAAACCTCTTGAAGAGGGGGCACCTGGGTACTATCTGCCATTTTGTGACATTCTATACAATGGCGATGGAGGAAGCTGGGCGGCTCCTAAAAACCTGTTGCCCAGTGGGCCCAGAGGTGAAGGCCAAAAAGAACCCGAACAGTGCCCTGTTATAGACAGTCAAGGACTTCACCATGAATTGGAGTACCAAACGTCACTACATCTTGAGGATCATTCCCTTGAACAAATGCAAACCATGGTAGTGGGAGAAGTTTTAAAAGATATTGAGACAGCTTGTAAACTTCTCAATATTTCAGCAGGTGAGTGGTATTTCATGCACAGCACAATAAATGTATTGCTTATGGAAATATTTTTGCTATGAGTAAAATGCTTATCGCTTTCCATTTATGTTAGATAAATATTAAAAACTGATTTGTGGAAAATGAGTTTTTTTACACTACAGGTTAATGAAGAACTGGACTATAAGCCTTGCTTACCACTTTCCCCAAACATGGCCTTAAGAGTTTTTTGGGGGGATTTAGATATTGATCATCTATCCTCCAAGAAAGTCATGAAAATCGGATCATTGGGGGTATGACACTCAGCATTGTCACCCACCAGCTATTTTAGACAGCCGCCGGAACAGGAAAATATATAGTTGACGGAGCTGGAAGCAGAAGAGTCTGTCCACTGTGTAATGGCTGAGATGGGGGGTATAGCAGCTAAGCACCCATTCGAGTGTAGTGATGAGCGGCATAGGCAATATTCGAATTAGTGATATTTCTCAAATTTTTGGCCGAATATTAGCCATAAATTCGCAAATTCGAGAATTCGTTATCTCCAGTCATTATTTACTTGATTGCGAAAATCAGCAATGTAATTTGTTCGAGATAAAACTTCACAATTAGAATATTTGCAATCAACACTAAGGGGTAGGCAACTTTCCTATTGGTTGCTAGGGATGTTGCTAAGTGCCGATATTTGGAATAAATTTGCCATAAATATCCGATAAATTCACGATTAAAATATTCGAGCTCAACACTATTCAAGTGAACGGGAACTGAGTTAATACACTGATGTCAGAAACTACACAGTGGATAGAGCCTTCCATCCATTGTAATTGTGTCTGGTGCCGGAGATCTGATATTGATGATGACATATTCTGAGGATAAGTCCTCAATATTTAAGTCTAAGTCATAGCAGGCATCACACCCATCTTCTTTAAAACCCTGCAAGCTAAAGTGTAATTAGGTCTGTAATGTCACTTAAAAAGTGCTTTCACAAACTTACTCTAAGACTGTAATTCTACAGAAGCTGCTTTTTATTTCCTGCCCCATGGTCCCTTAAGTAGAGATTAAGTGATAAGAAAACCAGTTCTTAAATACGATTGATAAGAACACAGTATAACTGTGTAGGTACAATTAACATTTCATTTTAGTTAAGCAGTTCTATGCTCACAAACTTAGGGTGCTGTTTGCTCTTTGCTAATGGCCACATGGTTTTAGGCAAAACTCATGGTCATGTGGTGACCACAACCGCTGGTAGCACTCTTTTTACATGGGCAGATACAGTGTCCAAAGGAGCATTTATCAATGGTATAGGAAGCAGATCGGCATTCTGTTTTACTTTCATTTTTATAGGGCAACTATGGTTTAAACAATTGATTGTTACACAGTTAGGCAAGGTCACATATGTGGTGTGATTGAGAACTCTAGTAGTTTGTTCTGACAGAAAAAGAAAACATCTAGCATCGGACACTTGTGCGCATTGGAGGACCCCCATTAACTATAATGGGATCTGGCTGCTTTCTAGTATAAATATCAGCATTTGGGTGGACAAATACAGCTGCATGCAGTATTTTATGTCCCTCTGAAAGCAAGAACAGACTACCGGTGTTCACAACACATATGTGAACATATCCTTAGATGTGCTGCCTACAAACAAACATGTTTACGCCTACACAAAAGATGTAATGACTTACAAACAAGTGTCATTTGTCAGATGATTGCTGTGTATATTTACATGGGGCAATGGTCCGGAATGAACGTTCATTCATCAAATCATCAGCCCATGTTAGGGACATTTGTAATGTATTTCTTTTACCTTTATAGCTTCTATCTTTTGTTCTGGATTGTGGTCACATGACCACATCCATATACAGCTCTTTCTTATTTCCTGTGATGATATGTCCATGTGCCAAAGCAATAAGAGGGGCAGTGATAGGGGAGTGTCTATGTAACTAGCTGGAAGCTATAAACTAGCTGCATCATGTCAGGCTTGGACTGAGTCAAGGTGGGCCCCTAGACCCCCATTCCCTGCACAAGTGGCACATGGCACAATACACTGCACTATAAACAGATAGACTGGTTAAGATTCTGAATGCTGCCCTTGTCCATATAAAAACTGGGTAGATTATTATTATAGATGCATCAGGTAGCAGGGACAACTTTTAGACACAGCGGCAGGCTAACATCCTTTTTCCCCAGGGACATGCCTTCTCGACATCCTGGTAGAGGACCTGATCATTAATCATCGTTTTACTTGCCCGGTGCTATATAAGTATGTGTTCCTCACTTTGCAACATGCTGCCCCCAGGGCCGATCAAGTCCCAGGTTTTTAGGAATTGCCGAGTGATGTGGTGCAGCCTTAATAATTTCTGTTTGTGTCTCAGTGCTCCTACATGGATACCATCGCTCCCCAATGGTTAGTCTCCGAAGCAATAAAGGGGAGAGTAATAATGGAGGTGGAGAAATAGTCAAGTCCAGACTTTTATAAAGTTCAACAGCTTTACTCGAATCAACTTGCATCCGTACAAGAAATGATTTCTCTCTTGGTTCCAGCAGGTTTTGGGGTAAACTGGCAGGCAAACTTGAATAGTCTACTTTCTCCATCTCTGCTGTGCTAAACTTAGCTTTAGTCTGGTAGCTGGACTTTAGAACTGGTCTGGTACCCTTAGAGTGGGGTGCCTTTGGTTGTTGACCCCCTCGTGACACTGTGTCTGTAAATCTGTAATGAGTTCAGGTGCTCTATGAGCAGCTTACCTCTGAAGTAAGGCTACTTTCACATCTGCGTTTTTTCTGTCCGGTTTTGAGATCCGGCACTTACTAATGGGGTCTGACATATAGCAATGCATATAATACATTTATGTGCATAGCAATGCACATACAAACACAGATACATATCTAACCAGAGCATGTTATCCTATCTGCATAACAAGCATGGTCCCTAGCTGCTAACTGTAAGCTACTATAAAAGAGAGGAAAAAGATATGCAAAATATATATATGCAAACAGATGCAAACAGGCTCTAATGTCGCTATGTGACATACCAGCAATGCTACCGTGAGCTTAGATGTCGAGGATGACTTCAGAGGCTTCCAGACCATGTGCTAACCTCTGGAAAGATGGTTGTAAATGAGGAAGTGACTGCTATGTGCAGGGCTGATGATGTCACTGAGGTATGGAAGATGGAGTAGTCCAAACTTCTAGTATGAATAGCTGCAATTGTATGTGAAACAGCCACTAGCCACTAGGTGCTGTTATACAATCAACAGAGAATTATACATAAAGCATATTAACTATACATGAAAAACTATGAATAATTTAACAATAAACTTGCTAAAGGCATGCCAACCAGATTATAACTTGTCTTATTCATGCTTATTGTACTTGTTTTTTTAATTATGTATGTATACCTCTTATCACATGTACAGCGTCATGGAATGAATGGCGCTTTAATAATAAATAATAATATGCCCAGATAGGCCACTTCTCTGCATGTTTGCCGGGTTGCAGACGGATCCGTGCTGGATCCCATTCTAGTTATTGGGGCAGGATGGAGATGTTCAAGCTTCTGGCAATCCTGGAATGAAGAGAGATCCAGCTGGCTATTCCCTGCCGAACAGCCTGCCGGATCCTTAGTGGTAGTGTGAAACTAGCCTAATACACTTTGCGGGAGTTTTATCAAGATGGATATTTCTAAGGGTACTGTCATACTAGTGTTTTTGCTGGATCCGGCAGGGTCCAGCAAAAAGGTTTCCATTACTGATAATATAACCGTCTGCATCCGTTATGAACGGATCTGGTTGTACTATCTTTAACATATCTTTAACATTACCAAGATGGATGTGCCATTAACTTCATTGAAAGTCATTGGGGGGACGGATCCGTTTTCTATTGTGGCAGAGAAAACGGATCCGTCCCCATTGACTTGCATTGGGGGTAATGCCGGATCAGTCTTGCTCCGCCTCCCAGGATGGAAAGCAGATCACAACATGTTGCAGTTTGCTCTCCAGTCTGGGAACACAACTAAACGGAACGGAATGCATTTTGGAGCATTCCGTTCTGTTCAGTTCAGTTTTGTCCTCATTGACAATGACGGAACTCAATACCGGAAAACTTAAACACTAGTGTGAAAGTACCCTTACACAGTGAGGTGATGTGAGATAGACAAAAATTATACTACTCACAAAAAGTTTTAGATATTTGGCTTTCGGGTGAAATTTATGGAAAAAGTAAAAAGCTCATGATACAGTGATATTATATAACGAAAGTAAGGCAAGTAAGTAAGAAAGTAGAAGCATGCAATGGTGATTTTCTCATCTCAAACAATTTATTGATACAAAAGCCAGCAACAGTTGTTACCCCCCAAAAAATGTCAATGTCTCAATAACTTGTCATGTGACCTTGGGCATCAATGATAGCTTGACAACGACGTTTCATGCTGTTCACAAGTCGACTTATTGTCTGCAGAGGCATGGCATCCCACTCTACTTGAAGGGCAGTCCTTAGGTCATTGAGATTCTGGGGTACAGAGTTAAGAGCCTCTACACAGCGACTGAGCTGATCCCATAGGTTTTCAATGGGATTCAGGTCTGGAGAAAATGCAGGCCACTCCTTTTGAGGTACCCCAGTCTCCAGCAGCCACTCCCTTATGATGCGACCACGATGAGCTGGCTCATTGTCTTCTATTAAGATGAAATTAGGCCTGTGTTCTTCATGCAGAGGCACAATGACTGGATTAATGATGTTATTTAGGTTGTCACTATACCATTCAGAAAGTGTAGGGCAGTTTTGTATTGACTAGACACACCTGCCCACACTGAAACACCACCACAGGGTCGTCTGGTGACAACAGTGGCTGATGCATAGCACTCTCCTTGACGTCTCTAACATCATTGAAGGCAATTATTTCTTCTCAGTGTCAATCGACTTTCATCAGTGAAATGCACTGAGGCCCACTGGTTCCTGGTCCAGCCTAGATACTTCCTGGCCCATGCAAGATAATGACACCTGTGCCTGGTGGTGTGGTCAGGTACCCTTGCAGGTTGTCCAGCACACAGACCATGATGATGTAAATGATTTTGAATGGTCTGACGTGACACTTGAGTGTCTCTCAACTACTTAAATGTGCCTGGAGTTGTGTGGCATTCATCGTCGGGTTCCACAGGGCATTGTTCACAATGAAGTGGTCATCAGTGTGCGATGTGGCCAAAGGATGACCACTTCTATGCCTTTCTGTGACTCTTCCAGTCTCTCTATGTCTCTGTTGCAACCTGCTCATGACACTCTGTGACACTCTAAGCTTAGTGGCCACTTCCGTCTGAAAACATCCCGCTTGAAGATTTGCAATGGCAAGGTACTGTTGATTATTATTTTTAATTTTAAAGAGACATTTAATTCCATTGCGCTGTACATGCCCAGATGGGTTACACAAATATAAAAATAAAAGAAACAAGAAACTATTAACAGACTGGTACAGAGGGGTAGAGGACCCTGCCTGCAAGACCTTACAAGGGAAGGGGAGAACGCAGTAGGTGGGAGTATAGGCTGCTCATGTGGCTGTGTGGTGGTAGCATGCTATTTGCAGATGGTAGACTTTCCTGAAAAGGTGGATTTTCAAGTTACTCTTGAATGTTTGGATGTTGGGGGAGAGTTTTATGTGTTGAATTCCAGAGTAGCGGAGAGGAACATGAGAAATCTTGTAGTTGATTCTGTGAAGAAAAGATGAGAGGAAAAGAGAGGAGTAGAATCTGAGATTGCGTGTGGGGATGTATCAATTGTTAGGTGTCACCTTGGTCTCATGATGTCAAAATATGAACAGCATGATGAGAAGGACAGTTTAAATAGCAATTCTAATTCAACCAGGAAATTTATTGACAGATTCATGGATCAAACACCTGTTGTCAATTTTGCTGTTAAGCTCCTTGTTAGAGATCGACAAGTTGTGCAAACAGTATGGAAACATTGAACAGTTGGACATGTGCATTCAAAAGTAGAGATGAGCGAACACCTGGAGGTTCGGGTTCAAGAAGTTCGGCCGAACTTCCCGAAAATGTTGGGGTTCAGGATCCGAACTCGACCTGAACTTTATCCCGAACCCGAACCCCATTGAAGGCACTAAAAGGCTGTAAAATAGTCCAGGAAGGGACTAGAGGGCTGCAAAAGGGAGAAAAATGTAGGTAAATGCCCTGCAAACAAATGTGGATAGGGAAATAAATTAAAATAAAATAAATAAAAATGAACCAATATCAATTGGAGAGAGGTCCCATAGCAGAGAATCGTGCGTCATATCACCCACCACTGGAGAAGGCCACTTTCAGTTATTTCGGCCCCAGCACCAAGACAGAGGAGAGAGGTCCTACAGCAAGGAATAAGGCGTCATATGACCCACCACTGGAGAAGGCCACTTTCAGTTATTTAGGCCCCAGCACCCAGACAGAGGAGAGAGGTCCCACAGCAAGGAATCATGCATCATATCACCCACTACTGGAGAAAACCTCTTTCAGTTATTTAGGCCCCAGCACCCAGACAGAGGAGAGAGGTCCCACAGCAAGGAATCATGCGTCATATCACCCACCACTGGAGAAGGCCACTTTCAGTTATTTAGGCCCCAGCACCCAGACAGAGGAGAGAGGTCCCACAGCAAGGAATCATGAATCATATCACCCACTACTGGAGAAAACCACTTTCAGTTATTTAGGCACCAGCACCCAGACAGAGGAGAGAGGTCCCACAGCAAGGAATCATGAATCATATCACCCACTACTGGAGAAAACCTCTTTCAGTTATTTAGGCCCCAGCACCCAGACAGAGGAGAGAGGTCCCACAGCAAGGAATCATGCGTCATATCACCCACCACTGGAGAAGGCCACTTTCAGTTATTTAGGCCCCAGCACCCAGACAGAGGAGAGAGGTCCCACAGCAAGGAATAAGGCATCATATGACCCACCACTGGAGAAGGCCAGTTTCAGTTATTTAGGCCCCAGCACCCAGACAGAGGAGAGAGGTCACTCAGCAAGGAATAAGGTGTCATATCACCCACCACTGGAGAAGGCCACTTTTAGTTATTTAGGCCCCGGAGCCTAGATTGAGGAGAGGTTCATTCAACTTTGGGTTGCACCGCAAGATGGTAAATTAAAAAAAATGAGGATTCAATAAAGAAGTGCCCCGGAGTACAAGAATACATGGTTGAGGGGGAGGCAGTTATAAATGTCTATTCTGCACAAAGTAGGGACAGGTCCCGTCGGATCCATGCCTGGTTCATTTTCATGAACGTCAGCTTGTCCACGTTGGCTGTGGACAGGCGGCTGCGTTTGTCAGTAATGACGCCCCCTGCCGTGCTGAATACACGTTCAGACAAAACACTGGCCGCCGGGCAGGCCAGCACCTCCAAGGCATAAAATGCTAACTCTGGCCACGTGGACAATTTGGAGACCCAGAAGTTGAATGGGGCCGAACCATCAGTCAGTACGTGGAGGGGTGTGCAGACGTACTGTTCAACCATGTTAGTGAAATGCTGCCTCCTGCTAACATGTTCCGTATCAGGTGGTGGTGCAGTTAGCTGTGAGTGGAGACAAAACTTTTCCACATTTCTGCCATGCTAACCCTGCCCTCAGAGAAGCTGGCCGTGACACAGCTGCATTGGCGACCTCTTGCTCCTCCTCTGCCTTCGCCTTGGGCTTCCACCTGTTCCCCTGTGACATTTGGGAATGCTCTCAGGACCGCCTCTACCAGCGTGCGCTTGTACTCGCGCATCTTCCTATCACGCTCCAGTGCAGGAAGTAAGGTGGACACATTGTCTTTGTACCGGGGATCCAGCAGGGTGGCAACCCAGTAGTCCGCACAAGTTAAAATGTGGGCAACTCTGCTGTCGTTGCGCAGGCACTGCAGCATGTAGTCGCTCATGTGTGCAAGGCTCCCCAGAGGTAAGGACAAGCTGTCCTCTGTGGAAGGCGTATCGTCATCGTTCTCCGTATCCCCCCAGCCACGCACCAGTGATGGGCCTGAGCTGTGTCGGGTGCCACCCCGCTGTGAACCTGCTTCATCCTCATCCTCCTCCACCTCCTCCTCATCCTTCTCGTCCTCCAGTAGTGGGCACTGGCTGGCCACATTTGTACCTGGCCTCTGCTGCTGCAAAAAACCTCCCTCTGAGCCAGGTCTAACAGACTGGCCTGAAAGTGCTAAAAATGACCGCTCATCCTCCTCCTCCTCCTTCTCCTCCTGGGCCACCTCCTCTTCCATCATCGCCCTAAGCGTTTTCTCAAGGAGACATAGAAGTGGTATTGTAACGCTGATAACGGTGTCATCGCCACTGGACATGTTGGTGGAGTACTCGAAACAGCGCAACAGGGCACATAGGTCTCGCTTGCAGGCCCAATCATTGGTGGTGAAGTGGTGCTGTTCCGCAGTGCGACTGACGCGTGCGTGCTGCAGCTGAAACTCCACTATGGCCTGCTGCTGCTCGCACAGTCTCTCCAGCATGTGCAAGGTGGAGTTCCACCTGGTGGGCACGTCGCATATTAGGCGGGAAGGTCGAATTTACGCTGTAGCGCAGACAGGCGAGCAGCGGCAGGATGTGAACGCCGGAAACGCGCACAGACTGCCCTCACTTTATGCAACAGCTCTGACATGTCGGGGTAGTTGTGAATGAACTTCTGCACCACCAAATTTAGCACATGCGCCAGGCAAGGGATGTGCGTCAAACCGGCTAGTCTCAGAGCTGCAACGAGATTTCGCCCATTATGGCACACCACCAGGCCGGGCTTGAGGCCCACCGGCAGAAACCACTTGTCGGTCTGTTGTTCAATACCCCGCCACAACCTCTGCGGTGTGGGGCCTGTCCCCCAAACATATGAGTTTCAGAATGGCCTGCTGACGTTTAACCCGGGCTTTGCTGAAGTTGGTGGTGAAGGTGTGTGGCTGACTGGATGAGCTGGTGGAAGCAGAGGAGGAGGAGGAAGCCGAGTAGGAGGAGGAGGCTACAGGAGGCAAAGAATGATGCCCTGCGATCCTTGGCGGCGGAAGGACGTGCGCCAAGGAACTCTCCGCCTGGGGTCCAGATGCCACTACATTGACCCAGTGTGCAGTTAGGGAGATATAGCGTCCCTGGCCGTGCTTACTGGTCCACGTATCTGTGGTTAGGTGGACCTTGCCACAGATGGCGTTGCACAGTGCACACTTGATTTTATCAGATACTTGGTTGTGCAGGGAAGGCACGGCTGTCTTGGAGAAGTAGTGGCGGCTGGGAACAACATACTGTGGGACAGCCATGTACATCAGCTGTTTGAAGCTGTCTGTGTCCACCAGCCTGAATGACAACATTTCAAAGGCCAGTAGTTTACAAATGCTGGCATTCAGGCCCAGGGCTCGAGCGTGGCTAGGTGGGAATTTATGCTTTCTCTCCAAGGTTTGTGAGATGGAGAGCTGAACGCTGCCGTGTGACATGGTGGAGATGCTTGGTGACGCAGGTGGTGGTGTCGGTGGCACATCCTCTGTTTGGTGGGCGGCAGGTGCCAACGTTCCTCCTGATGCGCAGGAAGAGTCCGAGGCAGCAGCAGAAGAGGGGGCAGGGTGAGCCAGAGTTCCTTGTTTTTAAGGTGTTTACTCCACTGCAGTTCATGCTTTTCATGTAGATGCCTGGTCATGCAGGTTGCGCTAAGGTTCAGAAAGTTAATGCCTCATTTCAGGCTCTGATGGCACAGCGTGCAAACCACTCGGGTCTTGTCGTCAGCACATTGTTTAAAGAAGTGCCATGCCAGGGAACTCCTTGAAGCTGCCTTTGGGGTACTCGTCCCTGGTGGCGGTGGCCAGTAGCAGGCGAACTCTCTTGGCGGTGGCTGTTCTGCTTTTGCCCCCTGCTCCCTCTTTTGCTACGCTGTTGGCTCGGTCTCACCACTGCCTCTTCCTCTGAACTATGAAAGTCAGTGGCACGACCTTCATTCCATGTGGGGTCTAAGACCTCATCGTCCCCTGCAACGTCTTCCACACAGTCTTCCTCCCTGACCTCCTGTTCGGTCTGCACACTGCAGAAAGACGCAGCAGTTGGCACCTGTGTTTCGCCATCATCAGAGACGTGCGGACTCCGATGAGATGGTATTCCCATGTCCTCATCATCAGGAAACATCAGTGGTTGTGCATCAGTGCATTCTATGTCTTCCACCACTGGGGAAGGGCTAGGTGGATTCCCTTGGGAAACCCTGCCAGCAGAGTCTTCAAACAGCATAAGAGACTGCTGCATAACTTGAAGCTCAGACAGTTTCCCTGATATGCATGGGGGTGATGTGACAGACTGATGGGCTTGGTTTTCAGGCGCCACCTGTGCGCTTTCTGCAGAAGACTGGGTGTGAGATAATGTTGTGAACGTGCTGGATCCACTGCCGGCCACCCAACTGACTAGCGCCTGTAACTGCTCAGGCCTTACCATCCTTAGAACGGCATTGGGCCCCACCAAATATCGCTGTAAATTCTGGCGGGTACTGGAACCTGAGGTAGTTGGTTCACTAGGACGTGTGGCTGTGGCAGAATGGCCACGTCCTCTCCCAGCACCAGAGGGTACACTAAAACCACCGCGTCCGCGTCCCTTACTAGATGTTTTCCTCATTGTTACCGTTCACCAAGCACCACAAGAAGAAAAAAAATATTTGGCCCAATGTATTGATTTCAAATTCAGGCCATTTTTTACAGGCACCTAACACTATCTGCCTATTTTTTTATGTAGCGTATTACACTTATCGAGGCACAGTAGTAATCACTGATTTAGGGCAATATCTCTTTTAGGGCTAGTATTTAGGCCCTGGATGAAAGGTATCCTTTTATGTACAGATTTACACTTGGAGATGTACAGTAGCGTGAGAAAAAATATGTAGGATTATGCCATCAGTAATTGTGTTTAACACTTTGTGTAATATACCCTTTAATGGACAGAAATACAATGGGAGATGCACGGTAGCGGGTGAAGTTAATGAGGATGACCCTCTCAGCACTTGTATATACACCTTGAGTGTAATATACCCTTTTATGGGCAGATTAACACTTGGCCTGCAACAGCTGGAACAACAGATTCAGGGTATTGCTATATTGGCAAGTGAATTTCACCCCAGAACAAAATATATGTTTTGGCGGACACTAGGATACTTTGCCACATACAGCTGTGACACCAGATTTATGGTATTGCTATTTTGGCAATTGAATTTTACCCTAGAACAAAATATATGTTTTGGTGGACACTATTATACTTTGCCAGCCACTACTGGAACATCAGATTCAGGGTATTGCTATTTGGGCAATTGAATTTCACACCAGAACAAAATATACCCTTTTACGGACAGATTAACACTTGCTTGAAACAGTAGGGACACCAGATTCAGGGTATTGCTATTTTGGCAATTGAATTTGACCCCAGAACAAAATATACCCTTTTACGGACAGATTAACAGTTGGCCTGCAACAGCTGGGACACCAGATTAAGGGTATTGCTATTTTGGCAATTGAATTTCACCCCAGAACAAAATATATGTCTTGGCGAACACTATTATACTTTGTCAGCCACAGCTGTGACACCAGATTTATGGTATTGCTTTTTTGGCAATTGAATTTCACCCGAGAACAAAATATACCCTTTTACGAACAGATTAACACTTGCCCTGTAACAGCTGGGACACCAGATTCAGGGTATTGCTATTTTTCCAATTGAATTTGACACCAGAACAAAATATATGTTTTGGCGGACACTATTATACTTTCCCAGCCACAGCTGTGACACCAGATTTATGGTATTGTTATTTTGGCAATTGAATTTCACCCCAGAACAAAATATATGTTTTGGCAGACACTATTATACTTTGCCAGCCACAACTGTGACACCAGATTTATGATATTGCTATTTTGGCAATTGAATTTCACCCCAGAACAAAGTATATGTTTTAGCGGACACTATTATACTTTGCCAGCCACTACTGGAACACCAGATTCATGGTATTGCTATTTTGGCAATTGAATCCCACACCAGAACAAAATATACCCTTTTACGGACAGATTGACACTTGATCTGCAACAGCTGGGACACCAGATTCAGGGTGTTGCTATTTTGGCAATTGAATTTCACCACAGAACCAAATATATGTTTTGGCGGACACTATTATACTTTGCCAGCCACAGCTGTGACATCAGATTTATGGTATTGTTATTTTTGCAATTGAATTTAACCCCAGAACAAAATATATGTTTTGGCGGACACTATTATACTTTCCCAGCCACAGCTGTGACACCAGATTTATGGTATTGTTATTTTTGCAATTGAATTTAACCCCAGAACAAAATATATGTTTTGGCGGACACTATTATACTTTCCCAGCCACAGCTGTGACACCAGATTTATGGTATTGTTATTTTGGCAATTGAATTTCACCCCAGAACAAAATATATGTTTTGGCAGACACTATTATACTTTGCCAGCCACAACTGTGACACCAGATTTATGGTATTGCTATTTTGGCAATTGAATTTCCCCCTAGAACAAAATATATGTTTTGGCGGACACTATTATACTTTGCCAGCCACTACTGGAACACCAGATTCAGGGTATTGCTATTTTGGCAATTGAATTTCACCTCAGAAGAAAATATACCCTTTTACGGACAGATTAACAATTGGCAAGCAACAGCTGGGACAACAGATTCAGGGTATTGCTATTTTGGCAATTGAATTTCCCCCCAGAACAAAATATATGTTTTGGCGGACACTATTATACTTTGCCAGCCACAGCTGTGACACCAGATTTAAGGTATTGCTATTTTGGCAATTGAATTTCACCCCAGAACAAAATATATGTTTTGGCGGACACTATTATACTTTGCCAGCCACAGCTGTGACATCAGATTTATGGTATTGTTATTTTTGCAATTGAATTTCACCCCAGAACAAAATATATGTTTTGGCGGACACTATTATACTTTGCCAGCCACAGCTGTGACACCAGATTTATGGTATTGCTATTTTGGCAATTGAATTTCACCCCAGAACAAAATATATGTTTTGGCGGACACTATTATTCTTTGACAGCCACTACTGGAACACCAGATTCAGGGTATTGCTATTTGGCAATTGAATTTCACCCCAGAACAAAACATACACTTTTACGGACAGATTAACACTTGGCCTGCAACAGCTAGGACACCAGATTCAGGGTATTGCTATTTTGGCAATTGAATTTCACCCCAGAACAAAATATATGTTTTGGCGGACACTATTATACTTTGCCAGTCACAGCTGTGACACCAGATTTATGGTATTGCAATTTTGGCAATTGAATTTCACTCCAGAACAAAATATATGTTTTGGCGGACACTATTATACTTTGACAGCCTCTACTGGAACACCAGATTCAGGGTATTGCTATTTTGGCAATTGAATTTCACCCGAGAACAAAATATACCCTGTTACGGAGAGATTTAAACCAGGCCTGCAACTGCTGGAACACCAGATTCAGTGTATTGCTATTTTGGCAATTGAATTTCACCCCAGAACAAAATATATGTTTTGGCGGACACTAATATAATTTGCCAGCAACTACTAGAACACCAGATTTAGAGTATTGCTATTTTGGCAATTGAATTTCACCCGAGAACAAAATATACCCTTTTACAGACTGATTAACACTTCCCCTGCAACAGCTGGGACACCAGATTCAGGGTATTTCTATTTTGGCAATTGAATTTCACCCCAGAACAAAATATACACTTTTACCGACAGATTAACACTTGGCCTGCAACAGCTGGGACACAAGATTCAGGGTATTGCTATTTTGGCAATTGAATTTCTCCCCAGAACAAAATATATGTTTTGGCGGACACTATTAAACATTGCCAGCCACAGCTGTGACACCAGATTTATGGTATTGCTATTTTGGCAATTGAATTTCAACCCAGAACAAAATATATGTTTTGGCGGACACTATTATACTTTGCCAGCCACTACTGGAACACCTGATTCAGGGTATTGCTATTTTGGCAATTGAATTTCCCCCAGTACAAAATATACCCTGTTTCAGACAGATTAACACTTGACCTGCAACAGCTGGGACACCAGATTCAGGGTATTGCTATTTTGGCAATTGAGTTTCACCCCAGAACAAAATATGTTTTGGCGGACACTTTTATACTTTGCCAGTCACAGCTGTGACACCAGATTTATAGTATTGCTATTTTGGCAATTGTATTTCACCCCAGAACAAAATATATGTTTTGGCGGACACTATTATACTTTGACAGCCACTAATGGAACACCAGATTCAGGATATTGCTATTTTGGCAATTGAAGTACACCCGAGGACAAAATATACACTGTTTCAGACAGAGTTAAACTAGGCCTGCAACAGATGGAACACCAGATTAATGGTATTGCTATTTTGGCAATTAGAATTCACCCGAGAACAAAATATACGCTGTTACGGAGAGATTTAAATGAGGCCTGCATCTGCTGGAACACCAGATTCAAGGTATTGCTATTTTGGCAATTGAATTTCACCCCAGAACAAAATATATGTTTTGGCGGACACTATTATACTTTGCCAGCCACAGCTTTGACACTAGATTTATGGTATTGCTATTTTGGCAATTGAATTTCACCCCAGAACAAAATATATGTTTTGGCGGACACTATTATAATTTGCCAGCCACTACTGGAACACCAGATTCAGGGTGTTGCTATTTTGCCAATTGAATTTCACCCCAGAACAAAATATATGTTTTGGCGGGCACTATTATACTTTGACAGCCACAGCTGGGACACCAGATGCAGGGTATTGCTATTTTGGCAATTGAATTTCACCCCAGAACAAAATATATGTTTTGGCGGACACTATTATACTTTGCCAGCCACAGCTGTGACACCAGATTTATAGTATTGCTATTTTGGCAATTGAATTTCACCCCAGAACAAAATATATGTTTTGACGGACACTATTATAATTTGCCAGCCACTACTGGAATACCAGAGTCAGGGTATTGCTACTTTGGCAATTGAATTTCACCCCAACACAAAATATACCCTTTTTCGGACAGATTTGAACTAGGCCTGCAACAGCTGGAACACCAGATTCAGGGTATTGCTATTTTGGCAATTGAATTTCACCCCAGAACAAAATATATGTTTTGGCAGACACTATGATACTTTGCCAGCCATTGCTGGGACACCAGATTCAGTCTATTGCTATATTGGCTATTGAATTTCACCACAGAAAACGATCTATCCTTTTCCAGACAGCAGACAGTATCACACTTTTCTAGCCAAAGCTGGAACACCAGATTTAGGGGATTGGTGTTTTGGCAATTGTATTTAACCCCTTAATAAAATATAGAAATTGCTATCCTGAGTTTCTAGGGGTGACAAAAAGCACATCCAAGCCCCTGATGTAGGATATAGCAAAAAAAAAAAACTAGTATTGATGGATTGATGGACTTGGTGGCAGCTTTTTCTGGTGCACCACAAGTCACAAAATGGCCGCCAAACACCCCAGAAAAAAGTGACAGAAAAACGCTCTGTGCAGCCTAAAAACCAGTGAGCATTTAACTAGCAGAAGTTGAATCATTCACAGCTGTAGATCTGTAGATCGATCACTTTATTAGGTGCTGTTGCTGACTTTTCCCTGCCTAATCTCGCCCTCACAGAAGCTGCGTCCTCTCCCTACTCTAATCAGAGCAGTATGACGTGCGGCACTACGTGACTCCAGCTTAAATAGAGGCTGGGTCACATGCTGCACTTGGCCAATCACAGCCATGCCATTAGTAGGCATGGCTGTGATGGCTTCTTAGGGCAAGAAGTAAAATGCTTGCTGATCGGCTGCTGTGCAGCCCTTCAGAAAGCGGGAAGAAATCGCCGAATAACGGACCCGAACCCAAACTTTTTTGAAAATGTTTGGGTCCGGGTCCATGTCCCGAACACCCCAGAATTCGGTACGAACCCAAACTATGCTCGAACTGTTTGCTCAACACTATTCAAAAGTACAGAGACTGTCACATTCAGTTCACCTGAGAGTGCACTTTAGGTTCACCCTGAAATTTCACCCACAAGCCAAATATTCCTAACTTTTTGTGAGTAGTGTATTAACAGATACACACCACTTAATCATTTTGGCTGGTTTGTGCACCAGAATCTGAAAGCTGGAAGCTGGCATAGGTTTCTTATATTACAAAATTGGCAAGGAGAAGGGACAAAGGGGGTCATTTATCAAAGAGAAATAGGCCTAAATTGGGAGTATTTTTGTCATAGATTGCTGCGCAAAGGTCCTTTGTGTTGTAATCTGCGACTTCTTTCTTCTCATACCAGGTCTAAAAAAAGGGGTGTGGCGTAGGGTTGAAGGGGGCGGGTCGACAGGCCCGTCTCATTTACCATTTTCTACACCTGTTTTAGGAAACTGTCTTACATTTAGAAGTGGCGGTGGCTTGCACCTCTTCATAACTCTGGTGGATCCACCACCAGGTATAGGGGTTATTAAGACTGGCATCTAAAATGCCAGTCCTTATAAATGTGGCCCAAAAAGTTTAAAATAATTGTGCAAAAGAAGGTTCTTCTCCTTTATATACATTGATACATAAGGAAATGAGTTTGGTCTGCTGATGTATGTAGCTCACTGAGGATTGCCTCTATTGGTCAGTGTGCAAATATAAAATATACATAGCAGTAGTTTACCATAACAACATGATTTAACCACTTAAGGATCACAGGTCTATACCCCCCTAGTGACCAGGCCCTTTTTTACAAATCGGCACTTCACAACTCGGTTTATTGCTCGGTCATGCAACTTGGCACCCAAATTAATTTTACCTCCTTTTCTTTTCACTAATAGAGCCATTTATTTGGTGGTATTTCATTGCTGCTGACATTTTAACTTTTTTTTATATTAAATTTTTGCAAAAAAAATGACATTTTTCACTTTCTGTTGTAAATAATTTCTATATAAATTTTAATCTAAATTTATTGTTCTACATGTCTTTGATAAAAAAAAAATCCAATAAGTGTATATTTATTGGTTTGGGTAAAAGTTATAGCGTTTACAAATTATGGTACAAAAAAGTGAATTTCATCATTTTGAAGCAGCTCTGACTTTCTGAGCACCTGTCATGTTTCTTCAGGTGCTAGAATGCCAGGATATAAATACCCCCCAAATGACACCATTTTAGAAAGAAGACACCCCAAAGTATTTGCGGAGGGGCATGGTGACTTCATGTATCATTAAATTTTTTTTCACAAGTTAGCAGAAAATGACACTTTCTGAGGAGAAAAAATATGTAAAGTTTCCATTTCTGCTAACTTCTGGCAAAAAAAAAAAATCTCCCACAGACTCACTATTCCCCTCAGTAAATACCTTGGGGTGTCTACTTTCCGAAATGTGGTCATTTGTGGGGTGTGTTTACTATTCTGGCATTTTGGGCGGGGCTAAATTGTGAGCATCCCTTTAAAACCTAAAGGTACTCGTTGGACTTTACGCCCCTTTACGCACCCAGGCTGCAAAAAAGTGTCACTCATGTGGTATTGCCGTACTCAGGAGAAGTAGGGCAATGTGTTTTTGGGTGTATTTTTACATATACCCATGCTGGGTGAGAGAAATATCTCTGTAAATTGACAACTTTGTATAAAAAAATGGAAAAAGTTGTCATTTACAAAGATATTTCTCTCACCCAGCATGGGTATATGTAAAAATACACCCCAAAACACATTGTCCTACTTCTCCTGAGTACGGCAATACCACATGAGTCACACTTTTTTGCAGCCAAGATGCGCAAAGGGGCCCGAATTCCAATGAGTACCTTTTAGGAGGGCATTTTTAGGCATTTGGATTCCAGACTTCTTCTCACGCTTTTGGACCCCTAAAATGCCAGGGCAGTATAAATACCCCACAAGTAACCCCATTTTGAAAAAAAGACACCCCAAGGTATTCCGTAAGGGGCATGGCGAGTTCATAGAAGATTTTTTTTTTGGCACAAGTTAGTGGAAATTAATTTATTTTGTTTTTTCTCACAAAGTCTCCCTTTCCACTAACTTGTGACTAAAAGTTCAATCTTTCATGGACTCAATATGCCCCTCAGCGAATACCTTGGGGTGTCTACTTTCCGAAATGGGGTCACATGTAAGGTGTTTGTACTGCCCTGACATTTGAGGGTCTCTGCAATCATTACATGTATGGCCAGTATTAGGAGTTTCTGCTATTCTCCTTATATTGAGCATACGGGTAATGAGATTTTTTTTTTTTCCGTTCAGCCTCTGGGCTGAAAGAAAAAATGAACGGCGCAGATTTCTTCATTTGCATCGATCAATGTGGATGAAAAAATCTCTGCCAAAATCACTGACTGCGGTGCGGTGGGCGCTAACTACCTAACAAGTAGCTAACTAACTGGCGGTGATAAGGGACCCTTAGGCCCCATTCACGCGTCCGCAATTCTGTTCCACATTTTGCGGAACGGAATTGGGGACCCATTCATTTCTATGGGGACAGACTTTGTCCCGCTCGGATCCGGAATTGCGGATCCGCACTTCCGGGTCCACAAGAATATAGAACATGTTCTATTCTTGTCCGCAATTGCGGACATGAAAAGGCATTTTCTATATAGTTCTGGCAATGTGCGGAAAAAATGCGGAAAGCACATTGCCGGTGTCCGTGTTTTGCGGATCCGCAAAACACATACGGACGTCTGAATGAAGCCTTACAGGGGGGTGATCAATGACATGGGGGTGACAGAAGATGATCAGGGAGTTAATATGGAGTGATCACGGGTTAATAAGGGGTTAATAAGTGACGGGGGGGTGTTGGTGTGTGGTGATTGGTGCACTTACATAGCTGCCCGTGTTCTCTGGTGGTCCCAAGCAAAATGGCCCACCAGAGCAGCGGGCAGCAGGCATATCAGACACTGTTTACAAAACAACGTCTGATATGCGATTTCGATGCGATTTACTGACATCTACAGTCTGCCAGCGCATGATCAGCGCTGGCAGGCTGTAAATTAAGTTCTTACCTGTTGGGCTGCATCTCAGGTATCGCGGGATGATGCCGATAGGCGTGATCGAGACCTGAGAGAACCACCTCCCGCACGCCTTTCGGCGTTAGCGTAACGGGAGGTGGTTAAGCAATAGCTCATTTCCTGATGATACATTACCTTTAACACTTTACATTCATGGAAATGATTAAAGGGTAATCCCATGACTAATGTGAAAAATGAAAATCAGATATCATAAAGTACCTGATTTACAATCTCTTTTTAACCAAGCTGGAGCCATACCTGTACCTGCATCCAGAGATGTTCCCATTCATTGCTCTGCCTGAAGCTCAAGGGAGTTTCCTTTCTGCTGCAGTTTCTCCCTATCACAGCTCAGGAGACAGTTGAATAACAAAAATGATCATGTGCAGCCATTTTAATGGAAAAAAAACAAACAGCAAGTGGCAAATACATTTTATTGAATGCAAAATTTTTAATTACATACAAATACAAATGAAGAATATTTTTCATTGGACAAAACCTTTAACGGTGGTTGTTTAGAGCAGGAAATCTTTATAATCTCATTTTATTTTTTCTAACATTATTATGCATATGGTATAGAAGTCATTATGTGCAATATCATATGGTTTTGAGGTTATGATAACATACCATTATTTCATGCAAATAAAATATCTGTACTGAATATACTGTACCTACTCAGACACTGACATTTTATTAAGTGACTCGCTGACTGAAAAAAAATACAAAGAGTATTAACTTTATGTTAACACAAAGCTGCATACTTAGTGCACAATATAACTTCATTTAAGGGGTTTTCCGGGATTTTAATATTGATTACCTAGCCTCAGGATAGGCACATGAAATAATACCCCCAAAACTATCCTAGAGTATAATTGCTGAGATAGAAAAATGTATTAATATGCTAATTAATAAGTAATATTTTGACTTTTTAACTACAAAACACAGGCTTTGTGATTAAAAGCTACTTCTTTATTGTATTGTATTGCATGTATTTTTGCATTATACATTCAATGCATTGGCTAATCTACTTTGCTATGTTTTGCTTTTCATTAAAAGTCTAGAGGTATCTGTAGCTGCTATTGTGGTTACAGTATTGGTTTATGGGAACACATGTCAGTTATCTCTCAGGGGTATAAACAGTTTTATCCATAAAACTTCCCTCTAGACACAGAATATTCAAAACAGTTAAGCAGGGAAGCAAGTTTTATCAGGCGGGATGAAGAAATAGTCTGTTGGTGTTAAATGTCTGTATGTATACATTATACAGTTCAGCCTTTCCAATGAGGGTATATGTGAATGAAGTTTCTGTACTAAAATTAAAATGTGAAATAAACTTTCAGCACATTGAGTATGGCCACTTCTTAATATACAGAGCATTGTATTAAAATTCTGCCTCTGCAGCTAAAGTACAATATGGCCTCTTGCACACGGGCGTCATGTTTGACGCCCGGATAAGATGCGGGTGCGTTGCGGGAATCGCCGCGATTTTTCCGCGCGTGTGCTAACGTTTGTAGTGCGTTGAGCACGCGCGTGAAAAAATCCGCATGCTTGGTACCCAGACCCGAAGTCAGACTTCATCACTGAAGTCTGGTTTCGGGATGAGTATTCTGTATGTGTAATTATTTTCCTTTATAACATAGTTATAAGGGAAAATAATCGCATTCTTTTTACAGAATGCAATGTTCCCCGGGCTTTAAAGGGTTAAAAATAATAAAGAGTTAACTTACCTTCTCCCATTGTACGCGCAGAGCCCCAGAACGTCGTCTCTCTTGATAGTTTGGCTGCTTGAGGACCTGTGGTGACGTCACAGGGTCACATGGTCCAATCATAGAAGCATTTGAGTGGACCATGTGACCCATGTGATCCTGTGACATCACGGCAGGTCCTTCATCGAACATCTGTCCTCCTCACGCATTGCACCCGCGCGGAAAACTCGCCCGTGTGAAAGGGGCCTATCTGTACAAAGAAGCTGCCACGTGGACAAGTTGGCTTTAATTGGAATAAGAGTAATTAGGCTTGTCTGTGCAACAGCTCACAAAGACAGACCTGCTGCCTTTCTGTCTGCTTCCCTGGCTACAACATACACCTAAGTTTTCGGATCAGTGGGGGTGAGCATGTTTATTTCAGCCTAGAGAAGCCTAGACATTTTTGGCAGTGCTCATCTCCCAAGAGAACAAAGGACTGGACAGTGTATACATTGAAGGACTTCTGTCAGCAGATTTGTACCTATGAAACTGGCTGATCTGTTGCATGTGCACTTGGCAGCTGAAGGCATCTGCATTGGCCCCATGTTCATATGTGCATGCATATTATATATAAATGACCTTCTAAGAGCAACGGGGGTGTTGCTCTTACACCTGGAGGTTCTGCTCTCTCTGCAACTGCTGTACCCTCCGCACTTTGATTGACAGTGAAAACATCATCATGCCTGGCCCTGCCAAAGTGCAGACGGCGGTTGAAGAGAGAGCAAAACCTCTAGGAGTCATGGCAATGCCGCCGTCGCTCTTAGAGGCTCATTTGCATATATTAAAACTTAATTTTTCTCAGCAATGCAGGCACATATGAACATGGGACCAACACAGATGCCTTCAGCTGTAAAGCGCACATGCAACAGGTCAGCCAGTTTCATAGGTACAAATCTTCTGAAAGATGCCTCTTAACACTTCTATTTTTGAACGCAGTCTTATGCACGTGGCTGTAGTCGATTTTGCGGTCCACAATTGCGGATCCGCAAAACACGGATGTGTGTGCCTTCCGCATTTTGTGAAACAGAACGTCCGTCCCATAATAGAACTGTCCCATACTTGTCCATAACGTGGATAAGAATAGAACATGTTCTATATTTTTTCGGATGCCACAGAACGGACAGGCAGCTTTGTGTGCTGTCTGCATCTTTTGAGGCCCCATTGAAGTGAATGGGTCCACATCTGACCCGGAAAAAATCCAGATCGGATGCGGACAAAAAATATGTTCGTGTGCATGAGCATTGACTTTGCTGCATTCTTCCACACCTGCCTAACACTTGCACAGTACAGCATATATTCCCAATCTAACCATGGTTCATTTGATATCAGACCCTATGGAATGGTCTTTAGGTAATGTTCAGAAGTGGATTCTATGGACAGAGCACCAATATCGGCTGCCGCAGGTGGGTCGCAGCTTCCAAGATTTAACAGGAAGAGACTTATGTGCACTGAATGAAGATGGCTTTAGAGACAGGTCCCCGTTGTGTGGAGATGTCTTATATGCTCATTTGGACATTTGGAAGTCAGGTAACTTATAGACCAATAGAAATTGAATATGATAAAAGAACCCTGTACTAGCTTATTTTCTGTTTTCTAAATATTTTGATTCTCTTTGCAGCAGCCTGGATGAAGGAGAAGACAGGACCTGGAGACATGAGATATTGTGGTAAGGAAGGAAGACTAAAGGGGTCATTTATGATTAGATATATGCCATTTTGTGATTATGTCTGTTGCAGAGGGGATTTCCTCCCCTTCCACACCATGTACGCCAGTTCTAAAAAAAAAGGGGGCATGGTGTGAGCGGGGAAAAGGGCGGACTGGTGGGCCAGTCTCATTTATAATTTTCTATTTCAGTTTTTGGCGTAGAAAATGCCAGCAAGGACGCTGGCGTAGAATTAAGGCTGTTAGGCACTAGCGGTGGATGCACCAAAGTTATGTAGAGGTCGGTGCCTCTACATAACTTAGGCACATCAAGCGCCACCGCAGGAGTATTAAGACTGGCATATAAAACAAAATAAATGAAATCTTAAGTTTCTACTGGTTTTGCCTATAGACTCCCACAACCCTTGACAAATAACCTGACATATTTTTCCATTCCAATGATGCACCAACACTTATTCATTTTTCTTCCAGTACACTGTAAATGTAAATACTCTAATCATAGTTTTAAGGCTCAAGCACAGTTTTTTTAGTTGTTTTAGTCCGCATCTGATCCACATTTTTGCAGTTCAGATGCCGACCCACTCACTTCAACACCATCTGCTGTATGCATCCATATGTCAGTTCCATGGTGCCACGACATAGGAACACAATGGAACGTCCATAGCCTACAGTGGTAATTCATTGCAGTCTATGGAAGAAGCAATTGTTTAAACAGGAAGGTTTTGGCCATTTAGGCCCCTTTCACACGGGCGAGTTTTCCGCGCGGGTGCAATGTGTGAGGAGGACGCATTGCACCCGCACTGAATCCGGACCCATTCATTTCTATGGGGCTGTGCACATGAGCGGTGATTTTCACGCATCACTTCTGCGTTGCGTAAAAATCGCAGCATGCTCTATGGCCTCTTGCACACGGGCGTCATGTTTGACGCCCGGATAAGAGGCGGGTGCGTTGCGGGAATTGCCACGATTTTTCTGCGCATGTGCTAACGTTTGTAGTGCGTTTAGCACGCGCGTGAAAAAATCTGCATGCTTGGTACCCAGACCAGAAGTCAGACTTCATCACTGAAGTCCGGTTTCGGGATGAGTATTCTGTATATGTAATTATTTTCCTTTATAACATAGTTATAAGGGAAAATAATCGCATTCTAATTACAGAATGCAATGTTTCCCGGGCTATAGAGGGTTAAAAATAATAACGAGTTAACTCACCTTCTCCCCTTGTACGCGCAGAGCCCCAGAACGTCTTCTCTCTTCATGATTGCTTGCTTCTTCAGGACCTGTGGTGACGTCACAGGGTCACATGGTCCAATCATAGAAGCATTTGAGTGGACCATGTGACCCATGTGACCCTGTGACGTCACCACAGGTCCTGAAGAAGCAAGCAATCATCAAGAGAGAAGACGTTCTGGGGCTCTGCGCGTACAAGGGGAGAAGGTAAGTTAACTCTTTATTATTTTTAACCCTCTATAGCCCGGGGAACATTGCATTCTGTAATTAGAATGTGATTATTTTCCCTTATAACTATGTTATAAAGGAAAATAATAACGATCGGGTCCCCATCCCGATCGTATCCTAGCAACCATGCGAGAAAATCGCAACGCATCCGCACATGATTGCGGATGATTGCGATTTTACCGCATCCCCATTCACTTCTATGGGGCCTGCGTTGCGTGAAAATCGCAGAATATAGAACATGCTGCGATTTTCACTCAACGCAAAAGTGATGCGTGAAAATCACCGCTTATGTGCACAGCCCCATAGAAATGAATGGGTCCGGATTCAGTGCGGGTGCAATGCGTCCTCCTCACGCATTGCACCCGCGCGGAAAACTCGCCCGTGTGAAAGGGGCCTATATTGTGCGTTTTTCACGCAACGCAGGCCCCATAGAAGTGAATGGGGCTGCGGGAAAATCGCAAGCATCCGCAAGCAAGTGGTTATAACATGGTTATAAGGGGAAATAATAGCATTCTTAATAATGAATGCATTGTTAAATGAAGAGGAAGGGGTTAAAAATAATAAAAGTTAACTTACCTTAGCCACTTGACCGCGTAGTCGCGATCTCTCCTCTCTTTCCCTGCATTAGCTAGGATCTACAGGACCTGTGATGACGTCACATCACATGGTCCAATCACATGGTCCATCTTACCATGGTGATGGACCATGTGATTGGACCATGTGATGTGACGTCATCACAGGTCCTTTAGATCTTAGATGCTGCAGGGAAAGAGAGGAGAGATCGCGACTACGCGATCAAGTGGCTAAGGTAAGTTAACTTTTATTATTTTTAACCCCTTCCTCTTCATTTAACAATGCATTCTTTATTAAGAATGCTATTATTTCCCCTTATAACCATGTTATAAGGGAAAATAATCAATTCTCCAGTAGACCCGAAACCGGACTTCAGTGATGAAGTCCGGCTTCGGGTTGGGTACCAAACATGGCGTTTTTTCTCACGCGCGTGCAAAACACGTTGCAAACGTTTTCACCCACGCGGGAAAAACGCGCATATTCCCGCAACGCACCCGCCTCTTATCCGGGCGTCATGTGTGAAAGAGGCCTTAAGGAGAGATGAGAGAGAAGTTGTAGATGATAAGAAACTGAATATTTTGTTCACCACTGTATATACTGAGAAAAATGAACTGTGTCCAAGTAAACTTCCCATTAAATTCCCCATTGTTTACAGCAATGCTGGAGAATACAGCAGCAGTTGTCAATCACAGCCAGGCCCCTGCATTGATCCCGCGCACCACTCCAGTGCCTGCTTGATCATCTTGACGTACTAGTACATCAAAGGTCATCAAGGCACTGGCAGCCATGATGTACTAGTACTTCAAGGGTCGTCAATGGGTTAATGATCTTAAAATATAAATTTTTGCACATGGAAGAGGACAGTATACTGCTACAAATGGATCTGGATAGATTGAAGGCTTGGGCAGAGAAGTGGCAGATGAGGTTTAACACTGACAAATGTAAGGTTATGCATATGGGAAGGAATAATGCAAGTTACCCATACATACTAAATGGTAAAACACTCAGTAACACTGACATGGAAAAGGACAATTGAAACCAGTGTCAAAAAGTTGCTGCCAAGGCCAATAAGATTATGGGATGCATCAAAAAGTGCATGTGATGCTTAGGATGAACGTAGTCCTTTGGATACAGAGGGGAAAAAAATCAGCTATATGGTTTGGAGTTGTCTGGGAATAGCAGCTACTGTATATAAGCAAACTAAAAGGACGAGTTTGTGAGCATATCAGCATTTGATCACAAGTGTGTATGATTTAAGATTAAATTACTTTAGATTCAGGGACTTTAGGAGAGGACTAATTTAATTCAGTTATCATTTTAATTATTTTCTTTTTTCTTTTTTTCACTTTTCTGGTGTAATCCTCATTACTGTGCTCCATGATTAATAAGTAATTGAAAATCACTATGTCAGGAAGGGCTTAAAAACACTTCCGCCTGAATCTTATTTACGTATGTATCACCTTTCCCTTCTTTCCCTTAGGCCACTTGCACACGACCATATGGCTTTTTCAGTATTTTGTAGTCTGTTTTTAACGGATCCGTTGTTCCTTTTTTTGTTTCCAATTTGTTTCCGTTTCCATTTCATTTCTGTTCTGTAGTTCCGCAAAAAATCTCCATATGGTTTCCGTATGAGATCCATTGTTTGCGGATCGCAAACAGAAACATAAAATTTTTTATAATTAATGTATTGTACAGTAATGTGTTTTAACAGTAAACACATGAGCAAAGTGGGCATGGATTCCCAAAAAACGGAAGACATATGGATGTGTTCCGTATGCATTCCATATTTTTTGCGGACCCATTGACTTGAATGGAGCCACAGATCATTATTTGGGGGCAATAATAGGACAAGTTCTATCTTTCAACAGAACGGATATACGGAAATTCGGAAACGGAATGCAGACGGAGTAAATTCAGTTTTTTTTGCAGAACCATTGAAATAAATGGTTCCGCATACGGACCGCAAACGGAATCATCAAAAACAGAACAGAAACGGAAAAGGTTTGTGTGCAAGAGGCCTTATAAAGGAGATCCACTTAAAATTATTTAGCTATTATTATTTTTTTTTTAAAAACCTCCCTGGGGCAACCATATTGCAAACACAACCTTCCTTTTGCTTTGGCTGTACATGCAGTGCAGCAAGGTGTATTTCCTATATGGCTGCTGAAATAAAATAAAAAAAGCCCTCTGGATAAGAGAGGGTTAAAACATTCTAACAAGGATTAATAAGTCCAATAACAGCTTTACCTGCTGCAGAGTTTGGAAAATGTAACTCCTTCAATTCCAGAGAACACAGCTTAGAGGGACCAGTGACTGGGGCTGATAGAGGAGAGTCATATACATGTTAGGAGTTATACTTGTTAACATGTTCATTGGCACCTGTAGGCTATATAGATATGACAGTTTATAACCTTTGTTATATTGTTCATGTCTAAATAAAGTTATTGTTGAAATACCCTACATGGCTTCAAGAAACATCGTGTCAGAATTAGAGTGGGCTTTGATGTCTTAGAAACAATTAAAATCCTAATATCAGGACTAAAAAATAAACAAGAATTGTTTCTCTGGTAATTTATTAATAAGCGAAACACAGCGTTACAGAAAATGGCTGCAAACAATTTCCCTGTGCCATCTCCCATGGACTGTAAAGCGGACCTGGCAGTTAACTGGTCATACTTCAAATCCCAGTGGGAGGATTATGAGGTAGCAACTGAACTTTATAAGAAAGACTCGAAGGTAAGGATCGCGACACTGCGCTCAGTGATGGGGAGAGACTGTCTGCGTATTTATCAGCACCTCTCACTCTCTGATGCCGACAAGCAGGACATAGAGAAAACTCTGGATGCATTAGAGAGTCATTTTATGCCTTCATGTAACATCATATATGAGAGGTACATATTCAATACCACCAAATCAAGGCCCATTGGAAACTATAGATCAGTATGTGACTAAGCTGAGGTATCTTGCCGCTACATGTGAATTTGGAGTATTACATGATGAACTTATAAGAGACAGAATAGTTCTGGGATCAAAAGACATTAATGCTAGAAAGAGAATGCTCAGAGTACCAGTCCTGAACCTACAGAGAGCCATTGACAAGTGTAGAAGCCGTGAACTTACAGAAATGCAAATACAAGTAATGCAAAAAATCAAAAAGAAACCAAAGCTGTACATTACACTTCTAAAACATATAAAAAGCCCATGAAAGGAAGCTAAGTAAAAACAAAAACAGAGTCTGCTGACATCAGATGTAGATACTGTGGAAACAACCACCCCTGCAACCTTATGACATACAAATACTATTGCAAAATTGTGAGAGAAGGAAAGCCATCATTACAGAAGAGTAGGGATGAGCAAACCCGAATTGTATGGTTCAGGTTCGTACCGAATTTTGGGGTGTTCGGGACCCGGACCCGAACATTTTCAAACAATTTGGGGTTCGTGTTTGTTGTTCGGTGATTTCTTCCCACTTTCTGAAGGGCTGCACAGCAGCCAATCAGCTAGCGTTTTACTTCTTGCCCTAAGAAGCCATCACAGCCATGCCTACTAATGGCATGTCTGTGATTGGCCAAGTGCAGCATGTGACCCAGCCTCTATTTAAGCTGGAGTCACGTAGCGCCGCATGTCACTCTTCTCTGATTAGTGTAGGGATAGAAAGCAGCTGCTGTGAGGGCGAGATTAGGCAGGAAAAAGTCAGCAAAAACACCTAATGAAGTGATCGATCTACAGCTGTGAATCATTCAACTTCTGCTAGATAATTGCTCACTGGTTTTTAGGCTGCACAGAGCATTTTTCTGTCACTTTTTTCTGGGGTGATCGGCGGCCATTTTGTGTCTTGTGGTGCACCAGCACAAGCTGCCACCAAGTCCATCAATCCATCAATACTAGTTTTTTTTTTGCTATATCCTACATCAGGGGCTTGGCTGTGCTGATTGTCACCCCTAGAAACTCAGGATAGAAATTCCTATATTTTATTGAGGGGTTAAATTCAATTGCCAAAATAGCAATCCCCTAAATCTGTTGTTCCAGCTGTGGCTAGCCAAGTGTAATACAGTCTGCCGTCTGGCAAAGGATAGATTTTTTTCTGTGGTGAAATTCAATTGCCAAAATAGCAATCCCCCCAGCAGTGGCTGGCAAAGTTTAATAGTGTTCGGCAAAGGATATATTTTGTTCTGGGGTGAAATTCAGTTGCCAAAATAGCAATACCATAAATCAGTGGTTTCAGCTGTGGCTGGCCAAGTTTAATAGTGTCCGGCAAAGGATATATTTTGTTCTGGGGTTAAATTCAATTGCCAAAATAGCAATACCATAAATCTGGTGTCCCAGCAGTGGCTGGCCAAGTAGAATAGTGTCCGGCAAAGGAGTTATTATTTTCTGGGGTTAAACTCAATTGCCAAAATAGCAATAACACAAATCTGGTGTTCCAGCTGTGACTGGACAAGTTTCATAGTGTCCGTCATAGGATATATTATTTTTTGCGGTGAAATTCAGTTGCAAAAATAGAAATACCGTAAATCTGGTGTTCCAGCTGTGACTGGACAAGTTTTATAGTGTCTGGCCAAGGATATATTTTTTTCTGGGGTGAAATTCAATTGCCAAAATAGCAATACCACAAATCAGTGGTTTCAGCTGTGGCTGGCCAAGTTTAATAGGTTCCGGCAAAGGATTTATTATTTTCTGGGGCTAAATTCAATTGCCAAAATTGCAATACAGTAAATCTGGTGTTCCAGCTGTGACTGGACAAGTTTCATAGTGTCTGTCATAGGATATATTATTTTCTACGGTGAAATTCAGTTGCAAAAATAGAAATACCGTAAATCTGGTGTTCCAGCTGTGACTGTACAAGTTTAATAGTGTCCAGCAAAGGATATTTTTTTTTTCTGGGGTGAAATTCAATTGCCAAAATAGCAATAGCATAAATCAGTGGTTTCAGCTGTGGCTGGCCAAGTTTAATAGTGTCTGGCAAAGGATATATGTTTTTCTCGAGTGAAATTCAATTGCCAAAATAGTAGTGCCGTAAATCTGGTGTCCCAGGAGTCGCTGGCCAAGTTTAATAGTGTCCGGCAAAGGATTTATTATTTTTGGGGTCAAATTCAATTGCCAAAATAGCAATATCGTAAATCTGGTGTTCCAGCTGTGACAGGACAAGTTTAATAGTGTCCGGCAAAGGATATATTTTTTTCTGGGGTGAAATTCTATTGCCAAAATAGCAATAACCATAAATCAGTGGTTTCAGCTGTGGATGGCCAAGTTTAATAGTGTCTGGCAAAGGATATATTTTTTTCTGGAGTGAAATTCAATTGCAAAATAGCAATACCGTAAATCTGGTGTTCCAGCTGTGACTGGACAAGTTTAATAGTGTCCGGCAAAGGATTTATTATTTTCTGGGGTTAAATTCAATCGCCAAGATAGCAATACCATAAATCTGGTGTTCCAGCTGTGACAGGACAAGTTTAATAGTGTCCGGCAAAGGATTTATTTTTTTCTGGGGTGAAATTCAATTGCCAAAATTGAAATACAGTAAATCTGATGTTCCAGCTGTGACTGGACAAGTTTCATAGTGTCCGTCATAAGATATATTATTTTCTGCGGTGAAATTCAGTTGCAAAAATTGAAATTCCGTAAATCTGGTGTTCCAGTTGTGACTGGCAAGTTTCATAGTGTCCGTCATAGGATATATTATTTTCTGGGGAGAAATCAGTTGCAAAAATAGAAATACCGTAAATCTGGTGTTCCAGCTGTGACTGGACAAGTTTAATAGTGTCCAGCAAAGGATATTTTTTTTTTCTGGGGTGAAATTCAATTGCCAAAATAGCAATAGCATAAATCAGTGGTTTCAGCTGTGGCTGGCCAAGTTTAATAGTGTCTGGCAAAGGATATATGTTTTTCTCGAGTGAAATTCAATTGCCAAAATAGCAATACCGTAAATCTGGTGTCCCAGGAGTGGCTGGCCAAGTTTAATAGTGTCCGGCAAAGGATTTATTATTTTCTGGGGTTAAATTCAATCGCCAAGATAGCAATACCATAAATCTGGTGTTCCAGCTGTGACAGGACAAGTTTAATAGTGTCCGGCAAAGGATTTATTTTTTTCTGGGGTGAAATTCAATTGCCAAAATAGCAATACCATAAATCAGTGGTTTCAGCTGTAGCTGGCCAAGTTTCATAGTGTCCGGCAAAGAATATATTTTTTTCTGGGGTGAAATTCAATTGCCAAAATAGCAATACCATATATCAGTGGTTTCAGCTGTGGCTAACCAAGTTTAATAGTGTCCGGCAAAGAATTTATTATTTTCTCGGGTGACATTCAGTGGCCAAAATAGAAATACAGTAAATCTGATGTTCCAGCTGTGACTGGACAAGTTTCATAGTGTCTGTCATAAGATATATTATTTTCTGCAATGAAATTCAGTTGCAAAAATAGAAATACCGTAAATCTGGTGTTCCAGTTGTGACTGGCAAGTTTCATAATGTCCGTCATAGGCTATATTATTTTCTACGGTGAAAATCTGTTGCAAAAATAGAAATACCGTAAATCTGGTGTTCCAGCTGTGACTGGACAAGTTTAATAGTGTCCAGCAAAGGATATATTTTTTTCTGGGGTAAAATTCAATTGCCAAAATAGAAATACCATAAATCAGTGGTTTCAGCTGTGGCTGGCCAAGTTTAATAGTGTCCGGCAAAGGATTCATTATTTTCTCAGGTGAAATTCAGTTGCCAAAATAGAAATACAGTAAATCTGGTGTTCCAGCTGTGACTGGACAAGTTTCATAGTGTCCGTCATAGGATATATTATTTTCTGTGGTGAAATTCAGTTGCAAAAATAGAAATACCGTAAATCTGGTGTTCCAGTTGTGACTGGCAAGTTTCATAGTGTCCATCATAGGCTATATTATTTTCTGCGGTGAAATTCAGTTGCAAAAATAGAAATACCGTAAATCTGGTGTTCCAGCTGTGACTGGACAAGTTTAATAGTGTCCGGCAAAGGATATATTTTTTTCTGGGGTAAAATTCAATTGCCAAAATAGAAATACCATAAATCAGTGGTTTCAGCTGTGGCTGGCCAAGTTTAATACTGTCCGGCAAAGGATTTATTTTTTTCTGGGGTTAAATTCAATTGCCAAAATAGCAATACCGTAAATCTGGTGTTCCAGTTGTGACTGGACAAGTTTCATAGTGTCCGTCATAGGATATATTATTTTCTGCGGTGAAATTCCATTGCAAAAATAGAAATACCGTAAATCTGGTGTTCCAGCTGTGACTGGACAATTTTAATAGTGTCCGGCAAAGGATATATTTTTTTCTGGGTTGAATTCAACTGCCAAAATAGCAATAGCATAAATCAGTGGTTTCAGCTGTGTCTGGCCAAGTTTAATAGTGTCCGGCAAAGGATATATTTTTTTCTGGGGTGAAATTCAATTGCCAAAATAGCAATACCGTAAATCTGGTGTCCCAGCAGTGGCTGGCCAAGTTTAATAGTGTCTGGCAAAGGATTTATTATTTTCTGGGGGGAAATTCAGTTGCCAAAATAGAAATAAGTAAATCTGATGTTCCAGCTGTGACTGGACAAGTTTCATAGTGTCTGTCATAGGATATATTATTTTCTGCGGTGAAATTCAGTTGCAAAAATAGAAATACCGTAAATCTGGTGTTCCAGCTGTGACTGGACAAGTTTTGAAGTGTCTGGCAAAGGATATATTTTTTTCTGGGGTTAAATTCAATTGCCAAAATAGCAATACCATAAATCAGTGGTTTGAGCTGTGGCTGGCCAAGTTTAATAGTGTCCGGCAAAGGATTTATTATTTTCTATGGTTAAATTCAATTGCCAAAATAGCAATACCGTAAATCTGGTGTTCCAGTTGTGAATGGACAAGTTTCATAGTGTCCGTCATAGGATATATTATTTTCTGCGGTTAAATTCAGTTGCAAAAATAGAAATACCGTAAATCTGGTGTTCCAGCTGTGACTGGACAAGTTTAGTAGTGTCCGGCAAAGGATATATTTTTTTATGGGTTAAATTCAATTGTCAAAATAACAGTACCATAAATCAGTGGTTTCAGCTGAGGCTGGCCAAGTTTAATAGTGTCCGTCAAAGGATATATTATTTTCTGGGGTGAAATTCAGTTGCAAAAATATAAATACCGTAAATCTGGTGTTCCAGCTGTGGCAGGACAAGTTTAGTAGGGTCCGGCAAAGGATATATTTAGTTCTGGGGTGAAATTCAATTGCCAAAATAGCAATACCCAAAATCTGGTGTTCCAGCTGTTGCAGGCCAAGTGTAACTCTGTCCCTAAAAGGGTATATTACACTCAGCATGCATCTCCAAGTGTATTTCTTTCCGTTAAAGGGTATATTACAGTAATTGTTAAAATACAGCATAATCCTCTACATTTGCACACACTGTTTTGCATCTCTAAGTGTATTTCTTTCCGTTAAAGGGTATTTTACACACAGCCACACATCATAGTGAACCAACTAGCTCAGTTTCCATTACCCGCCAGAATTTACAGCGATATTTGGTGGGGCCCAATGCCGTTCTAAGGATGGTAAGGCCTAAGCAAGCATAGGCGCTAGTCAATTGGGTGGCCGACAGTGGATCCAGCACGTTCACAACATTATCTCACACCCAGTCTTCTGCAGAAAGCGAACAGGTGGTGCCTGAAGACCAAGCCCATCAGTCTGTCACATCATCCCCATGCATATCAGGGAAACTGTCTGAGCCTCAAGTTATGCAGCAGTCTCTTATGCTGTTTGAAGACTCTGTTGGCAGGGTTTCCCAAGGGAATCCACCTAGCACCTTCCCCAGTGGTGGAAGACTTAGAATGCACTGATGCACAACCACTTATGTTTCCTGATGATGAGGACATGGGAATACCACCTCATCGGAGTCTGCACGTCTCTGATGATAACGAAACTCAGATGCCAACTGCTGCGTCTTTTTGCAGTGTGCAGACCGAACATGAGGTCAGGGAAGAAGACTGTGTGGAAGACGATGCAGGGGATGATGAGGTCCTAGAACCCACATGGAATGAAGGTCGTGCCACTGACTTTCATAGTTCAGAGGAAGAGGCAGTGGTGAGACTGAGCCAACAGCGTAAAGCAGTGGAGTAAACACCTTAAAAAGTGGAGTAAACACCTTAAAAACAAGGAACTAACTCAGGCTCCCCTTGATCCCTCTTCTGCTGCTGCCTCGGCCTCTTCCTCCACCTCGGGAGGAATGTTGCCACCTTCCCCAGCACCAAACAGAAGATGTGCCACCAACACCACCACCTGGGTCACCCAGCATCTCCACCATGTCGCACGGCAGTGTTCAGGTCTCCATTTCACAACCCTTGAAGAGAAAGCGTAAATTCCCACCTACCCACCCTTGAGCCCTGGGCCTAAATGCCAGCATTTCTAGACTACTGGCCTTTGAAATGCTGTCATTCAGGCTGGTGGACACAGACAGCTTCAAACAGCTGATGGCGATGGCTGTCCCACGGTATGTTGTTCCCAGCCGCCACTACTTCTCCAAGAGAGCTGTGCCTTCCCTGCACAACCAAGTATCCGATAAAATCAAGTGTGCACTGCGCAATGCCATCTGTGGCAAGGTCCACCTAACCACAGATACGTGGACCAGTAAGCACGGCCAGGGACGCTATATCTCCCTAAATGCACACTGGGTAAATGTAGTGGCGGCTGGGCCCCAGGCGGAGAGCTCTTTGGTGCACATCCTTCCGCCAAGAATCGCAGGGCATCACTCTTTTCCTCCTGTAGCCTCCTACTCGGCTTTCTCCTCCTCTTCTTTCACCTGCTCATCCAGTCAGCCACACACTTTCACCACCAACTTCAGCACAGCCCGGGGTAAACGTCAGCAGGCCATTCTGAAACTCATATGTTTGGGGGACAGGCCCCACACCACGCAGGAGTTGTGGCGGGGTATTGAACAACAGACAGTGGTGGTTTCTGCCGGTGGGCCTCAAGCCCGGCCTGGTGATGTGAGATAATGGGCAAAATCTCGTCGCAGCTCTGGGACACCATCTGTGCACTCTTCCAGCGTTCACATCCTGCTGCGTAACTTTGGCCTTCCCGCTCACCGCCTCATATGCGACGTGCCCACCAGGTGGAACTCCACCTTGCACATGCTGGAGAGACTGTGCGAGTAGCAGCAGGTCATAGTGGAGTTTCAGCTGCAGCACGCACGGGTCAGTCGCACTGCGGAACAGCACTTCTTCACCACCAATGACTGGGCCTCCATAGTAACATAGTATATAAGACCGAAAAAAGACATTTGTCCATCCAGTTCGGCCTGTTTCCTACAAGTTGATCCAGAGGAAGGCAAAAAAAACCTCACTTAAGGGGAAAAAAAATTCCTTCCTGACTCCAATCAGGCAATCAGAATAACTCCGTGGATCAACGACCCCTCTCTAGTAGCTGTAGCCTGTAATATTATTACACTCCAGAAATAAATCCAGTCCCCTCTTGAATTCCTTTATTGTACTCACCATCACCAGCTCTTCAGGCAGAGAGTTCCATAGTCTCACTGCTCTTACAGTGAAGAATCCTTTTCTATGTTTGTATACAAACCTTCTTTCCTCCAGACGCAGAGGATGTCCCCTTGTCACAGTCACAGTCCTGGGGATAAATAGATGATGGGACAGATCTCTGTACTGACCCCTGATATATTTATACATAGTTATTAGATCTCCCCTCAGTCGTCTTTTTTCTAAAGTAAATATCCCTAATTTTGATAACCTTTCAGGGTACTGTAGATCCCTCATTCCAGTTATTACTTTAGTTGCCGTCCTCTGAACCCTCTCCAGCTCTGCTATGTCTGTCTTGTTCACAGGAGCCCAGAACTGTACACAGTACTCCATGTGTGGTCTAACCAGTGATTTGTAAAGTGGTAGGACTATGTTCTCATCATGGGCGTCTATGCCCCTTTTGATGCAACCCATTATCTTATTGGCCTTGGCAGTAGCTGCCTGACACTGGTTTTTGCAGCTTAATTTGCTGTTTATTAAAATTCCTAGATCCTTTTCCATGTCAGTGTTACCGAGTGTTTTACCATTTAATATGTACGGGTGACTTGCATTATTCCTTCCCATGTGCATAACTTTACATTTGTCAGTGTTAAACCTCATCTGCCATTTTTCTGCCCAAGCCTCCAATCTATCCAGATCCCTCTGTAGCAGAAAACTGTCCTCTTCAGTGTAAATTACTTTACACAGTTTAGTGTCATCTGCAAAAATAGATATTTTACTGTGCAGGCCTTCTACAAGATCATTAATAAATATATTGAAGAGAATAGGGCCCAATACTGACCCCTGAGGTACCCCACTAGTTACAGTGACCCAATCTGAGTATCTACCGTTAATAACCACCCTCTGTTTTCTGTCACTCAGCCAGTTACTTACCCACATACAGACATTTTCTCCCAGTCCGAGCATCCTCATTTTATATACTAACCTTTTATGAGGTACGGTGTCAAATGCTTTGGAGAAGTCCAGATATACGACATCCATTGATTCGCCGCTGTCAAGTCTAGAACTTACCTCCTCATAGAAGCTGATTAAATTTGTTTGGCATGACCGATCCCTCATGAAGCCATGCTGATATGGCGTTATTTGCTTATTTTCATTGAGATACTCCAAAATAGCATCTCTTAGAAACCCTTCAAACAGTTTACCAACAATAGATGTTAAACTTACTGGCCTATAATTTCCAGGCTCTGTTTTTGGACCCTTTATGAATATTGGCACCACATTTGCTATGCGCCAAATGAGAGACCTGTGTGCCCTGTTGCGCTGTTTCGAGTACTCCACCAACATGGCCAGTGGCGATGACGCTGTTATCAGCATTACAATACAACTTCTATGTCTCCTTGAGAAAACACTTAGGGCAATGATGGAATAGGAGGTGGCCCAGTAAGGAGGAGGAGGATAAGGGGTCATTTTTAGCACCTTCAGGCCAGTCTGTTAGAAGTGGCTCAGAGGGAGGTTTTTTGCAAAAGCAGAGGTCAGGTACAAATGTGGCCAGCCAGGGCCCACTACCGGAGGATGAGGAGGACGAGGATGAGATGGTGGAGGAGGATGAGGATGAAGCATGTTCACAGAGGGGTGGCACCAACGCAGCTCGGGTCCATCACTGGTGCGTGGCTGGGGGTAAACGGAGGACGATGACGACACGCCTCCCACAGAGAACAGCTTATCCTTACCTCTGGGCAGCCTGGCACACATGAGCGACTACATGCTGCAGTGCCTGCGCAACGACAGCAGAGTTGCCCACATTTTAACGTGTGCAGACTACTGGGTTACCACCCTGCTGGATCCCCGGTACAAAGACAATGTGCCCACCTTAATTCCTGCACTAGAGCTTGATAGAAAGATGTGCGAGTACAAGGGCACGTTGGTTGACGCGCTACTTAGAGCATTCCCAAATGTCACAGGGGAACAAGTGGAAGCCCAAGGTGAAGGCAGAGGAGGAGCAAGAGGTTGCCAAAGCAGCTGTGTCACGGCCAGCTCCTCTGAGGGCAGGGTTAGCATGGCACAGATCTGGAAAAGTTTTGTCACCTCGCCACAGCTAACTGCACCACCAACTGATACGGAACGTGTTAGCAGGAGGCAGCATTTCACTAACATGGTGGAACAGTACGTGTGTACACCCCTCCACGTACTGACTGATGGTTCGGCCCCATTCAACTTTTGGGTCTCCAAATTGTCCACGTGGCCAGAATTAGCCCTGCGTCCAGCGTTTTGTCTGAACGTGTATTCAGCACGGCAGGTGGCGTCATTACTGACAAACGCAGCCGCCTGTCCACAGCCAACGTGGACAAGCTGAAGTTCATAAAAATGAACCAGGCATGGATCTCACAAGACCTGTCCATCCCTGTTGCAGAATAGACATTTATAAGCACCTCCCCTTAACTATATATTCTTGTACTCCAGGACACTTCTTTATTGAATCCTCTTTTTTCATTTTACCATTATTTTGCGGGGCAACCCAAAGTTAAATGAACCTCTCCTCCATCTGGGTGCCATGGCCCTGAGTCTGTGAATGAGGCCTGTGGCACTGCAGGCAGACATGAATCCTTTTTGGCTGTGATGAGAACATCAACTCCCATAGCATTCCCACCTGATGCCACCCCAACCTCGTATTCCACCTCCTCCTCCTCCTCCAAGTTGCCAATTGATATTGGTAAATTTTTTATTTATTTTTTTGTCATTTTTCTATCCACATTTGTTTGCAGGGGATTTACCTACATTTTGTTGCCTTTTGCAGCCCTCTAGCCTTTTCCTGGGCTATTTTACAGCCTTTTTAATGCCCAAAAGTTCGGGTCCCCATTGACTTCAATGGGGTTCGGGTTCGGGTCGAGTTCGGATCCCGAACCCGAACATTTTCGGGATGTTCGGCCGAACTTTTCTAATCCGAACATCTAGGTGTTCGCTCAACTCTACAGAAGAGTAATGTCAAATTAAAATGGTACAATGATGCCTATATGATACCTATGGGCCAATGTAACATAGTAACATAGTAACATAGTATATAAGACCGAAAAAATATATTTGTCCATCCAGTTCGGCCTTTTTCCTACAAGTTGATCCAGAGGAAGGCAAAAACCCAACAATTCCAAGTTGTCCAAGGTAAACACAAACCACTTCTCTCAGCAGAAACATATCAGAAAATCAGAAAATGGGCCTCCTTACACGAAATGTAGAACATAATGTATTATTGCATGATAACCAGCAAACAACTACAACTTCACCATTGTCTTATGAAATGATCACAACTAGAGTTGAGCGAACACCTGGAAGTTCGGGTTCGACGGGTTCGGCCGAACTTCACAAAAATGTTTGGGTTTCGGGATCCGGACTTAACCCGAACTTGACCCCGAACCCAAACCCCATTGAAGTCAATGGGGACCCGAACTTTTGAGCACTAAAAGGTGTTTACTCCACTGCAGTTTGTGCTTTGCATGTAGATGCCTGGTCATGCAGGTTGTGCTCAGGTTTAGAACAATTATGCCTAGCTTCAGGCTCTGATGGTACAACGTGCAAACCACTTGGGTCTTGTCATCAGGACATTGTCTAAAGAACTGCCATGCCAATGAACTCCTTGGAGCTGGCTTTGGTGTGCTAAGTCCCTGGGTGTGGTGGGCAGTAACAGGCGTACTGTCTCAGGTACGGCTGCTCCACTTTTTCAGCCTGCTCCCTCTTTTGCTGTGCTGTTGCCTCTGTGCGACCACCGCCTCTTCCTCAGAACTGCACACGTCACTAGCATGAACTTAAGTCCAGTCGGGGTCTAGGACCTCATTGTCCTCCACATCATCTTCCACCCATCCTTGACCCCTGCCCTCCTCGTCGGTCTGCACACCGCAGAACACCGCAGCAGTTGGCATCTGTGTTTCGTCATCATCAGAGACGTGCTGCGGTGGTATTCCCATGTCCTCATCCTGCAACATAAGTGGTTGGGCATGAGTGCATTCAATGTCTTCCACTTCTGGGGCAGGGCTATGTGGATGGCCCAGGGAAACCCTGCCAGCAGAGTCATCAAAAAGCATAAGAGTCTGACTTGGAGCTCAGGCTGCTTGGTTGCTTTGCAAGGGGATGAGGTGAAAGTCTGATAGGCATGGGCTGCAGGTGCCAACTCTGAGCTTTCTGCAGAGGACTGGGTGGGAGATACTGTGAAGGAACTGGCGCCACTGTCAGCCACCCAATCTACTATTGCCTGTACTTGTTCTGGAATCACCATCTGTAGAGCGGCATTCGGGCCTACCAAATAACGCTGCAGGTTCTGTCGCCTAAGAAAGGTGTTTCACTTGGACCTGTAGCTCGCGCAGAACGGCAACATTCTCTCCCAGCAACAGGAGCACCACCACGACCATGTCCACATGCCTTATTTGAGGTTCTCCTCATTATTTACGTTCACCCACCAAACTAACAGATGGTTTATCTCAGGTGTCAAGTTAACTGCCAAAAGTCAACAATTAAGTTCACTAACAGTAAGGCAGTGCCCGTGTCATAAACAGAATACATTTCTTTAGGTCACACAACAGTGCAATGGAGCAATTCAATACAATTACTTCATTATCAACAAAAATTAGATTAGACCAACAATGTAACAGCAGAGGTTAACGGTTTAATTTGCCTGTCAGAAATACCACAAATTTTTTTTTTTTGCAACCAACTATGTAAATGCAGAAGTCCACAGGTTACTTAAAATGACTGGAATACAGGGTAGGCCTCAGATCTGCTATGTAGCACAAAACCAGTGTTTATTGCAACAAACTACAGAAATGCCCACCCCAAAAATTATGTCACCGCAAAATTTTTAAATAGGTTTTTCAGCGTTGTATGCAAATGTGCTCTGTGGTACAACATAACGGTTTATTACAGCAACTACAGAAATGCACTATGTCACCGCAAAAATGATAAAACAGTTTTTTCAGCGTTGTATGCAAACGAGCTCTGTGGCACAACAGTACGAGTTTATTAACCCAACTACAGAAATGCAGTTTTTCACTGCCAAATTTTAAAACAGTTTTTTCAGCGTTGCATGCAAACATAATCTGTGGCACAACAGTACGGGTTTGTTAGTCCAACTACAGAAATGCAGTATGTCACCCCAAAAATTATAAAACAGTTTTTTCAGTGTTGTATGCAAACGTGCTCTGTGGCACAACAGTACGGGTTTATTAACCCAACTACAGAAATGCAGTTTTGCACGGCAAGTTTTAAAACTGTTTTTTCAGCGTTGTATGCAAGCGTGCTCTGTGGCAGAACAGTATGGGTTTATTAACCCAACTACAGAAATGCAGTTTTTCACTGCAAGAAACAATACACAGCCTTATCTGAGTGACTGTTGCGATTTTACATCATTTAGTGCAATAGAATTGTAATTAACCCACCTATGTTGACATGGTCCCAGTCGACACAGTAAAGCTAGCACTAAAGCTGGCAAGTGACCTCCAAAAAAAATAGATATCAGCTTATTATACATGTTGCAGTGGCCAGGGTAAAAACTAAAATATTTATATGGATGGTTACATAAAAGGCCTACAGTAATACAATACCTATCCTCCCTATCCACCTTTTTTATAGACACATAGCTGTGGTTCACCTGATGAAAAACTGTTTTTCTTTTTTTTGATCTGAGGCTCCATTCCTCAGTAATAATATAATAATTTTTCTTAACCTCTTACACACCCTGGCGCCCTGTGTATTTCCGATCACCGCCACATGGCGGGTGGTGATCAGAACAGGGTGCCTGCTCTCCCATCGGGGGGCTGCTATGCCATTGCAGCCACCCGATACTTGACCCAGAGGGAGGAAGCCCCCCTTCCTGCTTCCCCCATCAGCTGCTGCTCTGCTGTGGCAGCAGCTGATGATTACCATGGCAACCGGACGCCTTTACAGGCTTCCGGCTTGCCCTGGTAAGGCTAAGATCAGGCTAAAGGCAGTAGCAGCCTGATCAGCCTGTGTGTAAAGTCACAATACACTACAGTACACTATATAGTGTACTGTAGTGTGTTATATAGGATTCAGACCCACTGGATATTCAAAAACCAAGTGGGTCTGGGTAAAAAAAAAGTGAAAAAAAAAAGTAAAAAAAAGTAAAAGTTAAAAAAAATTATTTATTCTTATAGCCGCACATTTATCACTGATAAAAATAAATAAATAAACACTACACATGTTTGATATCACCGCGTTCGTAACGACCTGATCTAAAAAATGGTCATGTTACTTTCCCCACATGGTAAACGCCATTAAAAAAAAGAAAAACTATGATGACATTGAAATTTTGCCCACTTCTCTTCAGAAAAAAGGTAATAAAAGTGATCAAAAAAGTTGTATGTACGCCAAAATAGTACCAATCAAACCGTTACCTCATCCCGCAAAAAATGAGCCCCTACATGAGACAATGGCCGAAAAATGTTAAAAAAATATGGAGACACAAAATTTTTAATTTTTTGTTCTAAAATACATTTATTGTGTTAACCCCTAAGGATGCAGCCTTATTTCACCTTAAGGACTCGGCCATTTTTTGCAAATCTGACCAGTGTCACTTTATGTGGTGATAACTTTAAAATGCTTTTACTTATCCAGTCCATTCTGAGATTGTTTTTTCGTCACGTATTGTACTTCATGACACTGGTAAAATGAAGTAAAAAAAAAAAAAAAAAATTTTTTATAAAAAAAAAAAATTTACAAAGATTTTGGAAAAATGTACAAATTTTCAACTTTCAATTTCTCTACTTCTATAATACATAGTAATACCTCCAAAAATAGTTATTAAGTTACATACCCCATATGTCCAGTTCAGGTTTGAAGTCACTTTGTGTGGCTTAGATCAGTGATGCTCAAACTGCGGCCCTCCAGCTGTTGTAAAACTACAACTCCCACCATACCCTGCTGTAGGCTGATAGCTATAGGCTGTCAGGGCATGCTGGGAGTTGTAGTTTTGCAACATCTGGAGGGCCGCAGGTTGAGCGGGATGCTTAGATAATAGAAACCACCCAAAAATGACCCCATTCTAGAAACTACACCCCTCAAGGTATTCAAAACTGATTTTTTTTTTGCAAATTTTCCATTTTAATCAATTTCTTCTAGTAACTAAGCAAGGGTTAACAGCCAAACAAAATGTAAAATTTATTGCCCTGATTCTGTAGTTTGCAGAAACACCCCATACGTGGTCGTAAACTGCTGTATGGCCAAACGGCAGCTCGTAGAAGGAAGGGAACGCCATATGGTTTTTGGAAGGCAGATTTTGCTGGACTGGTTTTTAGAAACCATGTCCCATTTGAAGCCCCCCTGATGCACCGCTACAGTAGAACTCCAAAAAAGTGACCCCATTTTGGAAAATACGGGATAAGATGGCAGTTTTATTGGTACTATTTTAGAGTAAATATGATTTTTGGTTGCTCTATATTACACGTTTTTGAGGCAAGGTAACAAAAAATAGAAATTCTGAAATTTCATCTCCATTTGCCAATAACTCTTGTAGAACACCTAAAGGGTTAACAAAGTTTGTAAAATCAGTTTTGAAGACCTTGAAGGATGTAGTTTCTTAGATGAAGTCACTTTTTAATAGTTTCAACTCTAGGGGTGCATCAGGGGGGCTTTGAATGGGACATGGTGTCAAAAAACCAGTCCAGCAAAATCTGCCTTCCAAAAACCATATGGCATTCCTTTCCTTCTGCGCCCTGCCGTTTGGCCATACAGCAGTTTACAACGACATATGGGGTGTTTCTGCAAACTACAGAATCAGGGCAATAAATATTGAGTTTTGTTTGGCTGTAAACCCTTGCTTTGTTACTGTAAAAATGGACTAAAATGGAAAATTTGCAAAAAATTTGCATTGCAATAATTTTTTGTTATATACATTGTTGCAGGTTGTTACGGATGCGACAATACCAAATTTGACTACTTTTTGGGGGGTTTTGTTTCAGTTTTACATAATAAAGCATCTTTGAAAAAAATTATTTTTTAGTGTCTCCACTTTCTGAAAGCCATAGTTATTTTTTTTTTTTTCGGCGACTGTCTTATGTGGGGGCTCATTTTTGGTGGGAAGAGATGTTGGTTTGATTGGTACTATTTTGGGGTGCATATGACATTTTGGTTGCTTGCTATTACACTTTTTGTGATGTAAGGTGACAAAAATGGCTTTTGACACCATATTTAATTTCTTTTTTTGCTGTGTTCACCTGAGGGGTTAGGTCATGTGTTAGTTTTATAGAGCAGGTTGTTGCGGACGCAGCAAAACCTAATATGTATACTTTTTATTTATTTATTGATGTTTTACACAATGATATCATTTTTGAAACAAAAAAAGTCATGTTTTAATGTCTCCATAGTCTGAGAGCCATATTTGTTTATTTTTTTTGAGTGATTGTCCTATGTAGGGTATCCTTTTTTGCAGGATGAGAAGACGCTTTGATTGGCACTATTTTGGAAGGCATATAACTTTTTGATCGCTTGCTATTACACTTTTTTTGATGTGAGGTGACAAAAAATATTTTTTGACACTGTTTTTATAAAAAAAATGTACAGTATTTACCTGCGAGGTTAGATCATGTGATATTTTTATAGAGCAGGTTTTTACGGACGTGGCGATATCCAATATGTATACTTTTTTATTTTTATTTTACTTTAACACAATAACAGCATTTTAGAAAAAAAATAAAAAATCATGTTTTAGTGTCTCCATAGTCTGAGAGCCATATTTTTAATTTTTTAGGGGAGATTGTGCTATGTAGGGGCTCATTTTTTGCAGGATGAGATGGTGGTTTGATTGGTACTATTTTGGGAGGCATACACCTTTTTGATCGCTTGGTATTACACTGTTTGTGATGTAAGATGACAAAAAATTGCTTTTTTGCACCATTTATTATTTATTTTTTTATATGCGAACATATACTCGCATTGTGAATTCAACTTAGAGCTGAGTTCCTAATGGTTGTATTGCTAGAATATAACAAAGATAACAAATATCGAATATAGCACTATATTCTGCAGATGTCAGCAGTTTAACCACTTCCATGTCCATACGGACTGCTGTATGGAAGGGGTTAACAGGGAGGGAGCTCCCTCTCCCATCGGGGGCTGCTGTGCCCTTGCATCCCCCAATTGTTGATGGGATCGCAGAGGGAGGGAGCCCCCCTCCGTCCCCATCACCCGCTGCTCTGTTCTGGCAGCAGGTGATGGTTACCATGGCAGCAGGACACTTTCAGAGGCGTCCTGCTTGCCATGGTACTGTAAGTCTGATCTGACTTTTGCTAAAGGCTAGTGAAAAGTTAAAAATACAGTACAGTACACTATATGGTGTACTGTACTGTATTATACTGACATCAGACTCACTGGATCTTCAAGAACCAAGTTGGTCTGGGTCAATTTTTTTTTTAAAAAGTGAAAAAAAGTAAAAGTAAAAAAAACACATATCACTGAATAAAAATTAAAAAGATAAAATACACTACACATATTAGGTATCACCGGGTCCGTAAAAACCTAAACTATAATACTATCACATGACCTAATTCCTCAAGTAAATACCGTAAGAAACAAAAAATGGTGTAAAAAAAGAAATTTTTTGTCACCTTACATCACAAAAAGTGTAATACCAGGCGATCAAATAGGCGTATGCCTCTCAAAATAGTACCAATCAAACCGCTATCTCATCCCGCAAAAATGAGCCCCTACATAGCACAATCACCCAAAAAAATAAAAAAAATTGAGCTCTGAGTCTATGGAGACACTAAAACATTATTTTTTTTTCTAAAATGCTGTTGTTGTGTTAAAGTAAAATAAATAAAAAAACAGCATACATTTAGGTATCGCCGCATCTTTAAAAACCTGCTCTATAAAAATATCACATGATCTAACCCCTCAGGTTAATACCGTAAATAAATGTAATAAAAACAATGTAAAAAAAAAAACATTTTTGTCAACTCACATTACATAAATTGTAATAGCAAGCAATCAAAAAGGTATATGTACTCAAATATAGTGCTAGTCAAACCATCATCTCATCCCGCAAAAAATGATACCCCACATAGGACAATCGCCCAAAAAATATATATATATATATGGTTCTCAGTCTATGGAGACATTAAAACATGATTTTTTGTTTTGTTTCAAAAACGATATTATTGTGTGAAACTTAAATAAATAAATAAAAAGTACACATATTAGGTATCACCGCGTCTGTAACAACCTTCTCTATAAAACTAACACATGATCTAACCCCTAAGATGAACACAGCAAAAAAAATAATATCAAATATCAATAATATCAAAGACAATTTTTGTCACCTTATATCACAAAAAGTGTAATAGCAAGCGACCAAAATGTCATATGCACCCCAAGATAGTGCCAATCAAACCGTCATTTCATCCTGCAAAAAATTAGCCCCTACATAAGACAGTCGCCCAAAAAAAATAAAATGGCTTTTAGAATGTGGGGACACTAAAAAAATAATTTTTTCAAAAATGCTTTGTTATGAAAAACTGAAATAAAAAAACAAAAAGTAGTCATATTTGGTATTGTTGCGTCTGTAACAACCTGCTCTATAGAAAGAGCACACGATCTAACCTGTCAGATCAACTATGTAAATAACAAAAAATAAAACTGGGCCCAAAACAGCTATTTTTTTTTCAAATTTTCCATTTTATTCCATTTTTCCAGGAACAAAGCAAGGGTTAACAGCCAAACAAAACTCAATATTTATTGCCCTGATTCTGTAGTTTGCAGAAACACCCCATATGTGGTCGTAAACTACTGTATGGCCAAACGACAGGGCATAGAAGGAAGAGAACGCCATATGGTTTTTGGAAGGCAGATTTTGCTGGACTGTTTTTTTTAAACTATGTCCCATTTGAAGCCCGCCTAATGCACCTTTAGAGTAGAAACTCCAAAAAAGTGACTCCATCTCAGAAACTACACCCCTAAAGGTATTCAAAAGTGATTTTACAAACTTTGTGAACCCTTTTGGTGTCCCACAAGAGTTATTGGCAAATGGAGATGAAATTTCAGAATTTCAATTTTTTTGTTACCTTGTCTCAAAAAACGTGTAATAAAGAGCAACGAAAAATTATTTACCCTAAAATAGTACAAACAAAACTGCCATCTTATCCCGAAATTTCCAAAATGGGGTCACTTTTTTGGATTTTCTACTGTAGGGGTGCATCAGGGGGCCTTCAAATGGGACATAGTATCTAAAAACCAGTCTGGCAAAATCTGCCTTCCAAAAACCACATGGCGCTCCTTTCCCTCTACGCCCTGCCATGTGCCCGTACAGTAGTTTACGACCACACATGGGGTGTTTCTATAAACTACAGAATCAGGCCAATAAATATTGAGTTTTGTTTGGCTGTTAACCCTTGCCTGGTGACTTGATAAAATGGATTAAAATGGAAAATGTTCCAAAAAAATCAAAATTCTGAAATTGTATCTATATTTGCCATTAACTTGTGTGGAACACCAAAAGGGTTAGCGACATTTTTAAAATCAGTTTTGAATACCTTGAGGGGTGAAGTTTCTAGAATGGGGTCATTTTTGGATGGTTTCTATTATGTAATCCTCACAAAGTGACTTCAAACCTGAACTGGTCCCTAAAAAGTGGGTTTTTGAAAATTTCTGAAAATTTCCAAGATTTGCTTCTAAACCTTTTAAGCCTTGTAACATCCCCAAAAAATGAAATGGCATTCCCAAAATGATCTATACATGAAGTAGACATATGGGGAATGTAAATCAATAACTTTTTTTGGCGGTATTACTATGTATTATAGAAGAAGAGAAATTGAAACTTGGAAAATTGCAAATTTTTCTACATTTTTGGTAAATTTTGTATTTTTTAATAAAAAAAAAAAAATTGACTCCATTTTACCAGTGTCATGAAGTGCAATATGTGACGAAAAAACAGTCTCAGAATAGCCTGCATAAGTAAAAGCGTTTAAAAGTTAGACACTGGTCAGATTTGCAAAAAATGGCCGAGTTCTTAAGGTGAAATAAGGCTGCGTCCTTAACCCTCAGTTCACACTTGCGTGTTTTACAGCGCGTTCCTACGCGCTGTAAAACGCTCAACAGGAGAAAACTCATGTTTCCCTATGGGCATGGTTCTCACCTGAGCGTTTTACAGCGCGTTCAAAGAAGTTCTTGAGCTTCTTTGGGGCGTTTTGTCGCGCGTTTGCACCCATAGACTTCAATGGGAACGCGTGTAAAACGCGCGTTTAACATGCGTTAAAGTGTAGATATGCCTTTTTCAATTGGTCTCCAGAGTCACGAACGCGCGTATGACGCGCGTTTCCTATTTGCAAAAACGTGCTGTAATATGCGCGACAAAAACGCACGTAAAACGCGCATCTCAAAAACGCTCAGGTGTGAACCCAGGGTAAGGGGTTATAATTATCCCAGTGAAATCTGCCTTCCAAAAACCCCATGGCGTTCCTTTCCTTATGCGACCTGCCATGTGCCCGTACAGCATTTTACGACCACATATAGGGTGTTTAATTAAACTATGGAGTCAGGGCAATACATATTGAGTTTTGTTTGGCTGTTAACCCTTGCTTTGTTACTGGAAAAAATGGATTGAAAATGGAAAATTTGCCAAAAAATGTAAATTCTGAAATTTCATCTCAATCCGCCAATAAATCTTGTGGAACACCTAAAGGGTTAACAAAGTTTGTAAAATCAGTTTTGAATACCTTGAGGGGTGTAGTTTCTAAAATGGGGTCATTTTTAGGTGGTTTACTGGTTTCTATTATCTAAGCCTTACAAAGTGACTTCAGACCTGAACTGGTCCTTAAAAAGTGGGTTTTGGAAAATTTCTGAAAAGTTTCAAGATTTGCATCTAAACTTCTAAGTCTTGTAACGTCGCCAAAAAATGTAATGGCATTCCCTAAATGATCCAAACATTAAGTAGACATATGGGGAATGTAAAGTAATAACTATTTTTGGAGGTATTACTATGTATTATAGAAGTAGAGAAATTGAAACTTGGAAATTTGCTAATTTTTCCAAATTTTTGGTATTTAAAAAAAAAAAAGTAAAATCAATTTTTTTTTACTCTATTTTACCCGTGTCATGAAGTACAATATGTGAGCGAAAACAATCTCAGAATGGCCTGGATAAGTAAAAGCGTTTTAAAGTTATTCACACATGAAGTGACACTGGTCAGATTTGCAAAGAATGGCCTGGTCCTTAAGGTTTAAATGAGTCTGGTCCTTAAGGGGTTAATATGCAAATTAAACCTTTGGTGCGATGAAGACATGACCATTGCTTTTATTACATCTAAGCTCCGCTCCTTTCTTTGGCCAGCTGTTTTTATTAAAGGGCCAGGCAGTGGCAAAGAAGAGAGGGAGTAAAAAAAAAAAAAAAAAACGGTTACAAAATCTATAAAAAATGAAAAAATATAAAAGTTTAGAAAAAATACAAAAAAACATAAATAACAAAAAATATAAACATCATCGGTATCACTGAGACCGAGAACACCAGTACTATTAAAATATAAAAATATTTTTCAAATTTGGCGAATGGCGAAACGGAAAAAAGGGTCAAAATAGCGAACTTGCTACTTTTTCATCGCTTCTCTTATCCAAAAAATTCAATAAATTGTGATCAAAAAGTCTCACACACTCCAAAATGGTATCAATAAAAGCTACAAAAAAGTCTAAAACATTAGCCCCCACAGCACTCAGTAGATAAACTGTAACTATAAAAAAGTTATAGGGGTCAGAAAGGAGTGGAGCCTGGGTGGAACAAGAACAATGGTCTTGTTGGCCTGTTCACACAACATTTATTGGCGCTGTATTTCATGCATTTTTGGTGCCAAAAAACTACATGCAAACAAAACCTTGTTAGAGAGGATCTGAGAAGTAGCACTGGAGTGGATCGGGATTGAGCCTTTAAGTATAGGATCTATTTGTTATTTAAAGGGGTTGTGCTTTTTTTTTGTAGTTTACACCATAGTGAAGCTCCGGTATCTTTATAAAAGTTTTATTTTGTATATACTTACAAACATCTTTTAAAAAAGCATTAAAACAATCCCAGCATTTTTTCTCCTGCCCGACCCAGGTTTTGCTTCGTCAGGGGCATACGAATAAAACTTTTATAAAGATACCGGAGCTTCACTATGGTGGGAGCGGCTTGTGTTTACAGAAACCTTTGAGTAAAAGAAGGATTGGAGACAACAATACTTCCCTTCGGTGCTTGGTGTTGTAAAGTCCGTGGCTGACCCCTGCATGCAAGTGTGGAAGCGATAATATAAACGCCGACAAACAGAGTTGCGGATGATATTTTGATACGCCTGCAATTACCAGACTTGCTGTGAGTGCAATCTATGCAATAGGGGTTTGTGTAGCCCTACAGTATTTCACTATTAGTTTTCTTTTTTACAAGTTGCAGGATATCTAGCAGCAGGATATCTGCAGACCTCTGGTCTCTTTCAGAAGGGAAAAGGAAAACTGCTTTTTTGGGATCATCAATTCCTATGCGTGGTCCGAACTTGTGTATGTATAAATCAGCACAAACTCGGGCTGGAGGCTTTGCTGGGCAGTTGCAGACAGTGAAGAGACAAATGCTGGGCACAGGATCTGCCCTCCTCTTCCTGCAGACACAGAGCTGACAGACTGGAGGAGTATTGCAGAGCATTGCACAAGAACCGGTAGGGGGGAAGATCCAGTGTGTATCAGCAGTAGAGATGTCCCGAACTGTTCGACAGCGAACAGTTCCCTGCGAACATTGCTTGTTTGCCTTTGCTTCTGCCAGCGAACATTATGCTATGTTCGATTCGCCCTGCATTCTTGCATTCAGCTTACCTTCCTACCAAAGCCAGGCATAGTGAATTCAATTTAAAGCTGCAGTGTTAGATCAGGGAGAGTATAAACTAGTGTCCTCTGTCCACCCCAACCCTCAAACCAAGAAAAGCCCTTTCTAAAAATGATATATCATCAATGATCATTTTCTATCACATTCAACATAAACCACTCAGATCATGCTAAAAGCCAGGTATGTGCAGGCTGACTATCTATTCATAAGACAGGGTGTCAGCATACCTTACAATGACAGCAAATGGAGAAAAAAGCGATGCGGCACTCACCCGGCAAGGTCAACAGTTCCGTTTAATGTGTCATAAAACGAGGACACAGGATGGCAGGTAGTAGGGGCGGATTGCGAGCTGAGCGGCTGCAAGAGGCGACGGCCGTTTCGCGCTTAGACTAGCGCATCGTCTGGATGGATGGATGGATGGATGGATGGATGGATGGATAGTCAGCCTGCACATACCTGGCTTTTGACATGGTGTAGAGTGATTTTTATTTTTATTTTACAAATAATAGAAGAATGTTAAATAATTAAAATAGCATTTAAAAGTAGAAAATAATATGTTAGAGTAGATTTAGATGTTATAAAATAGGTTATTTTAAACCATTTAAAAATATTAGGTGATTTATGCCCTTTAAGGGTTAAAATTTGCCTTTGCATCATTTAAATATTTTTTCATGGCACTTGTGCCATGGATCCCATTCTGGCATACCACAGTCCAGATGTTAGTCAACTTAAAACAACTTTTCTATCACTATTGTAGCTAGAAAGAGTCACTGTGGGTTTTAATATTTGCCTGCCAATTGAAGTCTATTGCGGTTCGCCTGTTCGCGAACATTTGAGTAAGTTCGGGTTCGCAGTTCGCGAACAGAAAATTTTATGTTCTTGACATCTCTAATCAGCAGTGTCATTGTAGAGCTGGGACTTGTAGTCCTACACATATAATATGCTGCTGAGTATCCCTACAGTCAGACATTTCAGGGCAGCACTTCAATTCACTCCCTTTGCAGAGCAGGGAAGTCTTTTTTTTTATGCCCACAAATATTCATGAGGAAAACCTCAGATATTGTTGTTATTGTAGGTAAAGAAAGAGCCAGAAGAGAACCAGGGTTATAGGAAAATAGAATGAAGAAATGAGGAAACAGAATTTTTTTTTGCCTAAAACTTCCTTAGCTTAGTTATATATTGCTGACCATTAGATTTACAGTACTATATTTTTTTCATAACTCGGACAACTCCTTTAACACATTCTGTGCCTTTGCCTATTTTTTTTTTATCATCTCAGATAACCCTTTGAATAAAAAAAACTATAAACATTCATCATAGGTACAGTCTATGATGAACCACAAAATCTATATTACATATGACCATATAATCTTTATTAACCACTTCCAGACTGGGCCATTTACCCCCTTCCTGACCAGACCTAATTTAGAAAATCTGACACGTGTCACTTTATGTAGCAATAACTTTGGAACGCTTTTACTTATCCAAGCCATTCAGAAATTGTTTAATAGTGACACATTGTACTAATGTTAATGGTAAATTTGAGTCAATATGTTCTACCTTTATTTATATGTGAAAAAATTACTTTTCTAAATTTGAATCTCTCAGCTTTCAAGACAGATAGTGATGCCTCAAAAAATATTTATTAATTAACATTCCCCATATGTCTACTTTATGTTGGCATCATTTTAGTAACGTAATTTTATTTTTTTAGGACGCTAGAAGGTTCAGAATTTTTGAAGCAATTTTTGAAATTTTTAAGAAAATTTCCAAAGTAAACTTTTTTAAGGATCAGTTCAGTTCTGAAGTCACTTTGTGGGGCTTACATAATAGAACCGACCCATAAATGATCCATTTTAGAAATTACACCACTCAAGCTATTCAAAACTGGTTTTAGAAATGTTGTTAACCCTTAAGGGATTCTACAGGAATTAAAGCAAAATAGAGGTAGGATTTCAAAATGTCACTTTTTTTTTACAGATTTTCCATTAAATTTTTTTTTTCCTGGAAGACATCAAGGGTTAACAACAAAACAAACCTCAATAATTATTACCTTGATTCTGCAGTTTGCAAAAACACCCCATATGTGGTCGTATAACGTTGTTTGGGCACACGACAAGCATAGTTTTTGGAGGGCAGATTTTGCTGGAATGGTCTTTGAGCACCATGTTGCATTTGAACATGGTGCTGAGGTAACCCACAGTGAAAACCCCCCAAAAACCCCCACATTTTGTAAACAACACCACCCAAGGAATTTTTAAGGGGTGTAGCAAGCACTTCACTCAACATGTTTCATAGAATTTTTAACCCTCAGTTCACACTTGCGCATTTTACAGCGCATTTGAAAGCACTGTAAAACGCTCAACAGGAGAAAACTCATGTTTCCCTATGGGCATGGTTCTCACCTGAGCGTTTTACAGCGCGTTTGAACGCGCTGTAAAACGCCCTACGCTCAAAGAAGTTCTTGAGCTTCTTTGGGGTGTTTTGTCGCGCGTTTGCACTCATAGACTTCAATGGGAACGCGTGTAAAACGCGCTTTTAACATGCGTTAAAGTGTAGATATGCCTTTTTCAATTGGTCTCCAGAGTCACGAATGCGCGTATGACGCGCGTTTCCTATTTGCAAAAACGCGCTGTAATACGTGCGACAAAAACGCGCGTAAAACGTGCGTCTCAGAAACGCTCAGGTGTGAACCCAGGGTAATACTTGGGTGTGAAAATGAAAAATGACATTTGTTTTTACAAGAAAGTGGTGCTTTAGGCCCAGAATTTATTTTTTACAATAGATAACAGGAGAATACCCCCCACAATTTGCTACCCACTTTCTCCTGAATACAGTAACACCCCAATTGTGGTCAAAAACTGTTATTTGGGGATACGCCAGGGCTCAGAAGGGAAGGAGCGGCATCTGAATTTTCTAACATGGAATATTCTGTCATGGTTTTTAGGAGCAATAACTTTTTTAATTTTTTGTTGAATGAGCTGCTTGAGGGCTTATTTTGTGTGAGACAAGCAGTAGTTTTTATAGGCACCATGTTGGGGTACATTTGGCTTTCTGGTTGTTTTTTATCTCATTTTTGGGAGGTGAAATCACAAAAAAAGCTGTTTTGTGTCATGTTTTTATTTTTTCCTATACTGTTCACTTGATGGGGTAGATCATGGCATTTTTTATACATCTGGTCATTACGGACACAACGATACCAAATATGTCTATTTTTTTTTTTAATTTTTTTTTTTTACACAATAAAAACATTTTTAGAAAAAAAATCATGTTTTTGTTTTGCCATTTTCTTAGAGCCATAATTTTTCATTGTTCTAGCTATAGAGGTGCCGTTTTTATTGCTACCATTTTGGGGGTACATATGACTTTTTGATTGAAATTATGCTTTTTGTGAGGTGAGGTGACTGTTTTGGCATAATTTTTATTTGTTTTTTTTACACCAATCACTTGATGGGATAAATCACATGATATTTTTGTAGCGCCAACTGTTATGGATGTGGTGATACCAAATATGTCTATTATTTTTTTTTTACAGTTTACACAATTAGAGCATTTTTAGAAAAAAATCATGTATTTGTGTTGCAATTTTCATAGAGCCATTATTTTTTATTTTTCTGGCTATGGTCTTGTGTGGGGGCTCATTTTTTGCGGGATGAGGGTACATACGACTTTTTGATTGATTAACATTATGTTTTTTGGGAGGTGAACTCACTAAAAGAATCTGTATTGGCTCAATGTTTATTTATTTATTTATTTATTTTTTTACGGCGTTCAGCTGATGGGGTAGATCATATGATATTATTATAGAGTCGGTCGTTACGGACGCGGTGATACCAAATATGTCTACTTAATTTTTTTCTTCTATTTTTTTACATTTTTTTAAATAATGGATTTGGGGGGAATACCATAAGGTCATACAACTTTTTTTTTACTGTTGATTTCACCTGTAACTGGATCTGATATAGTAGCCCCAGTTACAGGGTAAATACACCCCCAGAGAGGCTGTACAGCATAATACAGTGACCACAGACCCGACAGCTCCTGCTCTCACCCGGCCCCGGTGATCACATGACCACTGGGCCGGGACAGGGAGCAGCATAGCGCTTCCTGATCTGTATACACAGCGCTTGTTGAGTGCTGTGTATATAGCGATCTAGAAGGCAGGGACACCCAGTCACTGACAGCGGGCCCCCCGCTTGGCAGCTGCACGATTAGCGTGCAGCTGCGATTTCGGAATGGACATTCCAGAACATCCATTAAGAGATAAACTGTCCGCCCAAAGATGTTTATAGTCAAGGGTGGTTGAGAAGTGGTTAAATAACATTAGTACAAAATTACCATCACAATACAATAACATTGTAAAAGCAATTAAAACCAATATAGAGGCGATGGGCAACATACATCATGCATATGTATGATAATTATGCAAAAAAATATAAAATCCAAATTAGATCACAGACAATCAAGGAAATATAGATATTAGATAGATTTTGATTATTATCTACAAGACAGGTGCAAAGGCCCAAGCCATACAAACGAACTCGATTGGGACATCATACTTTAAAAAGAACACTCACCACCTTAGGACCCCGACACCCGTTTGGCCGTGATCTTCCTCAGGGTGTACTGAGTTAGTGGAGAGTAGACTAGAGTACATTATGAATATAGCATGTGGGAGGTTATAATAGTGCAATAGTAACAAACAGAGAATTCTTTATAGATATAAAATGTGCTGTTCTCCTTACTGGCAAATAAGAATGTGGATTATAGACTTTTATACACCTGTTCCTGACATTATTGACACTTAGAGATGAGCGAAGTTATTAAAAATTCAATTTGGCCACTTTGCTGAATTTCACAAAGAAATTCGCTTTGTGACAAATTGCTTTGACACAAATTGTATTTATTTTTTATGTAGTGGGCACAATGATAGGGAATGGCAATTGCATCGTCCACAGTCATTGAACCCTTCAGATGCCCGGATCATCGCTGATTGTGGCTCCTGAAATTAACAATGATGAGTTTCAGGAGTTAATCGGGTAAAAAATAAAAATAAAAAATACTCACCATTAGAGATGAGTTAATCGAAGCTGATGAAGTGGAATTCAATCCGAATTTCAGGAAAAACTTGATTTGATCCGAATTTCCTCACACTTCATGGTAGCGAATCGCGTTTTTTCCTAAAATGGCTGCTGCATGTGTGAGGACATGGAGCAAGGAACTCTGGGAAGGCAGGATCACCCATAATACCATGCATGCAGCCAATCAGCAGCCAGTGAGCCCTGTGATGTCACTGCCCTATAAATAGCCTCAGCGATCTTGGATTCTGCCATTTTCCAGTGTACTTAGTGCAGGGAGAAACATCAGCAGGCGCTAGGGACAGTGCTAGAAAAAACTTCATTGTGCTAAAAAAATTTTTTACAAGTGCAGGGAAAGATTATTCAAGGTGTAAGGAAAGGATAGGGAGAAATCATTCCACAGCATTTATGTTGAACAGGGTTCAGTAGGGGAAGTTACAGCCTGGGTAATAGGAACAGTCCTATTACACCTTGCTGCACTGACTGAGGACCCAAATTGCCATTATACAGCTCTGTAATTCCAGTAAAATGTTCTTCTTATTGGGGTGCAAGTGCTGTTTCATACAGCCATTAACAGGGTTTATTACAAGGAAATATTTCTATGTCTTATTTGCCCTTGTGTGGTGCAGTTATATGTTCTAAAGCATTTTTTGGCTTGTATTAGTGGGAAAAAAGGGCTTATTAGCTGTTGTGCAGTAAGGTGTGAAAATTACAGCCCTTTTTGTCATGTATTAGTGGCAAAAGTAATATATATTTGCCGTTCAGCGGTGCAGCTATATGTTCTAAAGCACTTTTTGTCGTGTATTAGTGGCAAAATAAAAATTTATTTGCCATTCAGCAGTGCAGTTATATGTTCTTAAGCCCTTTTTGCCATGTATTAGTGGCAAAAGTAAAATATATTTGCCGTTCAGCGGTGCAGTTATATGTTCTAAAGCCCTTTTTGGCATGTATTAGTGGCAAAAGTAAAATATATTTGCCGTTCAGCGGTTATATGTTCTAAAGCCTTCTCTGGCGTGTATAGCTACTACAGATGGGTCGTTGATCCAGGGAGTTATTCTGATTGCCTGATTGGAGTCGGGAAGGAATTCTTTATTCCTCTTCATTGGGGAAAATTGGCTTCTACCGCACAGGGGTCTTTTGCCTTCCTCTGGATCAACTAGCTGGATGACAGGCCGAACTGGGTGGGCAGATGTCTTTTTTGGCCTTATGTACTATCTTACTATGTATAAGTGGGGAAATAAAGGGCCTATTTGCTGTTCAGAGATGCAGTTATATGTTCTAAAGCCCTTTTTGTTGTGTATTAGTGGCAAAAAAAAAATATATTTGCTGTTCAGCGGTGAAGTCATATGTTCTAAAGCCTTTTGTGTAGTGTATAAGTGGCAAAAATATATATCTTTGCCATTTAGCGCTGCAGTTATGTTCTAAAGCCTTTTGTGGCGTGTATAAGTGGAAAAAAATAAGGGCCTATTTGACGTTCAGCGGTGCAGTTATATGTTCTAAAGCCCTTTTTTTGTGTATTAGTGGGGAAAAAAGGGCTTATTAGCTGTTTTTGTGGTGAAGTGAGAAAATTACAGACTTTTTTGGGTGTTTTAATTTCCTTTTTTATTCATTTATTTGATCTAACAGTAGTGTTTAGCGCGAAAATTCGAATCACGAATTTTTATCGTGAATATCGCCACTTTGAGAATTTAGAATATAGTGCTATATAATTGCATTTGCGAATAGTGTTGATCGCAAATATTCTAATCGCAAATTTATTTCAAATATCTCTACTAAGCAACATCCCTAGCAACTAACAGGAAAGTTGAATACCCCTTAGTGTTGATTGCAAATATTCTAATCGCGAATTTATCGTGAGTTTATCGTGAATATCGGCACTTAGCAACATCCCTAGCAACAATAGGAAAGTTGCCGACCCTTTAGTGTTGATCAAGAATATTCTAATGGCAAATTTCTATCGCGAATATATTACATTGCCGATTTTTGCAATCAAGTAAATAATGACTGGAGATTACGAATTCTTGAATTTGCAAAATTTATGGCAAATATTCGGCCAAAAATTTGCGAAATATCGCAAATTCGAATATTGCCTATGCCACTCATCACTATCTAACAGTATGTCAGACAGAGAAGTGCCAGGCCCTGCACAGGGGAGTGGCAGAGGCCTAAATGTTTCTGGTGCAGGAAGAGGTCACAGCAAAGTAAGGGGCCATGGCAGCAGGAGTCAATTCGAGAGGCCTGAACTCCCAGTGTCAGCTAGTGGTTGTGTCTTGACCAGCAACCCAGCGGTTCTTGAATGGTTGACTCGATCTTCGACTTCATCGCAAGTGACAACAGACACCCCCAGCCAAGAGTTGGTGAGTTCTCCAGCCACAACCCTTACTTGACATGGCTCGGGAGCAGGCCCTGTGCCCTCACCTGTCCTCAATCTGCCTCTGTCCTTTTCTGTTTACTCAGCCAGAGAATTATTGTATGCTGTGGGCTCAGCTCCACTATACAGTGAGGACGAGCTACTAGAAGACAGTTAGCAGCTACTGGCAAGATGTGGAGGAGACATCTGCCACTTCCTCCACTAGTCGGGTAAGTAGTGATGAGGAGAGTGGCGTGGGAGCTGGTGTTGCGATTGGTCAGGCTCCTGATCCAGAGACGGTTGAGGAGGACATCAGTAACGTGCAGAAAGTACTCGATGATGATGATGTAGCTGATCGCACTTGGGAGCCGGGTGATGAAGGGGCTTTATCATCGGGAGAAGAGAGTGGCAGCTTGTCCGTGAGGCAGCGGCGGAGCCAGCAAGTCGCTAGCGTGGCCTGGAGTCAGCAGGGTGGAAGCAGTGGGAGGTTGGTAGCCAAACGTGCCCGGGGTAAACCACCCGCTTCACAGGAGCCTAGCTGCCCAGGAAGTAGCTGAGCACCGGTTTGTGGAGGCAGCGGCAGTAGCAGTCAGTCAGTGCGTAATGTTGGGGGTAAAATAACCTACTCGGCGGTGTGGCAGTTAAGCCGCCGAAGGAGGTGAACATGGCCATATGTAGAATCTGTGGGCAGAAGGTGAAGCGTGGCCAGGGTGCCAATGTTGGCACCACATCCCTGTGTCAACATATGCAGCGTCACCATAAAGTAGCCTGGGAGAACCGTGGCTCCGATGTGGTGGTCCAGCCTACCGCAGCAACCGCTGCATCACCCAGTGGCACGCAGCCAATTTCAGGCAGTCAAGGCTCCACCACTTCAGCCGAAGGGAGCTGTCTTCCCATCATCTACCGATCCTGATGCTCCTGCTCCTCGTCACTCATTCCGTCAGCAATTGATCACAGAAGCAATTGTCAAGAGACAACAGTATGCGTGCACTCATGCAACCCCACAGAAGCTGAACGTGCTACTGGCCAAGTTGCTGGTGCTGCAGTCCCTCCCTTTCCAAGTGGTGGACTCTGCTCCCAAGCTGCCAAAAGGCAGTACCAGCCCTGTATACACATGTAGAACAGAAGGTGGGCCAGTCCCTGAGCCTGTCAGTGTCTGCCAAAGTGCACTGCAGCGCTGATGTGTGGAGCTGTAACTATTGTCAGGGACAATACATGTCCTTTACAGCTCATTGGATGAATATGGGTCCTGCAAAGCAACGTCAGCAACTTGGCCAGGTGGCGCTGTTTCCACCTCCACGTTTTCACGCCGTTGGTCCTGCAACAATGTCCGCCTCTACCTCCTCATCCTCCACCGTGTCCTCATCCTCCACTGCAGGGACAATTTACAGTGGCCCTCCAACATACCACATGTGCAGGGCACGGCGGTGTCACGCTGCACCTCGTTTGCCTGAGCGAACAGAGTCACACAGGGTAGGAACTGCTCCTTGTCCTTCATCAAGAAATCGAATCCTGGCTTTCTCCTTGACAACTGAAAATCTGAACCACAGTGACCGACAACGGCCTGCATGGCACACATGTTCAATCTGGTTGTCAAGCAGTTCCAGAAGTCTTCCACCCATCTGCAAGACATCCTAAAAATGGCCAGGAAACTTTGCATGAACTTCTGCCACTCGTACACCGCAAAGCACACCCTCCTTGAGCTGCAGTGGCAGAACTGAATCCCCTAACATAGGCTGATATGTGATGTTTCCACCCATTAGAATTCCACCCTCCATATGTTGGATCGACTGTATGAACAGAGAAAGGCCATAAGCGATGTCTTGATGATCCAAGCGGACAAGAGTACTCCCCTGTGTAACTTCGATGTCAGCCAGTGGCAGCTCAAGCGTGACCTGCCGTTTGCTCAGGCCCTTTGAGGAGGCCACGTTATTTGTCAGTCGCCAGGAGTATGGGATGAATAATGTCATTCCACTGCTTCATGTCCTGGAACAGATGCGGGTAAATCTGGCTGGTCAGGGGACTGGAGAAGTGGCGCCTATATCTCATAGCCATATGAGCCATGTGCGGGCTGAACTGGAGAAGGAGGAGGACATTGGAGCACAAGCAATGTGCAGCAAAATGGGTGGTTTTTCTACACAAGTGACAGGAGAGGAGGAGCAGGAGCAGCCAGAGCAGCTATAGGGTGTTGAGGAAGACGAGGCAGAAGACCCAGAAACACTGTGGCAGTATGCAGTCGAGATGGAGGCAGGGAGTCCCTCTGAGTTACTTGTAAAAATGGTCCGATGCATGCTCACTTGCTTGCGTAGTGACAGCCAAATTGTCAGCATTCAGCAGAGGGATGATTTCTGGCTCTCGCTACCGGTCCAAAATGAGGGCCTTTTTTTTTCACTCGCTGAGAGGGAATACAAACTGAACTACTATAGAGACATCCTATGTAGTCAGATGGCCGCTGCCTATCTGTGCCATTGTCTATCTTCTCGCAGGTCTGACTGGGGGGGGGGGGCATCTGCGCTCACGTTCCATTGCCATGGCTACTGGGGAGAGACTGACCTTTGTCAAGATGAATCAGGCATAGATCAGCCAGGATTTCCACCCACCAATGCCTGATGCATCAGACTAGATCATCCATGGTGCCACACCAACACTTTGACAAAAGAGACCAGTTTCTTCTAGTTACCTGCCTCAGCTACTATTCTGATGCTGCCACCCGCCTGATGCCACACATCTGATGCCAAGTGCTCCTTCTTTCACCTACTATCTTCAGATGGTACTGGTATTGCCAGCCACCTTCCTACTATGTCACCGGGTCACTCTGTGGTCTCCTCATGCTGCTGCCACATCCACACTATGTCACCTTGCCACTCTGTAGTCTCTTTATGCTGCTGCCACCTCCACTTTATGTTAATGTGCCGCTCTGTGGTCTCCTCATGCTGCTGCCACCTCCACACTATGTCACCTTGACACTTTGTGGTCTCCTCATGCTGCTGCCACCTCCACATTATGTCACCTTGCCACTCTGTGGTCTCCTCATGCTGCTGCCACCTCCACACTATGTCATCTTGCCACTCTGTGGTCTTCTGATGCTGCTGTCACCTCCACACTATGTCACCTTGCCACTCTGTAGTTTCTTCATGCTGCTTCCACCTCCACAATATGTCACCGTACTATTCTGTGGTCTCCTCATGCTGCTGCCACCTCCACACTTTGTCAACTTGCCACTCTGTGCACTCCTCATGCTGCTGCCACCTCCACATTATGTCACCTTGCCACTCTGTGGTCTCCTCATGCTGCTGCCACCTCCACACTATGTCACCTTGCCACTCTGTGGTCTTCTGATGCTGCTGCCACCTCCACACTTTATCACCTTGCCACTCTGTAGTTTCTTCATGCTGCTTCCACCTCCACACTATGTCGCCTTGCCACTCTGTGGCCTCCTGATGCCTCCACACTATCTCTACACTGTCATTGTGCCATTCTGTGGCCTCCTCCTGATGCTGCCGCCACCTCCAGACTCTGACATTGGGCCGCTCTGTGGTCTCCTCATGTTGCTTCCACCTCACAACTATATCATAGGGCCACTCTGTGGACTTCTCTTGCTGTTCCCACCCTCCCCTCTTTATGACTGGTCCACTAATTGGCCTGTCAGCCTGGCTGACATCATCATTTATTTGATACCTCTTCTGGTCTGTCAGAAAAACATAAAAATGAGATGCACAATGGATCCTGTCTATGTAGCAGCTGTAAGGCCTGCATTGTCCCATCAGAATTGGCTTGTGATTTGGTAGCCAAAAGCAGGAGTGGGTACAAAACACAGAAGACATGCAAATATTCCATGCACGTGTCATCTCTGTTTTGGATCCACTCCAGTTTTTTTTTGCATAAGCAATACTGATAGATTACTGACCAAATGCTGACCGAGTGAAGGCGGATGCTCAACAAACAGGATCCGTTTTTAGGGGGTTATTGTTCTGACAGATCAGAGGAAGGGCAAAATAATCAGTGACGTCAACACAAACTTACTGCTGACACCCTCTCCACTCTGTCAGGGGGCTGTAATTGTATAAGCGTTTAATAGAACAGGTTCTGTAGACATCTATTTGATGAAGGTGACAACGGTTTAAAAGGAGTGTGCTTCTACTTGGTGCTAACATTGACCTGTAAGGCTGAGTTCATACCTGAGTTATTTGGCCATTTTTGACCCGTGACTGCCCAAAATAGGGCCCTTTCACACTTGCGTTTTTGTTTTCCGGCATAGAGATCCGTCGTCGGGTCTCTATGCCGGAAAAATCCTGATCAGGATCATCCCCATAAACTCTGAATGGAGAGAAATCCGTTCAGGATGCATCAGGATGTCTTCAGTTCAGGACCGGAACGTTTTTTGGACGCAGCAAATACCGCAGCATGCTGCGCTTTTTGTTCCGTCCAAAAATCCGGAACACTTGCCGCAAGGCCGGATCCGGAATTAATGCCCATTGAAAGGCATTGATCCGGATCCGGCCTTAAGCTAAACGTCGTTTCGGCGCATCGCCGGATCCGACGTTTAGCTTTTTCTGACTGGTTACCATGGCAGCCAGGACGCTAAAGTCCTGGTTACCATGGTAAATGTAGCGAGGAGCAGGGAGCGGCATACTTACATTCCGTGCGGCTCCGGACGCTCAGGATGACGTCAGGGCGCCCCAGTGCATAGATCACGTGATCGCATGGATCATGTGATCCATGCGCATGGGGCGCTCTGACGTCATTCTGAGCGCCCGGAGCCGCACGGAATGTGAGTATGCCGCTCCCCGCTCTCGCTCTACTATGGCAACCAGGACGCTAGTAGCGTCCTGGCTGCCATAGTAACCTGAAAGCAATTCGAAGACTGATCAGGATCCTGATCAGTCTTCTAATGCTTCAGGCGATTTGCGTTCTGACGGATCCGGCGGGACGGAAGTGCCTGCCGGATCCTCAGAACGCAAGTGTGAAAGGACCCTTAGTGAAGTGTGCATTGATTCTAAGAGCAACGCCTGTAATCTGCATGTCATACTGACTCACAGTATTATTTCACTACCACAGCAGACTCCCTATGCATGTTACTGCAAGGCACAGTGTTCTACACCACTATAAAGGCTCTCTGCAGATAGGAAATAGCCTTTTTTTGCTTATCTCTACTCACCATATCCATTTGATAGCATAGAGGCCACTGCGGCCATCTTGATTGAAGACACTGCGTGATGACGTGATCACGCCGGCCAGTATGGTGAGGTCATACGTCACCGCGTGCAAGATTTCACGTGATATCTTCAATCAAGATGGATGTGGTTGCCTCTTCTCGTGCAAATGGAGGAGGTGAGATAGTTTTTTTTTGTTTATGCCGCCATTTCAGGGAAAATTGATTCGCTACCACGAAGTGCGAGGTAATTCAGCTTTGTGACAAATTTAATTTTCCTGAAATTCGGATCGAATTCCACTTCGGATGCTTTGATTCCCTCAACTCTAATGACAATATCTGAAGTAATAAAGGCCCTTGTCTTACTACTTTGCACATGGCATTTCAAAACATTTTTTATGGTGATTTTAACATTGAATTCTTTGACATTGCATTTGTGTTATGCTTTCATTTGTTCACCAGGAAATGGGGCTGGTGGAGAATGCTGGGCAGATGCTGAGGTTGACTCCTCAAGTTCTGGGCAACCAATACATTTATGGCAATTCTTAAAAGAGCTTTTGCTAAAACCACACAGTTATGGACGGTCCATACGTTGGCTCAATAAAGAAAAAGGTAAGAAATCTTTTTTGCATCAAGAATATAGAAGCAAATTTAATGACCTGAATGTTAATATGAAGCAAGATTTAATGTGTGTTGATTACCTTCTAAATATATAGATTTCTACATTGAGAATTCAAGTGTTAGGTCTCAGTTTAAAGGGGTTCTCCGGGAATTAAGAAAATGAAAATACTTAAATATTACTTTATTATAGACATTTTATAAATATATTCCCAAATACCTTTCACTAGTTATAATTAGGGTTGAGCAAAGTGTACTTCGGATCATGGATCAGAAGGCGCTTTATTCAAAACTTTGTTTGAATGTTGTATGGAGACCCATCTCCGTCTGTAGATGTGGTGGTGTAGGTGGAAGAGGTGGGGAGTTTTATGAGATTTTTTCTTCTTTATTTTTTTAATTTTTTTAATTGTCCATTAATTCTGTGTATGACGTATAGTCATTTTTTGTGGTGTGGCCGGTATACTTCTCTACTCTGCCAATATCACCCTCCGTGCCGTGCTAAAGATACATTCTGACAATACATTTGCCGCAGAGCAGGCCAGCACCTCCAAGGTGTAAAGTGCCAAGCTGCCCAGAGGCAACGACAAGCTGTCCTCTGTGGGAGGTGTATCGTCCTCTGTATCCCCCCAGCCATGCTCCAGTGATGCCGATGAGCTGCTTTGGGTGCTACCCTGCTGTGAACAGGGATTCTTATCATCATCCTGATCCTCCTCCTCATCCTCCAGAACTGTGCCCTGGCTGGACAGTTGTTTACCTGGCCTCTGTTGATGCAGGAACCTACCCCCCGAGCCACTTGTGAATGACTGGCCTGATAACCGTGAAAATTATCCCTCTTCCTCCTCCTCTTTCTCCTGTGCCACATCCCCTTCCATCATCACACAAAGTGTTTTTTCAAGGAGACATAGAAGTGGAATAGTAGCGCTGAGGATGGCGTCATCAGCACTGGCCATATTGTTGGAGTACTCGAAACAGCCCAACATGTCACACACATACAGCAATCCCTGCATCCTGACATGTTTCGCCCCACCGCATGTCACACACGTCCCACATGGAGGCCCACTCGTTGGTGGTGAAGTAGTACTGTTCCGCAGAGCGACTCACCTCGGCGTGCTGCAGCTGAAACTCCACTATTGCCTGCTGCTGCTCGCACAATCTCTTCAACATGTGCAAGGTGGAGTTCCACCTTGTAGGTACGTCGCATATGAGGCGGTGAGCAGGAAGGCCAAAGTTACGCTGCAGTGCAGACAGGCGAGCTGCAGCAGGGTGAGAATGCTGAAAGCGCGCACAGATGGCCGGCACTTTGTGCAGCAGCTCTGACATATCGGGGAAATTTTTAAGGAACCTCTGCACCACCAAATTGAGCACATGCACCAGTCAAGGGATGTGCGTCAAACCAGCTAGACCCAGAGCTGCTACGAGATTTCGCCTGTTACTGCACACTACTAGGTCGGGCTTGAGGCTCAGAGGCACCAACCACTCATCGGTCTGTTGTTCTATGCCCGTCCATAGCTCCTGCGCGGTGTGGGGTTTTTCCCCCGAAAATGGGTTTCAAAACAGCCTGCTGTCCTTTCCCCCTGGCTGTGCTGAAGTTGGTGGTGAAGGTGTTACGCTGAGCGGATGAGAAGCAATTCTCAGTGGCGGAAGGACATGCGCCAAACTGCTATCCGCCTCAGGCCCAGCCGCCACTGCATTTACCCAGTGTGCAGTTAGGGTGATAAAACGTCCCTGCCCGTGCTTGCTGGTCCACATATCGGTGGTTATGTGGACTTTGCCACAGATGGCGTTGCGCAGTGCACACCTAATTTTGTCCGCCACTTGGTTGTGCAAGGCATCCCTGGCTCGCCTGGAAAAGTAGTGGCGGCTGGGAACCATGCACTGTGGGACAGCCACCGCCATAAGGTTTTTAAAAGTGTCCGTCTCCACCAGACAGAATTACAGCATTTCAAGGGCCAGTAATTTTAAAATGCTGGCATTCAGGGCCAGGGATCGGGGGTGGGTAGGGGGTACTACCTCTTTCTCTCCAGTGTTTGGGAGATGGACAGCTGAACGCTTCCACGGGACAATGTGGAGATGCTTGGTTACGGTGACGGAGGTGGTGGCATTACTGCCACATCCTCTGTTTGCTGGGGGGCAGGTGCCACTGTTACTCCAGAGGGGGAGGAAGAGGCCAAGACAGCAGTAGAAGAGGGAGCAGGAGGAGCCTGAGATCTTTTCGTGCCTTTTGAGGTGTTTACTCCACTGCAGCTTGTGCTTTGGCATTTAGATGCCTGGTCATTCAGGTGGTGCTCAGGTTTAGAACATTTATGTCTTGCTTCAGGCTCTGATTGCACAGCATGCAAACCACTCACGTCTTGTCGTCAGCACATTGTCTGAAGAACTGCCATGCCAGCAAACTCTTTGGAGCTGGCTTTGGTGTGCTCAGTCCGTGGGTGCAGTGGGCAGTAGCAGGCGTATTGGCTATGGCTAGGGGGACGGCCACTCTGCTTTTGCACCCTGCTCCATCAATTGCTGTGCGGCTGGTGCTGTGTGACCACTACCTCTTCCTCCGAACTGCACACGTCACTCTCATGACCTTGATTCCATGTGGGGTCTAGGACCTCATCATCCTCCACATCATCGTCCACCCACTCTTTACCCCTGCACTCCTTGCCACTCTGCACACTGTCCTCCCATGTCCATATCCTGAAACATAAGTGGTTGGGCATCGGTGCACTCAATCTCTTCCACTTCTGGGGGAGGGCTATATGGACTGCCCACTGAAACCCTGCCAGCAGAGTCATCAAAAAGCATAAGAGACTGCTGCATGACTTGGGGCTTAGACTGCTAGGCTAATTTGCAAGGGGGTGAGGTGAAAGGCAGACCGGGTGGGAGACAATGTGAAGGAACTAGAGGCACTGTCAGCCACCCAATCTACTATGACCTCTACTTGTTCTGGCTTCACCATTCGTACACCGGTATTCGGGCCTACAAAATAACGCTGAACGTTCTGTCGCCTACTTTCACCTGAGAAAGGTGTTTCATTTGGGCGTGTAGCTGGCACAGATCGACCACGTCCTCTCCCTGCAAGAGGAGCTCCACCAACACCAGCAGCACCACGACCAGGGCCACATCTCTTATTTTATGCTCTCCTCATTCTTCAAGGTCACCCACCGAACTAACAATATCAATTTCACTGTCAGGTATGCAGTGCAGGTATACCTCACACAAAAAAGGGGAATATGTCACCCACCAATCTAACAGATGGATTAACTATATTAATTTTCCTGTCACATATGTACAGCCATGTCCATAAATATTAGGACATTAACACAATTCTAACATTTTTGGCTCTATACACCACCACAATGGATTTGAAATGAAACAAACAAGTTGTGGTCATGGCTACGGCCATGGGATGCCTGGAAACCCTAGGGAGATAACACTAAGACTAACCTAACCTAACTGGATGTGTCTTAGTTGACCTGACTGAATGTCTCAGTTGTGCCCTTTGCCATTGCCATTGGCAGGCCTATAAGAGGGCATACCCCATGGAAATAAAAATGAAATGGGTAGGGAGGGTGGGGCACCTGAGAACGCATACCTGCTGACTCGTCACTGTTCTTCTGTATGCCCCTGAGGGTTACTTTTATCGCTTTAGACGTCCAGACCAACCTACTAACTGGATCTTCTTTGGTAAAGAAATGCTGGACCCCGACCAAATACAATTTAATTGTGTTATAAGAGAGCCTAAGGCCAGTATGGCAATAAGCTAAAGTGGCCATAATATACTAGGTCCTGTTGATGTCCTCCCGTGGGTGAAGGAGTGCAAATTTGCTATAAACTCTCCAGGCGGTTTTGTAATTTCTAGCCGTATTAACAGACCAAGACTTTTACATGAGAGACTTGGCTGAAAAGATGTATGACTTTAGATCGTGGTCAAACTAAAATGCTGGAGAGGAAGGCCCTACTTGTTCCGCCACCAGCATGACCTGAAAGAAAGCATGAGAAACTAAAAACATCTGCAACAATTTTTTTATTTATTTTTTAACCCTGAATGGAAGGGGCGACCGGGACATTGAGTTGTGAACACTTGAAGCAGGGAAGCTACAAACATTAGCGATTTACTATGTAAGCCTGAAACGTAACAGGCGACAGACATTAGTAGTTAGTAAACGTAAGCCTGAAACGTAACAGTCAACAGACAGTGTTAGTAAACGTAAGGCTGAAACATAACAGGCGACAGACACTAGTAGTTAGTAAACGTAAGCCTGAAACGTAATAGGTGACAGACATGGATATTAAAAAACTTAAGCCTGAAACGTAACAAGCGACAGACATGGAAATTGATAAACGTAAGCAACAGACGTTAGTAGTTAGTAAACTTAAGCCTGAAGCGTAACAGGCAACAGACATGGAAATTAATAAACGTAAGCCTGAAACGTAGCAGGCAACAAACATTTAAAGTAATAAATGTAAGCCTGAAATGTAACAGGCGATGGACATGGAAATTAGATGAGAAGCCATACTTACAGAAACATCTGCAGCCCAAACACCTCCCTTGAGCGTGAGGGCAGGATCCGAGTGGGCTTACATTTTTGTATTTTTTTTTTAACATAATGACATGTGAGGCTATGCTGGAAGTGCTGCAGCTGACACTATGAAAAACCGGGCAAGAGAAAAAGTAACCATGGGGAGTGAGGGGAGGCAAAATTCTAAAAAGGGTAAGTGGGAGAAAGTGCGAACCTGGAAGAAGGTGATTTCCGAAAGGGCAGGCTTGAGATGACTACTTTTAAAGAAAAACAATTAAGACCCAACAGAAAATAAATGTCAGAGAAAAAACAATAAGCTAGTGAGGCTCTAATGGCAAAAGCCACGTGTGCGAGCCTCCACAAGAAAAATTGTATTAGCGAGCCACAGATGACCGAGCCATGTGAGCGGGCCTGAAGGCAGAAAAAGACATGGAACATACTTGTGGTGGGACCACGCAGCCGACCTCGAATGGCCAAGTCATGTGTGTAAGACTTAAACGGAGAAGCCATGCGTGCGAGACTCTAATGGCGGAGCCATGCGAGCGAGACTCTAATGGCGGAGCCATGCGAGCGAGACTCTAATGGCGGAGCCATGAGAGCGAAATGCTAATGGCGGAGCCATGCGAGAGAGACTCTAATGGCGGAGCCATGCGAGCCAGACTCTAATGGCGGAGCCATGCGAGCCAGACTCTAATGGCGGAGCCATGCGTGCGAGACACCTGCAGAACCATGCGTGCAAGACTCTTATGGCAGACCTATGCGTATTTTATTTTTTTTGCAAATCATAACTAAAATCCAAACGCAGATAGAAAACAAATTTCATTTTGCTAATCATAACCCTAACCATAACATAAGTCAAGACATACAAAGCAATAAAGTAAGTTTTTTTTTTTTTTTTTTTTTATACATAGTTGGAACTCACTCCTGTTGCCTTATTGGACTCAGCTGAAGTAAATCAAGTTGATTGTTTTGGCCAGCTAAGGCAAGGAGACCAATCTTTGTAAATACAAATAAGAGGAGAGGAGACCAATCTGAATGAATGTGAACTGAGGCATGAATACAAAACAGTAACACAAAATCCTGTTTAAATTATTATTTTTATTTTTTATTTTTTTCCTATAACAGAACTGCTCTCCAGTAAAATAGCTATGTTTTAGTAGAATTGTTGCTATCCTTTCATTATTCCTCCTGACAATGCTGGTATAATATGGCAGCTGGGTGCTAGACAGACAGATTTAAGGGAGCATGGTTAGTAGGGCAGAAAATGCTGGAGACAGACACACCGTGACTGCGACACTAGAGGCGACGAACGAAAGACCAGAGACTGACGAAAACAGCCACCATGCGAGACCGTGAGCGTGCCGCACGTGCGAGTAAGCAGACGGCCCGAGTCGTCCTTACCGTGAGAAGCTTTGGCCGGCCCAGGGCACCGCGGCCCATACATACTTATGAGTCGAGTGCACTTCAGCATAGCTGCTGCTAGTGTGAGCTGCTTGGGTCAGGGATGAAGACACGCAGCTCAGCACCTGAGAACGCATGCCTGTGGGTGAGGCCGTGCCTCGTTTATGAAGGCCTCCACCCCTCCCACAAATAAAGGCTGACTCATCAGCCTTAACTACATGTGCTTTAACTGCAGACTGTCAGATTTAATTTGAGGGTATTTACATCCAAATCAGGTGAACCATGTAGGAATTACAACAGTTTGCATATGTGCCTCGCACTTGTTAAGAGACGAAAAGTAATGGGAAAATTGGCTTCTCAGCTGTTCCATGGCCAGGTGTGTGTGATTCCCTCATTATCCCAACTACAATGAGCAGATAAAAGGAACAGAGTTCATTTCAAGTGTGCTATTTGCATTTGGAATCTGTTGCTGTCAACTCTCAAGATGAGATCCAAACAGCTGTCACTATCAGTGAAGTGAGCCATCATTAGGCTGAAAAAACTAAACAAACCCATCAGAGAGATAGCAAAAACATTAGGTGTGGCCAAAACAACAGTTTGGAACATTCTTAAAAAGAAGGAACGCACCGGTGAGTTCAGCAACACCAAAAGACCCGGAAGACCACAGAAAACAACTGTGGTGGATGACCGAAGAATTCTTTCCCTGGTGAAGAAAACACCCTTCACAACAGTTGGCCAGATCAAGAACACTCTCCAGGAGGTAGGTGTATGTGTATGGAGAAGGAAAGGAACTGCTCATGATCCTAAGCATACCACCTCATCAGGGAAGCATGGTGGTAGTAGTGTCATGGCGTGGGCATGTATGGCTGCCAATGGAACTGGTTCTCTCGTATTTATTGATGATGTGACTGCTGACAAAAGCAGCAGGATGAATTCTGAAGTGTTTCAGGCAATATTATCTGCTCATATTCAGCCAAATGCTTCAGAACTTATTGGACGGCGCTTCACAGTGCAGATGGACAATGACCCAAAGCATACTGCAAAAGCAACCAGAGTTTTTTTTAAGGGAAAGAAGTGCAATGTTATGCAATGGCCAAGTCAATCACCTGACCTGAATCCGATTGACCATGCATTTCACTTACTGAAGACAAAACTGAAGGGAAAATTCCCCAAGAACAAGCAGAAACTGAAGACAGTTGCAGTAGAGGCCTGGCAGAGCATCACCAGGGATGAAACCCAGCGTCTATGCCTATGTCTATGCGTTCCAGACTTCAGGCTGTAATTGACTGCAAAGGATTTGCAAACAAGTATTAAAAAGTGAAAGTTTGATTTATGATTATTATTCTGCCCCATTACTTTTGGTCCCTTAACAAGTGTGAGGCACATATGCAAACTGTTGTAATTCCTAAACCGTTCACCTGATTTAGATGTAAATACTCTCAAATTAAAGCTGACAGTCTGACAGTTAAAGCACATCTTGTTTGTTTCATTTCAAATCCATTGTGGTGGTGTATAGAGCCAAAAATGTTAGAATTGTGTCGGTGTCACATAATTTATGGACCTGGCTGTAGGTGTACCTCCCACAAAAAATGGGTATATGTCACCCACCGAACTAACAGACACATTAACTATATTAATTTCCCTGTCACTTATGCAGTTCAGGTGTATCTCTGACGAAAAATGGATATATGTCACCCACCGAACTAACAGACGGATTAACTATTTTAAATTCCCTGTCACGTATTCAGTGCAGGTGTACCTCATACAAAAAATGGGACTATGTCACCCACCGAACTAACAGACAGATTAACTATTATATTTTTGTGCCAGGGGTACAAAGATGGTGGATTGCACCCACAAAAAAATCGCTATAGGTCGCTATAGGTCACCCACAGAATTAACAGCCAGATTAATTATTATATTTCTTTGTCAGGGGTACAAAGCCGGTATATAACACCCACAAAAAATTCACTATAGGTCACCAACAGAACAAATAGCCAGATGAGATTCCTAACACTGTCCCTCACTTCAGCTGCTTGCTTCCTGTCCCTGCACTACTCAGAGCTGATGTGTGGTGCTACACGTGATCCAGCTTTTATAGAGGCTGTGTCACATGATGCACCGTCCAATCACAGCCATGCCATTACTAGGCATGGCTGTGATGGCTTCTAAATGCCCACAGCTTAAAAGCTTGTTGATTGGCTGCCCTGCAGCATTTCAACAAGCTTTATGCCCGAACACCGAACTCGGACCCGAACTTTTCCGACAAAGTTCGAGTTCGGGTCCGGGTACCCAAAATCATAACGTTCGGTATCAACACTAGTCTTGCACCCAAAAAAATAGCTCTGTGTCACTGACACAATTAACAAACTGATTAATCATTGTATTTCTGTGTCACTGGGGCAATTGAAGGGTTTTGCACCCTAAGATTCAGCTATATGTCTACAACGCAATTAACAGACTGATTAACTATTCTATTTCCATGTCACAGGGGCAATTAAAGTGTTTTGCACCCCAAAAAAAAATCTTTATGTCACCGACACAATTAATAGACTGACTAACAATTGTATTTCCGTGTCACAGGGGCAATTGAAGTGTTTTTTAGTGATGAGCGGGAGGTGCCATATTCGCGAATATTCGATTGAATATTTGTCATATATTCGTCGAAATCGAATATTCATCATTATTCTATATATTGCGAAAGTTATGCAATTTATATTCGCATATTGCGATTTGAACTTTGAATAGTGTATACAGGCAAATTTCCTATTGGGTTAGCTTAGTAGAATAAATGAAGATATCGAATATAGCACTATATTCTCAATCCTCATTATATTCTAGCAAGCCAACCATTAGGAACTCAGTTCTAAGTTGAATTCGGAATGCGAGTATATGTTTGTATTGCAAATTCAACTTAGAGCTGAGTTCCTAATGGTTGGCTTGCTAGAATATAACGAAGATTGAGAATATAGTGCTATATTCGATATTAGTTATCTTCATTATATTCTAGCAATACAACCGTTAGGAGCTCTAAGTTGAATTCGCAATGCTAACATATACTCGCATTGCGAATTCAACTTAGAACTGGGTCCCTAATGGTTGGATTGCTAGAATTGACGAAGATAACGAAGATATCGAATATAGCACTATATTCTCAATCTTCGTTATATTCTAGCAAGCCAACCATTACGAACTCAGCTCTAAGTTCGTTATATTCTAGCAAAACCATTAGGAATTGACTCTTAGCTCAATTCGCAATGCGATTATATGTTCGCTTCGCAAATTCAACTTAGAACTGAGTTTCTAATGGTTGTATAGCTATAATATAACGAAGATTGAGAATATAGTGCTATATTCGATATCTTCGTTATCTTCGTCAATTCTAGCCATCCAACCATTATGGACCTAGCTTTAAGTTGAATTCGCAATGCGAACATTTTAGAAGGCCAGTTTATTGGCCTGTATTTATGGGAGGGGCATAAGTAGTACATTTATACCAGGCAGGCGCCTCCCCTGGGTGTGTTGATGGTGCTGCGTAGTTGTGTGCAGTCTGAGCCACCTATTGCAGCACATGGGCTGAATCTGCAGCTTCCATACCCAGTCGGCGTTCAGGATCCTAGTTGAGGTCGTTCCGGTCGGGTGAGGGTTTGTGGCAAGCTTGTGCAGCATCGTCCTGTTACAGTCCGGCTGGCTATGTGTCGGCTCCTTTGGTGAGGAGGAGCAGCATTGCACCGGAGCGATCTGATGAAGCCTGGACGGTGAAACACGTGTAGGGGTGTTTTCTGTGCAGTTTGAGCGGTTGGTGTTCGGGTGCAATATGGGTATGTGTTATCCTTATTCTTACCAGCATTATTGATGTGTACTGTTTAATTGCATTTTTTCACATGCCATATTTTTCAGTGTAGGGATCCACTTATTTGGGTCTACCTCCTAGCTATATCGACTGGCGGTGGGCTCAGATAGTGGGATAGGGGATATGCATGTATTAGCCATATTTGGGGGGACACAGTTTTGTATATGGCAGTGATTATTTACCTCTGTGTCTTATACCCTATACTTTTTTGGTTTAATTGTATCCTTGCATGCATTAGTCCCTTGGGAGATATGTATATATGTACATCTTTCCTAATTTGAGTCCTATTCGGATTTTAAGGACCTATACTGGTTGTATATTACCCCACATCATTGCTCTACTGTTATATCTCATCTGTATCAGGGTATCCTGTATTCCATTCTGTCTTTCTCTATAGATCCTATAATAATTTTTTATACATTAAATTAAATTGTGACATAATAAAATTTGATATTTTTTCATGAGACATGGGAGTTTGTTTTGTGTTGCACCGGAGCGATCTGCCTGGCAGCCTATGTTCGGCCCCCACGTGGCAGCACGGTTAGTCTGGCCGGCGGTGTGTTGGCTCTTTTGGTGAGGAGGAGTAGCACTGCACGGGAGAGATTCTGCCTGGCACCCCCACGTATGGCGCCCATGCAGCAGTACGGTTAGGCAGCAGGGTCAGCGTGACTCCGTCTCGTTTTCTTGCGCCTGGCAGCCCACGCTTGGCGCCCACGCGGCAGCACGTTTAGGCAGCAGGGGTCAGCGTTACTCCGTCTTGTTTTCTCGCAGGTTTCTATGTCTTGCACAGGTCACCTTGCTTAGTTTGTCTGTGTATATCTGTATGTCTTTCTTGTCTGCTTTCACTTCACTGCTCGCCAGCAAACCTCTCTCGCTGCAGACAGACTAAAGCCTTGTTCACACTGACATCCATCATTATCCCCTTACTTGCATTATAGAGGGTGAGGTTTAGGCAGCTGATTAATCCAGGTGGATCAGAGTTGCTGTTTACAAAGTGTTATTGTTTCTTTAGTATAAATGCTATTTTGTGATATGTATATTAACCACTTGAAGACCACAGGTTTATACCCCCCTAGTGACCAGGCCCTTTTTTACAAATCCGCACTACACTACTTTCACCGTTTATTGCTCGGTCATACAACTTACCACCCAAATGAATTTTACCTCCTTTTCTTCTCACTAATAGAGCTTTCATTTGGTGGTATTTCATTCTTGCTGACATTTTTACTTTTTTTGCTATTAATAAAAATGTAACGACATTTTTGCAAAAAAATGACATTTTTCACTTTCTGTTGTAATTTTTTTTATAAAAAACTACATTTCTATATAAATTTTTCACAAAATTTATTGTTCTACATGTCTTTGATAAAAACAAATCCAATAAGTGTATATTTATTGGTTTGGGTAAAAGTTATAGCGTTTACAAACTATGGTGCAAAAAAGTGAATTTCGGCATTTTGAAGCAGCTCTGACTTTCTGAGCACCTGTCATGTTTCTTCAGGTGCTAGAATGTCAGGATAGTATAAATACCCCCCAAATGACACTATTTTAGATAGAAGACACCCCAAAGTATTCACGGAGGGGCATGGTGAGTTCATGTATCATTTCATTTTTTTCACAAGTTAGCGGAAAATGACACTTTCTGAGGAAAAAAATAATAATAAAGTTTCCATTTCTGCTAACTTCTGGCAAAAAATATAAAATCTCAGACGGACTCACTATGCCCCTCAGTGAATACCTTGGGGTGTCTACTTTCCGAAATGGGGTCATTTGTGGGGTGTGTTTACTGTTCTGGCATTTTGGGCGGGGCTAAATTGTGAGCAGCCCTGTAAAACCCAAAGGTACTCGTTGGAATTTGGGCACCTTTGCACCCAGGCAGCAAAAGTGTCACACACGTAGTATTGCCGTACTCAGGAGAAGTAGGGCAATATGTTTTGGGGTGTATTTTACATATACCCATGCTGGGTGAGAGAAATATCTCTGTAAATTGTCAACTTTGTATAAAAAAATTTAAAAAGTTGTCGTTTACAGAGATATTTCTCACACCCAGCATGGGTATATATAAAATACACCCCAAAACTCATTGCCCTACTTCTCCTGAGTACGGCGATACCACATGAGTGACACTTTTTGCAGCCTGAGTGCGCAAAGGGCCCTAAACCAATGAGTACCTTTAGGATTTCACAGGACATTTTTACGCATTTGGATTCCAGACTTCTTCTCAGGCTTTAGAGACCCCTAAAATGCCAGGGCAGTATAAATACCCCACAAGTGACCCCATTTTGGAAAGAAGACACCCCAAGGTATTCCGTGAGGGTATGGTGAGTTCATGTAAAATTTTATTTTTTGTCACAAGTAAGTGGAATATGAGACTTTGTAAAAAAAAAAAAAAAAAAAAAAAAAAATATCAATTTCCGCTAACTTGTGCCAAAAAAAAAACCATTCTGTGAACTCGCCATGACCCTCACGGAATACCTTGGGGTGTCTTCTTTCCAAAATGGGGTCACATGTGGGGTATTTATACTGACCTGGCATTTTAGGGGCCCCTAAAGCGTGAGAATCCAAATGCGAAAAAATGGCCTGTGAAATCCTAAAGGTACTCATTGGTTTTAGGGCCCCTTTGCGCATCTTGGCTGCCAAAAAGTGTCACACATGTGGTATCGCCGTACTCAGGAGAAGTAGGGCAACGTGTTTTGGGTTGTATTTTTATATCTACCCATACTTTGTGTGAGAAATATCTCTGTAAATGACAACTTTTTAAAAAAAATTATACAAAGTTGTCAATTTACAGAGATATTTCTCTCACCCAGCATGGGTATATGTAAAAATACACCCCAAAACACATTGCCCTACTTCTCCTGAGTACGGCAATACCACATGAATGACACTTTTTTGCAGCCAAGATGCGCAAAGGGGCCCTAAAACCAATGAGTACCTTTTAGGAGGGCATTTTTACGCATTTTTCTTCTCACGCTTTAGGGCCCCTAAAATGCCAGGGCAGTAGAAATACCCCACATGTGACCCCATTTTGGAAAGAAGACACCCCAAGGTAGTCCGTGAGGGGCATGGCGAGTTCACAGAAGATTTTTTTTTGGCACAAGTTAGCGGAAATTGATTTTGTATTGTTTTTTCTCACAAAGTCTCCCTTTCCGCTAACTTTTGACAAAGTTCAATTTTTCATGGACTCACCACACCCCTCAGCGAATACCTTGGGGTGTCTTCTTTCCAAAATGGGGTCATTTGTGGGGTGTTTGTACTGTTCTGGCATTTTGGGTGGGGCTAAATTGTGAGCAGCCATGTAAAAGCTAAAGGTCCTCATTGGAATTTGGGCCCCTTTGCGCACCCAGGCTGCAAAAAAGTGTCACTCATGTGGTATCGCTGTACTCAGGAGAAGTAGGGCAATGTGTTTTGGGGTGTATTTTTACATATACCCATGTTAGGTGAGAGAAATATCTCTGTAAATTGACAACTTTGTATAAAAAAATTTAAAAAGTTGTCGTTTACAGTGATATTTCTCACACAAAGTATGGGTATATGTAAAAATACACCCCAAAACACATTTCCCTACTTCTCCTGAGGACGGCGATACCACATGTGTGACACTTTTTTGCAGCCAAGATGCGCAAAGGGGCCCTAAAACCAATGAGTATCTTTTGGATTTCACAGGGCATTTTTACGCATTTGGATTCTCACGCTTTAGGACCCCTAAAATGCCAGGGCAGTATAAATACCCCACAAGTGACCCCATTGTGGAAAGAAGACACCCCAAGGTATTCCGTGAGGGGCATGGCGAGTTCACATAAAAAAAAAAAAATTTGACACAAGTTAGCGGAAATTGATATATATATATTTTTTTTTTTTACAAAGTCTCATATTCCACTAACTTGTGACAAAAAATAAAATTTTACATGAACTCCCCATACCCCTCACGGAATACCTTGGGGTGTCTTCTTTCTAAAATGGGGTCACATGTGAGGTTTTTGTACTGCCCTGGCATGTGAGGGTCTCCACAATCAGTACATGTATGGCCAGCATTAGGAGTTTCTGCGATTCTCCTTATATTGAGCAGACGGGTAATGAGATTTTTTTTTTTCCGTTCAGCCTCTGCGCTGAAAGAAAAAAAAAAAAAGGAACGGCACATATTTTTTTATTCGCATCGATCAATGTGGATGAAAAAATCTCTGCCAAAATCAGTGACTGCGGTGCGGTGGGCGCTAACTACCCAACAAGTAGCTAACTAACTGGCGGTGATAAGGGACCCTTATGCCCCATTCACACGTCCGAAATTCTGTTTGCGGAACGGAATTGCGGACCCATTCATTTCTATGGGGACAGACTTTGTCCCGCTCGGATACGGAATTACGGATCCGCGCTTCCGGGTCTGCACTTCTGTTCCGCAAAAATATAGAACATGTCCTATTCTTGTCCGCAATTGCGGACAAGAAAAAGCATTTTCTATATAGTTCTGTGCGGATCTGCAAAATGCGGAAAGCGCATTGCCGGTGTCCGTATTTTGCGGATCTGTAAATCCATGGATCCGCAGATCCATGGATCCGCAAAACACATACGGACGTCTGAATGAGCCTGTAGGGGGGTGATTAGTGACAGGGGGTGACAGGGGTGATCAGGGGGTGATCAGGGGGGGGTGACATGGGTGATCAGGGGTTAATCAGTGATGGGGGGTGGGGGGGTGTGTGTGTGTAGTGATTGGTGCACTTTTTCTATATTTCCTCTGGTGGTCCCAAACAAAGGGACCACCAGACGAGCAGACAGCAGGCATATCAGACGCTGTTTAAAAAACAGCGTCTGATATGCGATTTTAATGCGATTTTTTCCGCATCTACAGCCTCCAGCGCATGATCAGCGCTGGCAGGCTGTAGTTTCAGTTGTCCCGGCTCTGATCACATGAACGCGCGCGCACGACGCGCGCTCGTTCATGTGAAATCTCAGGTCTCACGAGATGACGCCGATAGGCGTGACTGAGACCCGAGAGAGCCGCCGCGCTGACGCCCATCAGCGTTAGCGTGGCGGCAAGAGGTTAAGCCGACGGTAAGCTCCTCTGTGTTGAGGTATCTTCCCTTGTTTTGTTTCATTTGTTTTGGAAATGTAAAATGTGTGTGTGCCACTTTAAGGTTGTGAACCTGAGTTTGTGTACTTAATAAGCACCTGTGCAAGGTGCTGGGAATCCATCTTCAGTTCAGTGTGTTAGCTGGCAATTCTGTATATTCGCTATTGAGATGGATAGGCGAGTTTGATCTCGAATATCCTGATTACGAGATTTGCAAATATGTTGAAAACATGACCCCATATTCGAAATTACGTATATTCGCTATTGAGATGGATAGTGAGTGATAGGAAAACTGTATCTTGAAATATAAAAAAAAAAAAAAAGTTCACACATAATTTCCCCATCCTTAGTTGCTTCTTTAACAGTTTCCACTATTCCTGTCAGAGTAAAGACTTAATAGGTACAACTGTCCTGCGAATGTTCGCCACTTGAATAATCGCATTACTCTATTGGCGGTTTGTATTCTCTTACCTACCTAGCATTAACAGGTCGTGTCAGACTCCAGTACACTGAATGTATTGCGAAAATTCGTATATGTCTTTTCGCGCCCTTCCATTCGCACAAATGACTCCCTGCATTTCTAGCTTTCAATACGTGTAAAGCTGTTTAAACATTATTAATAACGAACAGATTCTATGCATACGCGAATATAACTTAAAAGAATTAATCGCAAGTCATGATATTAAATGCAAAATAACGAATATTGCGAAATCGCGAATGTGTGACAAATGCGGGTTGTTCGTCGGATGTCGCAAAGTCAAATGTGGGTCTTTGCGCTCATCACTACTCCCCACCTCTCAGTCGTGCAGCATGTCCATATGCCGGTGTCCAATTTAGGTTTGAAACCGACAGCTATCGGGCCTTTCCTTCAGGTGAGGTGCAGCATATGCTGCCTCTAGCTATGAAAGTTCCGGCCCATATTATCCGGAAGCTAGGTCAGTGGCGCTCTGCATGTTCATTTGGTTCATACCTCAATCTAGTCGAGAGATGTTCTTGCATTCCAAAGGTTGGTCATGTTAGTGTTGTTGCTGGCACTGGTTTCGTTGCCATTTTTTGGCCCCCAATATAATAATTTTCTTTCCGACATTCCATTCAGGGTGCCCGACTTCGTGTCTTTCAGCAATTACTGGCAGCTGTAACAGACCAAGACCTTGAGAGTACTCTGTTGCGGTCCTCACGGCACCACTCACCACCTCCCAGTTATGCGGCATGTCCGTATGCCGGTGTCCAATTTTAGGGTTGAAACCGACAGCTATCGGGCCTTTCCTTCAGGTCAGGTGCAGCATGTGCTGCCTCTGGGAACAAAAGTTCTGGCCCATGTTATCCAGAAATTAGGCGCTCTACATGTTCAATAGGTTCATTCCTCAGCCTAGTCGAGAGATGTTCTTGCATTCCAGAGGTTGGTCATTCCAGAGGTTGGTCACGTACTATTGTGTATCATTTAGTTTTTGGCTTTTGGCCCCCTTCAGGCATTCCTCCTACGCAGCGGTTATGGCACAACTCAAGCCGCTTAGTTTAGTTAGGTAGGCAGGTAGACGGTTACGTGTCATGTAGCCCCGACCACAAGTTAGAAGGCCAGTTTATTGGCCTGTATTTGTGGGAGGGGCATAGGTAGTACATTTAAACCAGGCAGGCTCCTCCCCGCGGTGTGTCGACTGTGCTGCATACCCTTCCAACCCGCCCTTCTTTTTCGAAAACACCTTGCAGGGTATACCCCCCTTCAGGCATTCCTCCTACACAGAGGTTATGGCAGAACTCAATCCGCTTAGTTTAGTTAGGTAGGCAGGTAGACGGTTACGTGTCATGTAGCCCGGACCACAAATACTCGCATTGCGAATTCAACTTAGAGCTGAGTTCCTAATGGTTGAATTGCTAGAATATAACGAAGATAACGAATATCGAATATAGCACTATATTCTCAATCTTCGTTATATTCTAGCAAGCCAACCATTAGGAACTCAGCTCTAAGTTGAATTTGCAATGCGAGAATATGTTCGCATTGCGAATCCAACTTAGAACTGGGTTCCTAATGGTTGGCTTGCTAGAATATAACGAAGATTGAGAATAAAGGCAAATGAAGTGTTTTACACCAAAAATATAGCTATATGTCACGACAGAATTAACAGACTAATTAACAATTGCATTTCCGTGTCACAGGGGCAATTGTAGTGTTTTGCACCCCAAAAAATAGCTGTGTCACCAACATAATTAATAGACAGATTAACTATTGAATTTCCGTGTTAATGCTGCAAAGAAGTAGTATTGCACCGATCAAAAATGCCTACAGTTCACCCTTAGACTGAACAGCCTGATTAAGTATTGTATTTCTCTGTCTCTGGTGCAAAGGTGTTATGTTGCACCCACATAAATGCCTAGAGGTCACCCACAGACTTATTAAAATAATTATTAGCCTAACACTGTCTCTCACTGCAGCAGCGTCCTGTACCTACACTAGTCAGAGCAGAATGGCACCACACATCGTGATCCATCATTTATGTATGCAGGATTACATGGTGCGCCTGCCAATCACAGCCATGCCAATACTAGGCATGGCTTCCAGGTGCCCACAGCTTAATCTGTGGGCACGCTTTTAGATTGGCTGCGCTGCAGCCTTTCAACAAGCTTTATTTAAACTCTGAACCCAAACACAGATTTTTGCACCAATGTTCATGTCCGAGTACCTGGACACAGTAATGTTTGGTACGAACCTGAACAGTTCGGTCTGGGTTCGCTGATCCCTTCTTAAAAATGAATTGCTAATGTCCACCAGTACACGGTATAAGACACAAAATACTCTAGCAATTTTAACCCCTTAGTAACTACCCATATGCCTTTTTATGGCAGTCACTAAGGGGCCTTAGGCTGGGCTGACACTTTTTTACGGCGGCCCAGTCTTAGCACTGAACGGGTGCCCCGTGCAATAGGGAACGGAGACCCGACTCTCACATGAGAGCTGTGGCCCTGCTCTAACAGCCCAGACCGGCAGGAGTGCCGATCCGGGCTGTTTAACACTTTACATGCTACGGGCAAAGGCGCCTGCCACATGTAAAGTGCTGACAGAGGGAGCGGACTCCCTCTGTCTCCCATTGGCACCCCGCAAATGCAACCGTGGGGTTGCAATGTGTGTCTCGTTTAGGCCCCAGACCAGCCTTGAGTCTCGTTTAGGCCTCAGAACAGCCTTGAGAAATTTCCAGCAGGCTGTGGTCAATGTCAGAATAGCACTGTGTTACGGCACCCCAAGTAGGTAAAGGGGTGTTAACGCTGCCAAAGCTGTTCTTTTTCCCGAATATGAAATCAGCTACTGAACACACCTAGGCGCTGAACAGGAATCATACGAGTTATTCCCTCCCACCCCCAAAGTACGAGATGAGGCTCTGTATTGAGGATCAAGCAGGCACTGTTTAATGGGCTACTGTTCGTCTACAAATAGATGAATCAGGTCGGGTCAACTTGGGGATGTCCGGAACTAGGAGGCTGGAGTGATATCTGTTTGCCGGGACAACCCATCGGCATTGCTGTTCGGCAGCTGATGGTGAAGTTGTAGGGTTGTAGGGCTAAGCTCCACCGCAGCAACCTGCCATTGTCTCCTGTGACCCGGTTAAGCCAGACCAATGGGTTGTGGTCGGTGATTAGTGAAAATTCTTGTCCATAAAGATATGGGCTAAGCTTCTTAAGTGCCCAAACCAGGGCCAAACATTCCTTCTCCACTGCCGCATAACTCACTTCCCTGGGTAGTAACTTTCTGCTGAGATATGCGACAGGGTGCTCTCCTCCATCCTCCCCGACTTGGCTCCGCACAACCCCCAGTCAAACATGGAAGCGTCTGTGTGGACAAGGAAACATTAGTTAGGTACTGGGGCAGATGGGGGCATTGACAAGGGCTTGCTTGAGGGCTTGAAACGCGGCTTCAAAAGCTGGAAACCACAGTACCTGCCTAGGTAAATTCTTTTTGGTCAGGTCAGTCAAGGGCTTTGCTATCACACTGTAGTCAGGGACAAAGCATCTGTAATACCCTTCCATCCCTAAGAAGGCAAGTACCTGGGTCTTAGTGCAAGGTGTGGACCAGTAAGCTACCGCCTCTACCTTGGCCGGTTCTGGTCGCTGGTTCCCACACCCCACTATGTGACCCAAATACTGCACCTCAGCCATACCTAAGTGGCACTTATCTGGCTAACATCCCCTGGCTATACGATCCAGCAGTTCGTCTACCCTGGGCATTGGTAGTCTTTTCATTGAGTTGCCTGTAGTACTCGCAAAACCTGGTGGTTCCATCCATCTTGGGTACAAGGACTACAGGCGAGGTCCAGGGGCTGCCAGAGTGCTTAATGACTCCAAACCGAGTCATCTACTATATCTACTTCTGAATTCCTTCCCGGACTGCTTCAGGTATACGATAGGTGGCTGTCTGAGGGGTGCTTGTCCGGGGGTGTTTACGTTATATAGGGTCGTGTAGCCCGGTCAGGGTCGTGTAACCCGGTTCTTGGGAAAAGGTAACTTCTTTTTCCAACAAAAGCTGTTTAGCCTGTTCTGTTTCTGTGGGGCTTAAACGGTCTCCTAACTTCACTAGGCTAGTCAGGTCAGCTGGGGTTCTATTTCTAATAGGTCAGGGAGGGGGAAGCTCTCAGAGTTGTCTGCAGCAGGGACACATACTGCAGCGATATCTCCCTGCCTTTCCTGATACTCCTTCAGCATGTTCACATGAAAGGATGACTGGATCCTTTCATCTGCACAGCTGGCAATAACATAGGTAGTATCACAGAGTTGGGCCACTACTTTATATGGGCCCTGCCACGATGCCTGCAGCTTGTCTGTCTTCACAGGTTTGAGCACTAGAGTTGAGCGAACACCTGGATGTTCGGGTTACAGAAGTTCGGCTGAACTTTCCGAAAATGTTCGGGTTCGGGATCTGAACTCGACCCGAACCCGAACCCTATTGAAGTCAATGGGGACCCAAACTTTTGGGCACTAAAAAGGCTGTAAAATTGTCCAGGAAAGGGTTAGAGGGCTGCAAAAGGCAGCAAAATGAAGCTAAATGCCCCGCAAACAAATGTGGATAGGGAAATGAATTAAAATAAAATAAATAAAAATTAACCAATATCAATTGGAGAGCGGTCCCATAGCAGAGAATCATGCGTCATATCACCCACCACTGGAGAAGGCCATTTTCAGTTATTTAGGCCCCAGCACCCAGACAGAGGAGAGTGGTCCCACATAAGAAATAAGGCGTCATATCACCCACCACTGGAGAAGGCCACTTTTAGCTATTTAGGCCCCAGCAACCAGACAGAGGTGAGAGGTCCCACAGCAAGGAATCATGCGTCATATCACCCACCACTGGAGAAGGCCACTTTCAGTTATTTAGGCCCCAGCACCCAGACAGAGGAAAGTGGTCCCACAGCAAGGAATAAGGCGTCATATCACCCACCATTGTAACAGGCCACTTTCAGTTATTTGGGCCCCAGCACCCAGGCAGAGAAGAGAGGTCCCACAGCAGAGAATCATGCGTCATATCACCCACCACTGGAGAAGGCCACTTTCAGTTATTTAGGCCCCAGCACACAGACAGAGGAGAGAGGTCCCACAGCAAGGAATCATGCGTCATAATACCCACCACTGGAGAAGGCCACTTTCAGTTATTTAGGCCCCAGCACCCAGACAGAGGAGAGAGGTCCCACAGCAGAGAATCATGCGTCATATCACCCACCACTGGAGAAGGCCACTTTCAGTTATTTAGGCCCCAGCACACAGACAGAGGAGAGAGGTCCCACAGCAAGGAATTATGCGTCATTTCGCCCACCACTGGAGAAGGCCACTTTCAGCTATTTAGGCCCCAGCACCCAGACAGAGGAGAGAGGTCCCACAGCAAGGAATCATGCGTCATATCACCCACCACTGGAGAAGGCCACTTTCAGTTATTTAGGCCCCAGCACCCAGACCGAGGAGAGAGGTCCCACAGCAAGGAATCATGCGTCATATCACCCACCACTGGAGAAGGCCACTTTCAGTTATTTAGGCCCCAGTACCCAGACAGAGGATAGAGGCCCCACAGCACGGAATCATGCGTCATATCACCCACCACTGGAGAAGGCTACTTTCAGTTATTTAGGCCACAGAAACCAGACAGAGGAGAGAGGTCCCACAGCAAGGAATCATGCGTCATATCACCCACCACTGGAGAAGGCCACTTTCAGTTATTTAGGCCGCAGCACCCAGACAGAGGAGAGAGGTCCCACAGCAAGGAATCATGCGTCATATCACCCACCACTGGAGAAGGCCACTTTCAGTTATTTAGGCCCCAGCACCCAGACCGAGGAGAGAGGTCCCACGGAAAGGAATCATGCGTCATATCACCCACCACTGGAGTAGGCCACTTTCAGTTATTTAGGCCCCAGCACCCAGACAGAGGAGACAGGTCCCACAGCAAGGAATCATGCGTCATATCACCCACCACTGGAGAAGGCCACTTTCAGTTATTTAGGCCCCAGTACCCAGACAGAGGATAGAGGTCCCACAGCACGGAATCATGCGTCATATCACCCACCACTGGAGAAGGCTACTTTCAGTTATTTAGGCCACAGAAACCAGACAGAGGAGAGAGGTCCCACAGCATGAATCATGCGTCATATCACCCACCACTGGAGAAGGCCACTTTCAGTTATTTAGGCCGCAGCACCCAGACAGAGGAGAGAGGTCCCACAGTAAGGAATCATGCGTCATATCACCCACCACTGGAGAAGGCCACTTTCAGTTATTTAGGCCCCAGCACCAAGACAGAGGAGAGAGGTCCCACAGCAAGAAATCATGCATCATATCACCCACCACTGGAGAAGGCCACTTTCAGCAATTTAGGCCCCAGCACCCAGACAGAGGTGAGAGGTCCCACAGCAAGGAATCATGCATCATATCACCCACCACTGGAGAAGGCCACTTTCAGTTATTTAGGCCCCAGCACCCAGACAGAGGAGAGTGGTCCCACAGCAAGGAATAAGGCGTCATATCACCCACCATTGTAACAGGCCACTTTCAGTTATTTAGGCCCCGGCGCCCAGATTGAGGAGAGGTTCATTCAACTTTGGTTTGCACCGCAAGATCATGGTAAAGTTAAAAAAATGAGGATTCAATAAAGAAGTGCCCCGGAGTACAAGAATACATGGTTGAGGGGGAGGCAGTTATAAATGTCTATTTTGCACAAGGGAGGGACAGGTCCTGTGGGATCCATGCCTGGTTCATTTTTATGAACGTCAGCTTGTCCACGTTGGCTGTGGACAGACGGTTGCGTTTGTCAGTAATGACGCCCCCTGCCGTGCTGAATACACGTTCAGACAAAACGCTGGCCGCTGGGCAGGCCAGCACCTCCAAGGCATAAAATGCCAACACTGGCCACGTAGACAATCTGGAGACCCAGAAGTTGAATGGGGCCGAACCATCAGTCAGTACGTGGAGGGGTGTGCAGACGTACTGCTCAACCATGTTAGTGAAATGCTGCCTCCTGCTAATACGTTCCATATCAGGTGATGGTGCAGTTAGCTGTGGCGTGGAGAAAAAACTTTTCCACATTTCTGCCATGCTAACCCTGCCCTCAGAGGAGCTGGCCGTGACACAGCTGCGTTGGCGACCTCTCGCTCCTCCTCTGCCTTCGCATTGGGCTTCCACCTGTTCCCCTGTGACATTTGGGAATGCTCTCAGGAGCGCGTCTACCAGCGTGCGCTTGTACTCGCGCATCTTCCTATCACGCTCCAGTGCAGGAAGTAAGGTGGGCACATTGTCTTTGTACCGGGGATCCAGCAGGGTGGCAACCCAGTAGTCCACACACGTTAAAATGTGGGCAACTCTGCTGTCATTGCGCAGGCACTGCAGCATGTAGTCGCTCATGTGTGCCAGGCTCCCCAGAGGTAAGGACAAGCTGTACTCTGTGGGAGGCGTATCATCATCGTCCTCTGTTTCCCCCCAGCCACGCTCCAGTGATGGGCCTGAGCTGTATCGGGTGCCACCCCGCTGTGATCCTGCTTCATCCTCATCCTCCTCATCCTCCAGTAGTGGGCCCTGGCTGGCCACATTTGTACCTGGCCTCTGCTGTTGCAAAAAACCTCCCTCTGAGCCACTTTTAACAGACTGGCCTGAAAGTGCTAAAAATGACCCCTCATCCTCCTCCTCTTCCTCGTCCTGGGCCACCTCCTCTTCCATCATCGCCCTAAGTGTTTTCTCAAGGAGACATAGCAGTAGTATTGTAATGCTGATAACGGTGTCATCGCCACTGGCCATATTGTTGGAGTACTCGAAACAGCGCAACAGGGCACACCGGTCTCGCATGGAGGCCCAATCATTGGTGGTGAAGTGGTGCTGTTCCGCAGTGTGACTGACATGTGCGTGCTGCAGCTGAAACTACACTATGGCCTGCTGCTGCTCGCACAGTCTCTCCAGCATGTGCAAGGTGGAATTCCACCTGGTGGGCACGTCGCATATTAGGCGGTGAGAGAGAAGGCCGAAGTTCCACTGTAGCGCAGACAGGCGAGCAGCTGCAGGATGTGAACGCCGGAAGCGCGCACAGACGGCTCACACTTTATGAAGCAGTTCTGACATTTCGGGGTAGTTGTGAATGAACTTCTGCACCACCAAATTCAGCACATGCGCCAAGCAAGGGATATGTGAGATTTCTCCCACCACCAGGCCAGGCTTGAGGCCCACCGGAGGAACCACTCGTCGGTCTGTTGTTCAATACCCCGCCACAACTCCTGCGCGGTGTGGGGCCTGTCCCCCAAACATATGAGTTTCAGAATGGCCTGCTGATGTTTACCCCAGGCTGTGCTGAAGTTGGTGGTGAAGGTGTGTGGCTGACTGGATGAGCTGGTGGAAGCAGAGGAGGAGGAAGCCGAGTAGGAGGAGGAGGCTACAGGAGGCAAGGAATGATGCCCTACGATCCTTGGCAGTGGAAGGACGTGCGCCAAGGAACTCTCCACCTGGGGCCCAGCCGCCACTACATTTACCCAGTGTGCAGTTAGGGAGATATAGCGTCCCTGGCTGTGCTTACTGGTCCACTTATCTGTGGTTAGGTGGACCTTGCCACAGATGGCGTTGCGCAGTGCACACTTGATTTTATCGGATACTTGGTTGTGCAGGGAAGGCACGGAAGGGACAGCCATGTCCATCAGATGTTTGAAGCTAATAATAAAAAAAATAGGATTGCGCTACAAGAGAAGATTCTTTTCTTTTCTATTTATTTTCTTTCTCTAGTGTTTGTAAAATTCTTCAGTTAAAACGGACCACATACGCTCAATGGCTTTCAAAATAAGGCATGGAAACCTGTAATATAGTAATAAGACGCACTTTGGTGTAGTATGTTCTAAACACCTATCGCATCACAAGGGTGCGATATACTCACAAAATACACTTGCACAGTGCGTGGATGAAATCCTCTCATGCGACTTCACTTGGAGAGTTGTATCCGTGGGGAGGATGAAGATCTCGAGCTGGAGGTTAAACTTCAGTGGGTTTGGATCCAAACCGCAATCCCACCAACAGAGCACCACTTGCAGAGGATTTCACCCAAGCTCACACTTCCATAAATCTCAAAGGAAGGAGGGCGCAACAATAGTGAAGTACGTATCAGTTATGACAGATAAAAATGGTTTAATATACTCACAAAAATACAAAGATAAAATCGAGTCATGAACAATCTATGTTGCCTGACCCGGGTTTCGCCATAATGCTTCGTCTGGGGCGTTGATTACTAAGTGGAAACCACTGAGTTTAAGTTCAAGGGGAAGACCTCCCCTATTACATACGTCATCTTGATCATTTAAAACATTTTCATATAGAGCAAGAAAGAACCACAAAAAAGCGATGTTACAACCACACAAGCAAAAACCAGGCACAAATAACTTGACAAATAACAAAGTAACAAAAAAAAAAAAAGGTAAAGAGGTTAAATAACATATAGATACAAATGGACCTATGTCTCCTCCTACTGCTAAAGGCTCTATCCTAGACTATGCAGGCGTTAATATCACATTCAATGTTTAACCCCTGAGGTTGGATCGTGTTCAAATGGTACATCCACTCTACCTTCTTTCTATTCAACACTGCAGTGAAATCTCCTCCATGTGTAGGAGTATGTACTAACTCAATCCCAGTGAAACGCAAACCCCTGTTTTTTTTTTTTTATGATGAATCTTAAAATGTAGAGAGACACTGTGCGTCTCAAGCCCTTTTTTGATATTACAAATATGCTCCTGTATTCGGGTCTTGAGGCTCCGTGTGGTTCTTCCAACATATTGGGGACCACACGGGCACTCCAATAGATGTATGACACCCACATTATTGCAAGAAAGATTGCCTCTTATTTTGAAAGGTTCTCCTTTCCTTTTGTTTGATTGTATACTATCAACAGATCTCACCCGATCTTTTAAAATACGGTTTTTGCATGGAGAATATTTGTAATATCAAAAAAGGGCTTGAGACGCACAGTGTCTCTCTACATTTTAAGATTCATCATCAAAAAAAAAACAGGGGTTTGCGTTTCACTGGGATTGAGTTAGTACATACTCCTACACGTAGAGGAGATTTCACTGCAGTGTTGAATAAAAAGGAGGTAGAGTGGATGTACCATTTGAACACGATCCAACCTCAGGGGTTAAACATTGAACTTAATATCAACGCCTGCATAGTCTAGGATAGAGCCTTCAGCAGTAGGAAGAGACATAGGTCCATTTGTATCTATATATTATTTAACCTATTTACTTTTTTTTTTACTTTGTTATTTCTCAAGTTATTTGTGCCTGGTGTTTGCTTGTGTGGTTGTAACATCGTTCTTTCTTGCTCTATATGAAAATGTTTTAAATGATCCAGATGACGTATGTAATAGGGGAGGTCTTCCCCTTGAACTTAAACTCAGTGGTTTCCACTTAGTAATCAACGCCCCAGACGAAGCATTATGGCGAAACCCGGGTCGGGCAACATAGATTGTTCATGACTCGATTTTATCTTTGTATTTTTGTGAGTATATTAAACCATTTTTATCTGTCATAACTGATACGTACTTCACTATTGTTGCGCCCTCCTTCCTTTGAGATTTATGGAAGTGTGAGCTTGGGTGAAATCCTCTGCAAGTGGTGCTCTGTTGGTGGGATTGCGGTTTGGATCCAAACCCGCTGAAGTTTAACCTCCAGCTCGAGATCTTCATCCTCCCCACGGATACAACTCTTCAAGTGAAGTCGCATGAGAGGATTTCATCCACGCACTGTGCAAGTGTATTTTGTGAGTATATTGCACCCTTGAGATGCAATAGGTGTTTAGAACATACTACACCAAAGTGCGTCTTATTACTATATTACAGGTTTCCATGCCTTATTTTGAAAGCAATTGAGCGTATGTGGTCCGTTTTAACTGAAGAATTTTACGAACACTAGAGAAAGAAAATAAATAAAAAAGAAAAGAATCTTCTCTTGTAGCGCAATCCTATTTTTATTATTTGCATTTGAGGACTTTTTACCCACATCGTTCAAGGATTTGCAGCACCTGAGGGGACTAATATCCTTTACAGAGACCATTGCTATTTATTTGAGCTGTTTGAAGCTGTCTGTGTCCACCATCCTTAATGACAGCATTTCAAAGGCCATGAGTTTAGAAATGCTGGCATTCAGGCCCAGGGCTCGAGGGTGGCTAGGTGGGAATTTACCCTTTCTCTCCAAGGTTTGTGAGATGGAGAGCTGAACTCTGCCGTGTGACATGGTGGAGATGCTTGGTGACGCAGGTGGTTGTGTCGGTGGCACATCCTCTGTTTGGTGGGCGGCAGGTTCCAACATTCCTCCCGAGGCAGAGGAAGAGGCTGACGCAGCAGCAGAAGAGGGAGCAGGAGGAGCCTGAGTGAGTTCCTTGCTTTTAAGGTGTTTACTCCTCTGCAGTTCATGCTTTGCATGTAGATGCCTGGTCATGCAGGTTGTGCTAAGGTTCAGAACGTTAATGCCTCGCTTCAGGCTCTGATGGCACAGCGTGCAAACCACTTGAGTCTTGTCGTCAGCACATTGTTTAACCACTTCAGCCCCCCTAGCTTAAACACCCTTAATGACCAGGCCACTTTTTACAATTCCGCACTACACTACTTTCACCGTTTATTGCTCCGTCATGCAACTTACCACCCAAATGAATTTTACCTCCTTTTCTTCTCACTAATAGAGCTTTCATTTGGTGGTATTTCATTGTTGCTGACATTTTTACTTTTTTTGCCATTAATACAAATTTAACGAAATTTTTGCAAAAAAATGACATTTTTCACTTTCTGTTGTAAAATTTTTAAAAAAAAACTACATTTCTATATAAATTTTCTCTAAATTTATTGTTCTACATGTCTTTGATAAAAAAAGTCCAATAAGTGTATATTTATTGGTTTGGGTAAAAGTTATAGCGTTTACAAACTATGGTGCAAAAAGTGAATTTCTGCATTTTGAAGCAGCTCTGACTTTCTGAGCCCCTGTCATGTTTCTTCAGGTGCTAGAATGTCAGGATAGTATAAATACCCCCAAATCACACCATTTTAGAAAGAAGACACCCCAAAGTATTCATGGAGGGGCATGGTGAGTTCATGTATCATTTCATTTTTTTCACAAGTTAGCGGAAAATGACACTTTCTGAGAAAAAAAAAAAAAAAAAAGTTTCAATTTCTGCTAACTTCTGGCAAAAAAAAGAAATCTCAGACGGACTCACTATGCCCCTCAGTGAATACCTTGGGGTGTCTACTTTCCAAAATGGGGTCATTTGTGGGGTGTTTGTACTGTTCTGGCATTTTGGGCGGGCTAAATTGTGAGCCGCCATGTAAAACCTAAAGGTACTCGTTGGAATTTGGGCCCTTTGCGCACTCAGGCTGCAAAAAGTGTCACTTATGTGGTATCGCCGTATCAGGAGAAGTAGGGCAATGTGTTTTGGGGTGTATTTTTACATATACCCATGTTGGGTGAGAGAAATATCTCTGTAAACTGACAACTTTGTATAAAATTTTTTAAAAGTTGTCGTTTACAGAGATATTTTTCACACACAGTATGGGTATATATAAAATACACCCCAAAACACATTGCCCTACTTCTCCTGAGTACGGGATACCACATGTGTGACACTTTTTGCAGGCTGGGTGCGCAAAGGCCCTAAAACCAATGAGTACCTTTAGGATTTCACAGGGCATTTTTACGCATTTGGATTCCAGACTTCTTCTCACGCTTTAGGGGCCCCTAAAATACCAGGACAGTATAAATACCCCACATGTGACCCCATTTTGGAAAGAAGACACCCCAAGGTATTCCGTGAGGGGCATGGCGAGTTCATGTAAAATTTTATTTTTGTCACAAGTTAGTGGAATATGAGACTTTGTAAAAAACAAAATAAAAAAATATATATATCAATTTCCGCTAACTTGTGCCAAAAATAAAATTCTGTGAACTCGCCATGCTCCTCACGGAATACCTTGGGGTGTCTTCTTTCCAAAATGGGGTCACATGTGGGGTATTTATACTGCCCTGGCATTTTAGGGGCCCCTAAAGCGTGAGAATCCAAATGCGTAAAAATGGCCTGTGAAATCCTAAAGGTACTCATTGGTTTTAGGGCCCTTTGTGCACCTTGGCTGCAAAAGTGCCACTCATGTGGTATCGCCGAACTCAGGAGAGTAGGGCAATGTGTTTGGGGTGTATTTTTACATATACCTCATGCTGCGTGTGAGAAATATTGCTGTAAACGACAACTTTTTACATTTTTTATTCAAAGTTGTCAATTTACAGAGATATTTCTCACACAAAGTATGGGTATATGCAAAAATACACCCCAAAACACATTGCCCTACTTCTCCTGAGTACGGCGATACCACATGTGTGCCACTTTTTGCAGCCAAGATGCGCAAAGGGGCCCTAAAACCAATGAGTACCTTTTAGGAGGGCATTTTTACGCATTTTTCTTCTCACGCTTTAGGGCCCCTAAAATGCCAGGGCAGTATAAATACCCCACATGTGACCCCATTTTGGAAAGAAGACACCCCAAGGTATTCTGTGAGGGGCATGGCGAGTTCATAGAAGATTTTTTTTGGCACAAGTTAGCGGAAATTGATTTTTTATTGTTTTTCTCATAAAGTCTACCTTTCTGCTAACTTTTGACAAAAAGTTAAATTGTTCATGGACTCACTATGCCCTCAGCGAATACCTTGGGGTGTCTTCTTTCAAAATGGGGTCACATGTGGGTATTTATACTGCCCTGGCATTTTAGGGGCCCTAAAGCGTGAGAAGAAAAATGCGTAAAAATGCCCTCCTAGCAGTACTCATTGGTTTTAGGGCCTTTGCATCTTGGCTGCAAAGTGGCACACATGGTATCGCCGCATCAGGAGTAGGGCAATGTAGCTTGGGGTGTATTTTACATATACCATACTTGTGTGAGAAATATCTCTGTAAACTGACAACTTTGAATAAAAAATGTAAAAAGTTGTCGCTTACAGAGATATTTCTCACACCCAGCATGGGTATATATAAAAATACACCCTAAAACACATTGCCCTACTTCTCCTGAGTACGGCGACACCACATGTGTGACACTTTTTGCAGCCAAGATGCGCAAAGGGGCCCTAAAACCAATGAGTACCTTTAGGATTTCACAGGGCATTTTTACGCATTTGGATTCTCATGCTTTAGGACCCCTAAAATGCCAGGGCAGTAGAAATACCCCACATGTGACCCCATTGTGGAAAGAAGACACCCCAAGGTAATCCGTGAGGGGCATGGCGAGTTCACAGAAAAAAAAAATTTGGCACAAGTTAGCGGAAATTGATTTTTTTTTTTTTTTACAGTCTCATATTTCACTAACTTGTGACAAAAATAAAATTTTGCATGAACTCGCCATACCCCTCACGGAATACCTTGGGCCGTCTTCTTTCTAAAATGGGGTCACATGTGAGGTGTTTGTACTGCCCTGGCATTTGAGGGTCTCCGCAATCATTACACGTATGGCCAGCATTAGGAGTTTCTGCGATTCTCCTTATATTGAGCAGACGAGTAATGAGATTTTTTTCCCGCTCAGCCTCTGCACTGAAAAAGAAAAATGAACGGCACAGATTTCTTCATTCGCATCAATCAATGTGGATGAAAAATCTCTGCCCAAAAATGTGCAAAAACAAAACGGCACAGATTTCCTCATTCACATCGATCAATGTGGATAAATAAATCTCTGCCAAAAATGTGCAAAAAAGTAGTAAGGCCCCATTCACACGTCCGTAAAGGTCAACCGCATCTATTCCGCAATTCTGCGGAATAGATGCGGACCCATTCAGTGTGAATGGGGCTGGCGGTGATGCGGAGAGCACACTATGCGCCGCCGCATCAGCATTTGCGGAGCTGCGCCGCAAACTTCCGGGTTTCGGCCCCAAGCATCCGGCCGCAGCTCCGCAAAAGATAGAGCATGTCCTATTCTTGTCCGCAATTGCGGACAAGAAAAGGCATTTTCTATATAGTTCTGGCAATGTGCGGATCCGCAAAATGCGGAAAGCACATTGCTGGTGTCCGTGTTTTGCGGATCCGTGGATCCATGGATCCGCAAAACACATACTGGACGTCTGAATGAACCTTACAGTGGGGTAATTAGTGTCAGGGGGTGACAGGGGGTGACATGGGGTGATCGGGGTTAATCAGGGGTTAATCAGTGGGGGGTGGGGTGGATGGGTGGGGGTCTGTGTGGTGTTTTGGTGCACTTATAAAGTTTCTTTGGTGGTCCCAAGCAAATGGGACCACCAAAGGAACGATCAGCAAGCATATCAGACGCTGTTAACAAAACAGCGTCTGATATGCCATTTTTTTAACTTCTGTAGCTTACCTTCTCCCCGACGTGATCCTGTGAACGCGCGCACGTGCGCGCGCGCGTTCACAGGAAATCTCGCCTCTCGCGAGATGACGCGCGGGCGCGTCAAGGAGGAACAGACCGACCGCCCGCAGGACGCAATCCTGCGTGAGGCGGTCGGTAAGCGGTTAAAGAAGTGCCATGCCAGGGAACTCCTTGAAGCTGCCTTTGGGGTACTCGGTCCCTGGTGGCGGTGGCCAGTAGCAGGCGAACTCTCTTGGCGGCAGCTGTTCTGCTTTTGCCCCCTGCTCCCTCTTTTGCTACTCTGTTGGCTCGGTCTCACCACTGCCTCTTCCTCTGAACTATGAAAGTCAGTGGCACAACCTTCATTCCATGTGGGGTCTCGGACCTCATCATCCCCTGCATCGTCTTCCACACAGTCTTCCTCCCTGACCTCCTCTTCGGTCTGCACACTGCAGAAAGATGCAGCAGTTGGCACCTGTGCTTCGTCATCATCAGAGACGTGCGGACTCCGATGAGGTGGTATTCCCATGTGCTCATCATCAGGAAACATCAGTGGTTGTGCATCAGTGCATTCTATGTCTTCCACCACTGGGGAAGGGCTCGGTGGATTCCCTTGGGAAACCCTGCCAGCAGAGTCTTCAAACAGCATAAGAGACTGCTACATAACTAAAGGCTCAGACAGTTTCCCTGATATGCATGGGGCTGATGTGACAGACTAATGGGCTTAGTTTTCAGGCGCCCCCTGTGCGCTTTCTGCAGACGACTGGGTGTGAGATAATGTTGTGAACGTGCTAGATCCAATGTCGGCCATCCAATTGACTAGTGCCAGTTCCTGCTCAGGCCTTACCATCCTTAGAACGGCATTGGGCCTCACCAACTATTGCTGTCAATTCTGGCGGGTACTGGAACCTGAGGTAGTTGGTTCACTAGGAAATGTGGCTGTGGCGGAATGGCCACGTCCTCTGCCAGCACCAGAGGATCCACTAACACCACGACCGTGTCCGCGTCCCTTACTAGATGTTTTCCTCATTGTTACCGTTCACCAAGCACCACAATAAGAAAAAAAATATTTGGCCCAATGTATTGATTTCAAATTCAGGCCTTTTTTTACAGGCAGCTAACACTATCTGCCTATTTATTTATGTAGCGTATTACACTAATCCAGGCACAGCAGTAACCACTGATTTAGGGGAATATCTCTTTTAGGGCTAGTATTTAGGCCCTGGATGAGAGGTATCCTTTTATGGACAGATTTACACTTTGAGATGCACAGTAGCGTGTGAAAAAATATGTAGGATTATGCCTTCAGCAATTGTATTTTAACACTTTGTGTAATATACCCTTTAACGGACAGAAATACAATGGGAGATGCATGGTAGCGTGTGAAGTTATTGAGGATGACCCTCTCAGCACTTGTATGTACACCTTGAGTGTAATATACCCTTTTACGGACAGATTAACACTTGGCCTGCAACAGCTGGAACACCAGATTCAGGGTATTGCTATATTGGCAAGTGAATTTCACCCCAGAACAAAATATATGTTTTGGCGGACACTATTATACTTTGCCAGCAAGGGCTGGGACACCAGATTCAGGGTATTGCTATTTTGGCAATTCAATTTCACCCCAGAACAAAATATACCCTGTTACGGACAGATTTAAACAAGGCCTGCAACTGCTGGAACCCCAGATTCAGGGTATTGCTACTTTGGCATTTGAATTTCACCCCATAACAAAATATATGTTTTGGCGGACACTATTATACTTTGCCAGCCAGTGCTGGGACACCAGATTCAGGGTATTGCTATTTTGGCAATTGAATTTCACACCAGAACAAAATATATGTTTTGGGGGACACTATTATACTTTGCCAGCCAGTGCTGGGACACCAGATTCAGAGTATTGCTATTTTGGCAATTGAATTTTACCCCAGAACAAAATATATGTTTTGGCGGACACTATTATACTTTGCCAGCCATTGCATGGACACCAGATTCAGGGTTTTGCTATTTTGGCAATTGAATTTCACCACAGAAAATAATCTATCCTTTGCCAGACAGCAGACAGTATTACACTTGGCTAGCCACAGCTGGAACACCAGATTTAGGGGATTGGTATTTTGGCAATTGAATTTAACCCCTTAATAAAATATAGAAATTGCTATCCTGAGTTTCTAGGGGTGACAATAAGCACAGCCAAGCCCCTGATGTAGGATATAGCAAAAAAAAACAACCTAGTATTGATGGATTGATGGACTTTGTGGCAGCTTGTTCTGGTGCACCACAAGTCACAAAATGGCCGCCAAACACCCCAGAAAAAAGTGACAGAAAAAGTGCAGCCTAAAAACCAGTGAGCTATTAAGTAGCAGAAGTTGAATCATTCACAGCTGTAGATCGATCAGTTCATTAGGTGCTGTTGATGACTTTTCCCTGCCTAATCTCGCCCTCTCAGATGCTGTGTCCTCTCCCTACACTAATCAGAGCAGTGTGACGTGCGGGGCTATGTGACTCCAGCTTAAATAGAGGCTGGGTCACATGCTGCACTTGGCCAATCACAGCCATGCCATTAGTAGACATGGCTGTGATGGCTTCTTAGGGCAAGAAGTAAAACGCTAGCTGATTGACTGCTGTGCAGCCCTTCAGAACGTGGGAAGAAATCGTCGAACAACGGACCCGAACCCAAACTTTTTTGAAAATGTTCGGGTCCGGGTCCGTGTCACGAACACCCCAAAATTCGGTACAAACCCGAACTATGCTCGAACTGTTCGCTCAACACTATTGAGCACTAAGACCTTTTGCCCAACCTGGAAAATGCGCTGTCTGGCACCCTGATTATACCATCTTTTCTGTCTCCCCGGGCCGTTTGGAGGTTCTTTTTTACCATCAGAGACAGCTTCTCCATGCGGTCCCGGAGTTCCAGCACGTATGGCACTATCGGGGTCTCTCCCTCCCAGTGTCCTCCTATGAGATCTAGGGGCACGCGGACGTTTGTCCCATAGAGAAACTTGAAGGGAGAGAACCCTGTAGATTCCTGGGGTACTTCCCTGTACGCAAACAACAAGTGAGGTAGGAATCTCTCCCAGTCTCTACAGGCATCAGTAATAGTGTTGAGCGCGAATATTCAAATAGCAATTATGAATATTAGTTTTTTTTTTTTTTTAGATGTTAATCCTTGTTGCTCTCTGGTTGACTTCCCACTTCCCAAAAGCTGTTCTTACCTGTCCGGAGAATTCCTTGCTCCCTGCCTGCTCCAGTTAATGCCCGTTGCCGCTTCTGCCGACTTCCTGTGTGCATGGAGCGTCCCCATCCCAATGGGATTGCCTCCATGCTAAAATGTACTGTCAAATGTGAGAATCACGATCACACAAATTTGACTAAGTTGTAATCGCAATGCGATTAATATAACCTGAATTATTCGCATTGCAATATTCGTTATATTCTAGCAATACAACCATTTGGAACCCAGCTTTAAGTTGAATTCGCAATGCGAACATATACTCGCATTGCGAAATCAACTTAGAGCTGAGTTCCTAATGGTTATATTGCTAGAATATAACGAAGATTGAGAATATAGTGCTATATTCGTGAATTCGTCATATTCGTTGTCTTCGTTATATTCTAGCAATACAACCATTAGGAACTTAGCTCTAAGATCAATTCGCAATGCGAGTATATGTTCGCTTCGCGAATGAAACTTAGAGCTGATTTGCTAATGGTTGTTGCTAGAATATAACGAAGATTGAGAATATATAATGCTATATACGTGATATTCGTTATATTCTAGCAATACAACCATTAGGAACCCAGCTCTAAGTTGAATTCGCATTTTCGTGAATTTGTGATATTTGTCATCTTCGTTATATTCTAGCAAAACCATTAGGAATTGACTTTTAGCTCAATTCGCAATGCGATTATATGTTCGCTTCGCAAATTCAACTTAGAGCTGAGTTCCTAATGATTGTATTGCTAGAATATAACGAAGATTGCGAATATAGTGCTATATTCGTGATATTCGTTATATTCTAGCAATACAACCATTAGGAACCCAGCTCTAAGTTGAATTCGCAATGCGAGTAATACAGGTTATCTTAATCTCATGGCGAATTCAACTTAGAGCTGAGTTCCTAATGGTTATATTGCTAGAATATAATGAAGATTGAGAATATAGTGCTATATTCGTGATATTTGTTATCTTCGTCAATTCTAGCAATACAAGTTACAACCATTAGGAACTCAGCTCTAAGTTTAATTTGCGATGTGAATATAAATTTGCGTAACATTCGCAATATATAGAATAATGACGAATATTCCATTTCGATGAATATATGACGAATATTCAATCGAATATTCGCGAAATATCGCGAAATCTAATATGGCATCTCCCGCTCATCACTAATCAGTAAAGTTCCTCAGCATTTGCTTAAGTGTCCCATTAAAGCGCTCGATGAGATGGGGGTGGTAAAGTGAACTCAACACCTTCCATAACTGCTGGGTGAGAACTGCAGTGAACTGGGTCTCTGGTCTCTGGAACCCCACTCGGGTGAATATTTTAACCAGGGTAACTGCTACAGTCTCTGCCTCGATGTTGGACATAGCTACTGCCTCTGGGTAATGTGTGGCATAGTCCACCATAGTAAGAATGTATTTCTTCCCGGTGTGGGGATTTGCTCCAGTAGATAGGCTTGTGGACCCAATAAAGAGGCAACGACAATGTCTCTAACTTAAACAGTTCTGTGTTTATTCACACAGCAGACGAAAACATAACGAAAACAGCCACTTGTAAGGAAAACAGTCACCTTGTGGTCGGTGTTAGTTCACACCAGGCAGTAGTGCAGCTTTTACCTCTTGGTGCTTCCTCCAGCCCCAAGGCTGTGCAACCAATTCACTTGGGGAGCTGGGCTCTCTAGTCCGCCTGACTGGGACCCCGCGACCCGAACCTTTGGCGTTGCTCTGTGCCCCCCAAGTCCATACAGACAGAGCCAGTCCCATGCCTCTGTCTTGCAACCTTTCCGGTACCCTTTGCCAGGTCCCCACTCTCTCTCCTGACACCCACAGGGAGGGGCTTTATGAGCTCCTGATCATCTATTTCTGGTCTCACCTGAGGTGGAATAGGGGTGTGGACCCTGCTATCCATCCTTTCCATACCTCTGACCAGTGTGAGAATCATCACTTTTTCACACCGGATGGACTAGGTCTGGCTAAAGGACCCACAATGTCAATGGCTATGCGATAGAAGGGCTCCCCAATAATAGGCATTGATATGAGTCTTGCCTTAGGGTGGTCCCCCCGCTTACCTACCCGTTGACATGTGTCACAAGTTCTACAATATTGTCGCAGGTCCTTATTGAAACTGGGCCAGAAGAAATTCTGGTTAATCCTATGGGCCGTGCTTCCGGCCCCTAGATGTTCTGCTAGGGGGACATCATGCCCGATTCGCAGAATCTCCAGCTGGTATTTCTTAGGTACTACCAGCTGTTTCTTCTGCGAAGGGATCTTACTTGATTTCTCGGGGATCCTATATAGCCTGTCACCCACCCACTTATAGAGTTCCCCATCTGCTTCCTGCTCCTTGGTGTCTGCCTTGGCCCTGTACTTCTGAAGGGTCGGATCTTCGCGGGTCTCTTTCCCAAATGCCTCTGGGGTATCCCAGCCTAAAGGGGGGCCTGTTCTAAGGTAATCATCGGGGAGGTGTCTTTACCTGGGCCTCTGCAGCAGGTGGGCCGGTTTGAGCAGCACGGGTCTGGGCACGGGTAGTCGCATGGTTAGCTTCCGCAGGGCCCAGGGGGCATATGCAGAAATAAGGGGGGCCAAATCATTCTCCAGTAAGACATCAGCCGGTAACTCCTTTATGATGCCCACATTTACATGTCCCAAACCAACTCCCCAATCCAAGTGAACCAGGGCAGTGGGTAACCGATAGATGGTTCCTCCGGCTACACCGTGCCCTGTGTGTTCACTTTTCGGGATCAGATTGCGCTGTAGCATAGTCAAAGTAGCTCCGGTGTCTCATAGCCCACTGGCTGCTATACCATTGACCAGGACAGTCTGTCTGTGTTGCTGCCAATTTTCTCAGGCAGCTTTATGGACAGGGTCAGTCTCATGTAAGGTTTCCCAGTGCTCTTCTGCTGTGTTCCCCACTTTGATGCAGTGGGCAGCAGGCATTGGTGCACAAGGGTTCCCTCCTCCCGGCTTCCTCCAGGACCAAGACAGCCAGGAAGGATTTAAAGGGCAATCTTGTTTCTAATGTCCGACTTGGTCGCACTAAAAACATTTTGGCGGTTGTGGGTTGTTGTACTTGGGCATCCCTGGGCTGATTTTGGTAGGTGGTGCCACAGGTCTGTAATCTGGTCGTGGAGTTGCTTTGATCACAGGGTTATCTGTCTTGCGGGCGTCGGCATATTCGTCCGCCAGTCGAACTGCTTCAGGTATGGTGAGAGGTCTCCTGTCTCTGATCCCCTGTTGAATCAAAGGACTCAGCTTTTCGTCAAAGTGCTCCAGCAGAAATAACTGCAGCATCTCTTCCCCAGATACCGCCTGGCATTGACCCAGTGGGATGCCGTGTGATGTAGGCGGTATGCCCACTCTGTGTAAAAGTCCCCACTTTGCTTGGTATTTTCCCAGAATCGCCTCAGGAGTTACAGCTTACTTGGCCAATAGTGCTTCCTTTACCAGCCCATAATACTCGATATCCTCATCAGGAATAGCCCAGAAGGCTTCACTGGCACGGCCGGACAGTTTTCCCAGACAAAATTGTGAACCATTCGTCCTCAGGTACTCTGTGTAGGGCACATTGCCGGTCAAAATCGGCAAGGTACCCATCGATTTCTCCGTCAGCTTCCACATTCCAAATTTTTAAAAGCTGCAAAGTGCACTTTTCTTTTTTCGACTGGAACTGCGGTTTTCTCTGCTGCTGCAGCACCTCTTTTCTGAGGCTGATGCCGGTTAGCATCCACGGCCGCTATGACTTATGATATCCATTGGGGGATTCGGTCCATAATGTGCCAATCTTATCTAAACGGCCCGGTCGAAACTCGCCTCTTGGAGTGTCCTCTCTGAACCCAAATATGCTTAGGTTTGTTTTCTCCTGGATGAGCCAATCAGTGCTGCAGCATGCAGGGAAGTGCCCTAGCAGAACGAGCAGAACACCATTCTGTGCTGGGCTTTGAATGAGGATGGTTGAGTGTTACGGGGTCTGCCAGGAAAATGATTAGTGTTGAGTGAATCGAAGTTGACAAAGTAGAATTCGATCTTAATTTCAGGAAAAGTTTGATTCATCACATAGCCGAATTTCCCTGCGCTTGGTGATAACGAATCAGATTTTTTTCCAAAATGGCTGCTGCACATATTGCAAATTGAAAGTAAGAAGCCCAGGAATTAGGGATCACCCATAATGTTGTGCAGCCCGCCATTCAGCATATAGCCAGCCCCTGTGATGTCACAGCCTTATAAAAATCCTCATCCTGCCTGGTCTCCACTATTTTACTGTGCAGAGAGATAGATGTGACAGACTTTATTTGTAAAATTTTTGTTTGGAACACCTCAGGGACAGCACAGGGACAGTGTAAGAGTAACAGCGGCTGCTGTGCACCGCTGTTCCCCTGCTTACTGCCGCATTCCCGGGCTCCATGTTCAGCAGTAATCTGCCGCCAGTGCTTCCCATTCACTGCTGCATTCCTGGGTTCTGTCTGTGTAAGTACTGGGATCCGCTCCACAGTTTCCTCTGAGCCCTAGTCACAGCATGCTTGCTGCTTGTTCCCTGTAGCACTTTCTGTGCTTTATAGGTTAGGTCATGTAGCCTCACTGACCAATCCTAGCCGTCCTGCACATATATAGGTGGCTCAACCCTCTTCCTAGATGCCTCAGTGTCAAGGTCCTTGTGTCCTGCTAAGGTTCCTGATATTTGCTTGTGTTCCTGTGTTTCTGACTTGTACTTGTATTCCTGGACTCTGCTACCTGTTTGATCCCTGCCTGCTTGCCATGACTCTCCTGTTGCCGAACCAGATTGCCTGACCTGTACCTGTGCCGCCTGCCTTGACCTATTGTCTGTTTGACTTCGCCTCTGCCTCATCCTTCGAACCTGCAATGTTGCTCCTGGTTACCACTCAGCCTGCTGACATCACCTTTGCCTCTGGTACCTTGCTCAGGTACCTCCTGGTCCACCTGGACCAGCTGCCTTGTGTGCCAATTCTCCTCAAGAGGTAGCGACCTGGTGTTCCCCTTGGGAAAGTGTATCCCCACCATCAGGGGTACTTTAAATATTGAGGGGTTCACTTAGACAACGCCCTTAGAGGAGGTAGGACATGTGGCACAGTGGGTTTACACCTGCTGGGTCGTGACAGTAGGGAGATAATAGGAAGATCATAGGGAGTTTATTCACATTATAGGGGAGCGCAGAGGCTAATAGAACATTATCTCCCGTGGTTAATAAATAAGCAATTCTATTACACCATGCTGCACTAATTGGGGTGTAAAAGCTGACTAATACTACTGCAATTGTGGTGTTCACATTGTTTTATACATACGTAATTATATAACTCCTTGATTCTGTAATTGGGGTGAAATAGCGCTCTAAATATCTTTTCATCTTTTCATGTATTTGGCTTTACACCTTGTGTTAAAGATAAATAATTACATTAGGCCTTGATTCTGTAATTGGGGTGAAATAGCGTAATATTTTTTCATGTATTTGGTTGTTCACATAGTTTTTTACATAAGTTATTCCTTTAGGCCTTGTTTCTGTAATTGGAGTGAAAAAGCGGTCTAATACTACTGCTTTTAGGATGTTAAATAGTAACCTAGTTTATAAGGCTGAAAAAAGACATCTGTCCATCCAGTTCAGCCTGTTATCCTGCAAGTTGATCCAGAGGAAGGCAAAAAGAACCCTGTGAGGTAGAAGCCAATTTTCCTCACTTTAGGGGAAAAAAAATCCTTCCCGACCTCAATCAGGCAATTAGAATAGCTCCCTGGATCAACAACCCATCTCTAGTAACTATAACTAGTGTTGAGCAAACCCAAACTGTAAAGTTCAGGTTCATACCGGACTTTAGGGTTTTTGGTACCCGGACCCAAACCCAAACATTTCAGTAAAAGTTTGGGTTCGAGTTCGTTGTTTGGTTGTTTAATAAAGCTCGTTGAAAGACCAGTGCAGCATATGACCCAGCCTCTATATAAGCTGGGGTCACGTAGCGCAGCACGTCACGTAAGCTCTTACTAGTGTAGGGATAGGATGCTGCTGCTGTGAGGGAGAGATTAGGAAAGAATCTGATATTAGAGCTTGGTATTAATTCTGCGATCTACAGCAATTTTTTTTGTTGGTGGAATGCAACATTTTTGTACCCTGCCCTGAACCCAGTGACACAGAAAAATAAGTTTTAATCTGTACCTGTTAATTGCACCTGCATATGTGCCAGGGACAATAATTTAATCCTGTTCTTGTAGTTCAGTGGGCGACATATACCCATTTTTTAAGTGCACCTGCATTGCATATGTGCCGGGGGAAGGGAAAATAATATAGGTAATCCGTCTGTGAGTTCAGGGACCCAGGGGTGACATATTCACATTTCTTTCTGTAAAGTAACTCTGTGCTGCATATGTGACAGTGTAATCAATCCAGTAAATCCATCTGTTAGATTCTGGGGGGACAAATACATTTTTTTTTTGCCATAAAGTACATTTGCGGCCTGCACTGCATTTCTGAAAGTGAAATATAACCAGTAAATACAACTGTGAGATTATTGGTGAAAAAAATCACTTATTTTTTGCCATAAAGTACATTTGCGGCCTGCACTGCATTTCTGAGAGTGAAATATAATCAGTAAATCCAGCTCTTAGATTGTAGGTGGACATTTCCACGGTTATCAGGCCATTCATTCACAAGTGGCTTGGAGGGTGTGTTCCTGCTGCACTGCATACCTGACAGGGAAATATATTCAGTAAATTTGGCGGACTTTAGATTGTTGGCTGATCTTTACCCCTTTTTTCTTTAAAACTACCTCTGCACTGCATTCCTGACTGGGAAATAAATTTTGTAAATCTGTCTGTTAGTTTGGTGGGTGATCGCAAAGAATGAGGAGAGTGTCAAATAAGGGACGTGGCCCTGATCGTGGTGCTGCTGTTGGTGTTGGAGCTTCTGTTTTAGGGAGAGGATGTGGTCGATATGTGCCAGCTACACACCCAAATGAAACACCTTCCTTAGGTGCGCGTAGCCGACAGAACGATCAGCGTTATTTTGAAGGCCCGAATGCCGCTCTACGAATAGTTAGGCCAGAACAAGTACAGGGGGTAGTAGATTAGGTGGCTGACAGTGCTTCCAGTTCCTTCACATTGTCTCACACCCGGTCTCCCGCTGAAAGCTCAGAGTTGGTCCCTGCAGCTCATGGGCATCTGTATTTCACCTCACCCCCAGCCCCTCACCCCCAGCCAAGCAGTTTGAGCCCCAAGTCATGCAGCAGTCTCTTATGCTTTTTGATGACTCTGCTGGCAGGGTTTCCGTGGGTTATCCAAATAGCCCTGCCCCAGAAGTAGAAAAGATTGAGTGCACCGATGCCCAACCACTTATGTTTCAGGATGTGGACATGGAAGGACCACCGCAGCACGTCTCTGATGATGACGAAACACAGGTGCCAACTGCTGCGGCTTTCTGCAATGAGCAGACCGACAAGGAGGGCAAGGGTGAAGAGTGGGTGGAAAATGATGTGGCGGATGATGAGGTCCTAGACCCCACATGGAATCAAGGTCATGCGAGTGACGTGTGCAGTTTGGAGCAAGAGGTGGTGGTCGCACACAGCAAAAGAGGGAGCAGGATGCAAAAGCAGAGCGGCCGTCCCCTAGACAGTATGCCTGCTACTGCCCACCGCACCCAGGGACTGAGCACAGCTCCAAGGAGCTCCCTGGCGTGGCAGTTCTTCAGACAATGTGCTGATGACAAGAAACGAGTGGTTTGCATGCTGTGCAATCAGAACCTGAAGCGAGGCATAAACGTTCTAAACCTGAGCACAACCTGCATGACCAGGCAAAAAGCAAGAGCTGCAGTGGAGTAAACACCTGTAGCCTCCTCCTCCTACTCGGCTTCCTCCTCCTCCTCTGCTTCCACCAGTTCATCCAGTCAGCCACACACCTTCACCACCAACTTCAGCAAAGCCCGGGTTAAACGTCAGCAGGCCATTCTGAAACTCATATGTTTGGGGGACAGGCCCCACACCGCAGAGGTTGTGGCGGGGTATTGAACAACAGACCGACAAGTGGTTTCTGCCGGTGGGCCTCAAGCCCGGCCTGGTGGTGTGCGATAATGGGCGAAATCTTGTCGCAGCTCTGGGACTAGCCGGTTTGATGCACATCCCTTGCCTGGCGCATGTGCTGAATTTGGTGGTGCAGAAGTTCATTCACAACTACCCCAACATGTCAGAGCTGCTGCATAAAGTGAGGGCCATCTGTGTGCGCTTCCGGCGTTCACATCCTGCCGCTGCTCGTGTGTCTGCGCTACAGCGGAACTTCGGCCTTCCCGCTCACCGCCTCATATGCAACGTGCCCACCAGGTGGAACTCCACCTTGCAGATGCTGGAGAAACTGTGCGAGCAGCAGCAGGCCATAGTGGAGTTTCAGCTGCAGCACGCACGCGCCAGTCGCACTGCGGAACAGCACCACTTCCCCACCAATGATTGGGCCTCCATGCCAGACCTGTGTGCTGTTTCGAGTACTCCACCAACATGGCCAGTGGCGATGACACCGTTATCAGCGTTACAATACCACTTCTATGTCTCCTTGAGAAAACGCTTAGGGCGATGATGGGAGAGGAGGTGGCCCAGGAGGAGGAGGAGGATGAGGGGTCATTTTTAGCACATTCAGGCCAGTCTGTTAGAAGTGGCTCAGAGGGAGATTTTTTGCAACAGCAGAGGCCAGGTACAAATGTGGCCAGCCAGGGCCCACTACTGGAGGACGAGAAGGATGAGGAGGAGGTGGAGGAGGATGAGGATGAAGCAGGTTCACAGCGGGGTGGCACCCGACACAGCTCAGGCCCATCACTGGTGCGTGGCTGGGGGGATACGGAGGATGATGACGATACGCCTCCCACAGAGGACAGCTTGTCCTTACCTCTGGGGAGCCTGGCACACATGAGCGACTACATGCTGCAATGCCTGCGCAACGACAGCAGAGTTGCCCACATTTTAATGTGTGCGGACTACTGGGTTGCCACCCTGCTGGATCCCCGGTACAAAGACAATGTGCCCACCTTACTTCCTGCACTGGAGCGTGATAGGAAGATGCGCGAGTACAAGCGCACGCTGGTAGACGCGCTCCTGAGAGCATTCTCAAATGTCACAGGGAAACAGGTGGAAGCCCAAGGCGAAGGCAGAGGAGGAGCAAGAGGTCGCCAATGCAGCTGTGTCACGGCCAGCTCCTCTGAGGGCAGGGTTAGCATGGCAGAAATGTGGAAAAGTTTTGTCTCCACGCCACAGCTAGCTGCACCACCACCTGATACGGAACGTGTTAGCAGGAGGCAGCATTTCACTAACATGGTTGAACAGTACGTCTGCACACCCCTCCACGTACTGACTGATGGATCGGCCCCCTTCAAATTCTGGGTCTCCAAATTGGCCACGTGGCCAGAGTTAGCATTTTATGCCTTGGAGGTGCTGGCCTGCCCGGTGGCCAGCGTTTTGTCTGAACGTGTATTCAGCACGGCAGGGGGCGTCATTACTGACAAACGCAGCTGCCTGTCCACAGCCAACGTGGACAAGCTGACGTTCATAAAAAGGAACCAGGCATTGATTCCACAGAACCTGTGCCTACCTTGTGCAGAATAGACATTTATAACTGCCTCCCCCTCAACCATGTATTCTTGTACTCCGGGGCACTTCTTTATTGAATCCTCATTTTTTTAACTTTACTATGACCTTACGGTGCAACCCAAAGTTGAATGAACCTCTCCTCTGTCTGGGTAGTGGGGCCGAAATAACTGAGAGTGGCCTTCTCCGGTGGTGGTTGATATGACACATGATTTCTTGCTGTGGGACCTCTCTCCTCTGTCTGGGTGCTGGGCTGAAATAACTGAGAGTGGCCTTCTCCGGTGGTGTTTGATATGACGCATGATTCCTTGCTGTGGGACCTCTCTCCTCTGACTGGGTGCTGGGGCCTAAATAACTGAAAATGGCCTTCTCCAGTGGTGGGTGATATGACGCATGATTCCTTGCTGTGGGACCTCTCTCCTCTATCTGGGTGCTGGGGCCGAAATCACTGAAAGTGGCCTTCTCCAGTGGTGAGTGATATGACGCATGATTCCTTGCTGTGGAATGTGTATCCTCGGTCTGGGTGCTGTGCCAAAATAACTGAAAGTGGCCTTCTCCAGTGTTGGGTGATGTGACGCATGATTCCTTGCTGTGGGACCTGTATCCTCGGTCTGGGTGCTGAGCCGAAATAACTGAAAGTGGCCTTTTCCAGTGGTGGGTGATATGACGCATGATTCCTTGCTGTGGGACCTCTCTCCTCGGTCTGGGTGCTGGCCGAAATAACTGAGATTGGCCTTCTCCGGTGGTGGGTGATATGACGCATGAGTCCTTGCTGTGGGACCTGTATCCTCGGTCTGGGTGCTGGGCCGAAATAACTGAAAGTGGCCTTCTCCAGTGGTGGGTGATATGACGCATGATTCCTTTCCGTGGGACCTCTCTCCTCGGTCTGGGTGCTGGCCGAAATAACTGAGATTGGCCTTCTCCGGTGGTGGTTGATATGACGCATGATTCCTTGCTGTGGGACCTCCCTTCTCGGTCTGGGTGCTGGCCGAAATAACGGAGAGTGGCCTTCTCCGGTGGTGGTTGATATGACGCATGATTCCTTGCTGTGGGACCTCTCTCCTCTGTCTGGGTGCTGGGCCGAAATAACTGAAAGTGGCCTTATCCAGTGTTGAGTGATATGACGCATGATTCCTTGCAGTGGGACCTGTCTCCAATTGATATTGGTTAAATTTTATTTATTTTATTTTATTTTAATTCATTTCCCTATCCACATTTGTTTGCAGGGGATTTACCTACATTTTGCTGCCTTTGGCAGCCCTCTAGCCCGTTCCTGGACTTTTACAGAGTTCGGATCCCGAACCCGAACATTTTCGGGAAGTTCGGCCGAACTTCTCGAACCCGAACATCCAGGTGTTCGCTCATCTCTAATAAGGGTAACATCAATGATAGTAGTGGATGATGATATAGCCAATTGCACGTGGGAGCCTAGTAAAGAGGGGGCTTCATCATCATCATCATCATCAGGGGATGATCGTGGCAGGTTGTGCGAGAGACAGCGGCTGAGCCAGCAGGGTGCAAGCTTGGCCGCGAGTGAGCAGAGAGGCAGCAGTGTGAGATCTGGAACCAAACTTGCCCTGGGTAGACCGTCTGCTACTCAGAAGTCCTACCTGTCCAGAAACCACTAGCAGTGCACGGGTTCATAAAGGCAGTGGCAGGCAGTCAGCACACAGTGGTGGAGGTAAAATACCATACTCGCCAGTGTGGTAATTTTTCATCAAGTTGCTGGAGGACATTAACATGGCCGTGTGTAGAATCTGTGAGTGGAAGGTGAAGCATGGCCAGGGTGTTAATGTTGGCACCACGGTCCTGTGTCAACACATGCAGCATCACCATAAAGTTTCCTGAGAAAACCAGGGCACTAAGGGTACTTTCACACTTGCGTTGAAGGATTCCGTCAGGCGGATCTGTTAAAACGTTTGAAAACTGATTTAATTTGCAAATGGATCCGTTTGCAGATCCGTTTGACAATTGTATTGAAAATAACGAATCCGTCTTTCCGTTGTCATCCGTAAAAACGGATCAGTTATTTATTATTTTACCATTTTTTTAAGGTCTGCGCATGCGCAGAGTGGAAGAACCGATCCGTTAATGCAGCAATTTTCAATGTCAGATCCGCCCTTAATACATTTCAATGGAAATTAATGGCGGATCCGTCATTCCATCAAGTGTTTCCGCATTTTTGGACGGAGATAAAAATACAACATGCTGCGCTTTTATCTGCGTCCACAAAACCTGAAAGGACTGAACTGAAGACAAACTGATGCAAACTGAACGGATTGATTTCCATTCAGAATGCATTAGGATAAAACTGATCAGTTTTTTTCCGTTATTGAGCCCCGAGGACGGAACTCAATGACGGAAAACTTTGACGCTAGTGTGAAAGTACCCTAATGTTGTGGAACAGCCTGAGGCATCTCCTAGTGGCCCGCAACACTTTTTCAGAGTCAAGGTTTCCCCACCTCAGCAGAAAGGTTCTGTGTGCCCTTGAGCCTGTCGGTGTCTGGTAAAGTTCATGGCAGAGCTGACATGTTGAGCTGTGACTATGGTAAAGAACAACATATAAATAATGTAGATAGGCACACTTCATCTAGGATTACTCAGAGACTTCTATATTCTTATGTATTTTAAACATCCACTCTCCCTTTGAAATCTCTTATTTCTCAGGTACATACATCTCCATTAAAATACACAAAAAGTAACAATAAAACAATGAATAAAAAAATTAATAAATATATAAAAGGTGGTAGTAGAATGTTGTCTGTCAGTTATATGGCCACCACAAAATTGCTTTGGTAGATTATAAACAGTTACAGCTTAAAGGGAATCTGTCACCAGGTTTGAGCCCTGTCAGCTAAACATATGCTGACGTTCAGGGTCTCATTAGCATGCCTAATATGGGCTCATCTAAACAAATGGTAGCGTTATTTTGTCAAAAAACAGGTTTAACTAACCTGTCAATCACACATATAAGGAGCCCAAGGGGAGGTCCAGCGATGCAGGGTGCCCGGCCGCAGACATTGCTGTATGTGGCCAGCGCCGCCTCCTAATGCTCCGTGCCGCCTCTCCCTCCCCCTCCTCCTGCTGTAAGCGCTGGCTCGTACGCACACGGCGCGTGCGCACTTCACTTGAAGAAGCCGATCCAAGAAGTCCGCACGGGTGCATGCCTGTGCGCACGCGCGGACTTCTTGAATCGGCTTCTTCAAGTGAAGTGCGCACGCGCCGTGCGCATCTGAGCCAGCGCTTACAGCAGGAGGAGGGGGAGGGAGAGGCGGCACGGAGCATTAGGAGGCGGCGCTGGCCACATACAGCGATGTCTGCGGCCTGGCACCCTGCATCGCTGGACCTCCCCTTGGGCTCCTTATATGTGTGATTGACAGGTTAGTTAAACCTGTTTTTTGACAAAATAACGCTACCATTTGTTTAGATGAGCCCATATTAGGCATGCTAATGAGACCCTGAACATCAGCATATGTTTAGCTGACAGGGCTCAAACCTGGTGACAGATTCCCTTTAATTGGTGTGTGCTACATATATGACAGACAACAATAGTATTAGTACACTCCAATCACAGTATAAATGAATATACACTGCCTGTCCAAAAAAAAGTCGCCACCTGGATTTCACTAAGCAAATAAGTATGAGCCTCCGATTGGATAATTATTGCATGGGCGATTATCTTTCAGCTGGCAACAAGTTATTTAACTCCAACTGGTGCAATGAGTTGGTTCTCATTTCTTAAACAACCATGTCGAAAGACACATCTCATGGTTGTGGAAAAGATGTTAGTCTGTTTGAGAGAGGTCAAATCATTGGCATGCATCAAGCAGAGAAAACATCTAAGGAGATTGCAGAAACTACTAAAATTGGGTTAAGAACTGTCCAATGCATTATTAAAAACTGGAATTGCCTATCAAGAACCTGTATTGCTTATTACCAATATGTACATCTCCAACACTATGTACAATCTGGAGAGGTGGATATACTCTGCGACACTGATAAGTGATTGATGCCATCGTCTGTGGCTAGGGTGCCTCTCTTAGTGGTATAATTGTAATGGTTCATTTATACAACAAATCGTGTATTTGTAAAACTTCAATAAAACAAGATTGAAAACAAATAAATAATAAACTGGAAGGATAGTGGGGACCCATGGTATTCACGGAAGAAATGTGGGCGTAAAAAAATCCTGAATGATTGTGATTGGCGATCACTTAAACGTTTGAAATCTAATCAAAGAAAAACAACAGTAGAACTCAGGGCTATGTTTAATAGTGAAAGTAAGAGCATTTCCACACGCACAATGCGAAGGGAACTCAAGGGACTGAACAGCTGTGTAGCCGTAAGAAAACCACTAATCAGTGAGGCAAACCGGAAAAAAGGCTTCAATTTGCTAGGGAGCATAAAGATTGGAATCTGGGGCAATGGAAGGAAGTCATGTGGTCTGATGAGTCCAGATTTACCCTGTTCCAGAGTAATGGGCACATCAGGGTAAGAAGAGAGGCAAATGAAGCCAGGGGCATACATAGAAATCATTGGGCCACATAGCAAGAATCAGAATTGGGCCCCCTAACTCCGCCCACTATGCACCCCTGGGCCATCCCACCACCTGCCATGGCTCCTCCTCTGTCACAAGCCCATTGTATTCCTACTGAACCAGAGAATGAAAGGCACAAGTCAATTCCGCCGCAAAGGGAACACCGTAGGAGCAAAACCCATAAAATGTATTTATTTACCAATTCCACCGCATTTTGAATTTTTAGCCCGCTTCCCACTATATTGTATGTCATATTAAATGGTGGCATTAGAAAGTACAACTTGTCCTGCAAAAAATATGCCCTCATATGGATATGTGACTGGAAAAATAAAAAAAGTTATGGCTCAAGGAAGATAGGGAAAAAAAATGAAAAAGCAAAAATTAAAAAACCTCTGGTAACCTAACTGTTAAAGGGGTTATCCAACCCCTATTATGCCCCCCAAAATGCCTGGCCACCGCATACAGGTGTGGCGGGGGTTGCAGCCAATAGCAGGCCACAAAGGAAGTGAGCCTCCCTAGCGTCACCCGTGATGCTAAGGAGGCTCGTTCCCATTGTGGCCTGCTATTGACTGCCCCCCACGTCTCTGGATGTTTTCATTCATGTGATGAGGGGGGATGCAGTGGCGGCTGTGTGGGCATCAGTCACACGGGTGCCGGGAGCGGGCTAAGTATTAGGGTGCCTTCACACTTGCATTTGGAAGATCTGGCATAGAGTTCGGTTGTCGGGGCTCTATGCCGGAAGAATACCAATCAGGATTATCTTCATGCATTCTGAATGGAGAGAAATCAGTTCAGTATGCATCAGGATGTCTTCAGTTCAGTCACTGAACGTTTTTTGGACGGAGAAAATACCGCAGCATGCTTCAGTATTCTTTTCATCCTGGGAAGTGGAGCAAAACGGATCCGTCATGACTCCCAATGCAAGTCAATGGGGATGGATCAGTTTTCTCTGGCACAATCTGCCACAATAGAAAACGGATCCGTCCTCCATTGACTTTCAATGGAGTTCAAACCGGATCCGTTTTGGCAATGTTAAAAAATAGTTAAAGTTAATACAAGCGGATCCGTTCAAATGGATGCATGCGGTTGTATTATCTGTAACTGAAGCGTTTCCTTCCGGCATAGAGCCCCGACGATGGAACTCTATACCGGATTTTCCAAATGCAAGTGTGAAGGGGCCGTTACCTGTATGAGGTGCCTTGGCATTTTGGGGGGCATTATAGGAATTGGGTAACCCCTTTAACTCCTTGCTGCTGATGCTTAGTTTACCATGAGAAAAAATAGCCATTTATCATAAATAATGACTTTAGAGTATAAGTTGATGTTGCTGTCATAACGTGTAAGAAATAACAGTGTGAACATCATACGTTATACACAAAAAATATTATCTATTACACGTTAAACACCAATAATGTTGTTAAACCTTGCACACACCAGTAACTCTGCCATATAGTGCTTCTCCCATACACTATGCACAAATAATAACAAAATATGCTATACAGATAAATAATCCTGTATATACAATGTACACAGACAAAGCCACCATATCTTGTACACAGTGGGACAGGGCAGCTATTAGCAATTTTTTGTCCCATTATTATTATTGCCACAGAGTCAGTGCCACTAGGCACTGTTAGGGCTCTTTCAGATGAGCGGATGCCGTGCGGGTAATCCACAGTGTGAATGACAGACAAGCCCCGTTCCGGACAGCAGAGACATGAAGCATTAACATGACTTTATCTCACTGTAATTTTGTAGTAAAAAGGTCACAAGGAGGCACGGAGCATTATCAATCATGTTAATGCTCCATGTCTCTGCTGTCCAGAGCGCGGCTTGGCACTATCACACAGCAGATTATCCGCACTGCATATGTGAAAGAGCCTTTAGAGGAGGCAGATGTCAGGGACACTGTAGTGGGAGGGAGATTGGAAGCTGCTAGAGGCTCTAGAAGGGGAGTGAACATAAAAGTCAAAAGGTGATGGAGATCTGTTATTAGAGGGAGGATAGCAGCAGCTGGCATGGGCTCTTTTATATGAAAGGGGAAAGAAGCAGGTGGCATGGACTCTGTTAGATCAGGGGGCAGAAGTTGCCTAGGGCTTTGTGCTAAGGGATTGGGCACATTAAGTCTAATAGGTAAGAGGGGCTGAGTTACTGATGGATGGACAGAAACAGATTGGATGAGGACAGAGGGTTCCATAGGCTTTGTGAGTGGGTGGTGGTGACAAGGACTACAAAAGGTGGCAGGGGCTCTGTTATGAGAAGGGGGCACTGAAAGTGGTACAGGTTCTTTGGGTCACAGAAGGTGGCAAGGAGTCTCTGGGGACTTTAGGGAACATAGAAGATGATAGTGGCAGGAGGCCACAGATGGTTGCAGCTATTCTGTGGGGAGAGTAGTAGTGGGGCATACAAGAGCGGTTCTGTGGGGGCCAGCAGGGAGATAATAAGTAACAACTGAAGGAAAGAGGGAGGTGGCAGATTAGTTTCCTACCTGAGATTCGTTCCTGCTACGGTATTTTTTTTCCCCGGCTGGCGATGGAGGGTGTGTGGCTTCACAGAGTGGGGGCGGAGCTTCACGGAGGTGGGCATTGTCTTTGAAGTTCTGTCTGCTTGAGCCTGACAGGGAGGGTCGGGACATCAGCAGCGTCTGCTCCCTTTGTGTACACAATGGGGGTTGGGGGGAGGTTCAGAGAGGGCCCTGACTGAGCATAGGGGAAGCAAGCAGGGCTGGCCAGGACAGAATGGAGGACAAGTGGGCAGGCCTCCTCATTGCCCGATAAAGTGACTGAGTCTGAAGATGTAAGGGGCGGGGCCTTCCATGCGCTCCGGGCCCCCCATGCCATGGGCCCCATAGCAGCTGCATGGTCTGCCTAAATCGTAGGTATGCCACTGGATGAAGCGATGCACCCATCATGCCTAGTGCCTACTGTACAAGCCTGTGGGGGCAGTGCTATGATCTGGGGTTGCTGCAATTAGTCAGGTTGAGGTTCAGCAACAGTATGTGCTCCAAGAATGAGGTCAGCTGACTACCTGAACATACTGAATGACCAGGTTATTCCATCAATGGAATTTTGGAGTCCAGACCTTAACCCCTTTGAGAATCTTTGGGATGTTCTGGAGAAGGCTTTGCGCAGCGGTCAGACTCTACCATCATCAATGCAAGATCTTGGTGAAAAATTAAGGCAACACTGGATGGAAATTAATCTTGTGTCATTGCAGAAGCTTATCGAAACAATGCCACAGTGAATGCATGCCGTAATCAAAGCTAAAGGCGGTCCAACGAAATATTAGAGTGTGTGCGCTTTATTTTAGTGGCAACTTTTTTTGGGACAGGCAGTGTATATCTCATTGTATGCTGAGACATATATAATTTTGCTGTATTATATAGTTTTACCTAATATACCTTAGTGAATACATAAAATCAACCAATTTGTATTTGTATAGTGCTATATGCAGAGGTCCTTAATGATTTTTGATACATAGAGTCCGTAATTGCATTTAGTTCAGAGATCTCCTCTGTCAGTCCTTCCTTAGAAGACACAGTGGTAGTCCATTTGTTTAAATCCCTTTTCGTGGTATAGTACAAACCATATATTCCATGCTGATAGTATATTGTATATAATGGATTATGGAACGGCTTTCTGTCACTCAGGGTAGTCGTATGTAACAGATGGTTTAATAGGGTAATTGGTCTATAATGTTCCATATATTTCTCACAGTTGATGGTATAGTGTAGATCTCTGTCCCACGTATCTGTTCATAAAGTGACAGTAAGATACATCTTACCTCCGTATCTCTATATGCAAAGGGCACCGGTACCCGCTGTGGCCTCTTGTGTTGGTGTCCCACGTGGTCTCCTGCTCTTAGTGGTGCACATGACTTGATTCAAATACCGCTCGGACCAGTCAGCTATTATGAAGTAATGAGATGTTTGCAATGTCCTTTAAAGCGCTCCAACTTTAGTTTAATGCCGATCGTATTCTGGGGGGATAAATTATTCCATGGATGTTGGATCTTATTTCACCAAATACATTTTAGAGTGCTTCACATTCCTTCCTCAGTGGCCATATTGATCCATACTATCCTACCTCCTTATATACCCTGGAATTCCAGTATCATTCAAAATCCGAAATGGACTCACATTTGCAGCGTTTATGTATATCATTTTCTTTATATATGTGGTTTAATACCCATCTTACTGACTTCAGAGTTCCACATCCTCCCATAATGTTATCTATTTCCCATATTTTATCCTCTTTTATGTTGCAAAAAAACGTATTGCGGGTTTCATGCGTTTTCCATGCGGTTGATGCTTTTTTTGATTATAGTTGCCTCCCATTGCGTATTAGTGTATGTATATAGAATTTCTCTTTTTCAATGGTTATAACAATGTTACAAAAATAAAATGTAAAATGTGCATATAAAAATATATATTGTAAAGAAAGTGACTATAGGATATTTCTATACTGGTCTATAACCTTCCTTTTTTTTTACAGTCACATATTCAGAGATTCAAGAATTTCTTAATATCTGATTCTTAAAGCTCTGAATATGTGACCGTAAGAAAAAAACGGTCATCACAGCGCTGAAGCCCACGCACACAACCGTGCAGGGCGCCTTTCCTGATCAGGCTATGTTCTATTCATGTAGCTCCTGATGATACATGGCAGCAAACAGCACCACGTGGAAACGCATTGAGCAGTGATCAACTTATTTAGGACACGGCTCAATAGGCAGTGTTAAGATTGGTGCCCTGATTATCTAGTGTTCAGAGGTCTAATATCCCCTCTCGGGGGGGTAATCAGCCGCATATTTGTGTGGACCACAGTGATTTTACTATTAATATATCAGTGGCCACACAAGGACGGCTTTCCTCCCGACTGTTTGATGCCCCTCTGTACAGAGCACAGTGGTACATTTGTGCGCTAATATGCGCTGTGAGTCTGGTGCCCCTGTACATAAAATTTAAGAGTCTGCATGCGTGACAACTTGTGCCTACCAGACTTTATCACATTATCCTGCCTTGACTGTGTCCTAGTCCTGTGTGCAGTTGGAGTATTCCTTTATTCATCTGCGGCATGGCCAGTTTCTTTTTGGACGCTGTCTGATTGCAGATGGTTATTAGTTAATCCCTCTCTGCATCAGTCAGGTTCACAGGCTGAATAATCGATACATTAGTTACCTTTCCAGATTTTAATTGGATAGCTAATGAAGTTGAGTTTTAAATACGTCCTTACAGGCTGAGATTTCCAAAACTATATAACACAACAAAATTATATATGTCTCAGCATACACTGAGATATATATATATATATATATATATATATTCATTCATACTGTGATTGGAGTGTACTGCTACTATTCTTGTCTGTGATATATGTAGCACACCACCAATTAAGCTGTAACTGTTTATAATCTACCAAAGCAGTTTTGTGGTGGCCATATAACTGACAGACAACATACTACTACCACCTTTTATATATTTATTTATTTTTTTGTTCATTGTTTTATTGTTACTTTTTGTATGTGTATTTTAATGGAGATGTATGTACCCGAGAAATAACATATTTCAAAGGGAGAGTGGATGTTTACAATAATAAATAGCTTGAAGAATGCAGAAGTCTCTGAGTAATCCTAGATTAAGTGTGCCTATCTACTTTATTTATAAATCAATACATTGTGACGGGGTGAAGTCATATAGCTAGAGCTCCCTGTCTGGCATAATCAGAGGGTGAGCCGCTATCCCAACTATTTTAAATAACAACATATGTACTCTACGGCCCACTGGGTAATTGTTATTCCTGCCCAGGAACTCCAGCAACTTGGCCATATAATGGCAATGCCCCTTCCACATTCTCAAGCTGTGATTCCTGCACCAATGTCCTCCTCTGACTCCTCTGTAGGCACAGTTTTGAGTGGTCCTCCAGCATACCACCTATGCAGGGCACGCCGGTGTCATGCTGTTCAGCACCTTGCCAGCCGGGGTGAATGGAGTCACACCAGGGAGGAATTGCTCCTCGCCTGTCATCAAGAGATCGAATCGGGAAACTGGGAACTCTCCGCTGTGTCAAGGATGTCTGACCCATGCGCCGTCCACTCTGTGACTGGGCCACCCTCACAAAACTGTGACTGGGCCATTATGTTCAATCCTCATGCGGTTGCGACCCTCCTCAATCTGTGACTGGGCCACTATGTTGACTCCTCATGTAGTTTCAACTCCCCCCCCCCCCCCACACACACACACTCTGTGACTGGGTCACTATGTTGACTCCTCTCGCTATTGCCACCCTCACCACTCTGTGACAGGGCCTCTAGTATCCCTGTTTTGCCTTGTTGACATCACTGTTTATTTTACCCTTCTTCTGAACTGTCAGAAGAACTAAAAAATGAAAAACACAACAGATCCTGTCTTTGGAGCATCCATAAGGCATCACACTGTCAGTATTTTGCATCAGGATTTGCTCATCATTTGGAAGCCAAAAGCAGGAGTGGGTACAGAACAAAGAAGACATGCAAATATTCCCATCACGTGTCATCTCTGTTTTGGACCCACTCCTGTTTTTTGGCGTTTTAGCAATACTAACCAAACACTGACTGTGGGAAGGTGGATACTCAAAAGGCAGGATCCGTTTTTTGGGGATGTTCTTGTGATCAGAAGAAGGTAAAAATAAACAATGACATTAACACAAACTTACTGCACACAGCCTCTCCACCCTGTCATGGGCCCACTATTTGTATCAGTGTGTAACAGAACTGGTTCCATAGCAGTCTATGTGGAATCAGCAGACAGTGTTAAAGGAGAATCTTGGTCCACTGCACGGTTATGCAGTGGACCAAGATGTTCATTATACCTGATGCTAACATTGACCAAATAAGTGAAGTGTGAACTGATTCTAAGAGTGACACCTGTCACCTGCCTGTCATACTAATGCACAGTAACTATTTCACTACCACAACGGACTAGCTATGTATGTTTGTGCAATGCACAGTGATGTGCACTGTGATACGTGCTCCCTGAAGCAGGAAAATAGCTGATTTATACCGTGCTTTATCACAATTTTTTTTGTATCATATCATATTTTGGGGAAAATTTCGCAAAGTGTCTGAATCAAATTTTTGAAAAATTTGCTAATCTCTAAAACAATATTAGGGAGTCAGGAAAAGTCAGAAATCAATCAAGCTGATTGCCAGAGAGAGTGAAAGGAAAGGCTTGGATTGCAAAGAAGAATTATGTGTGTGTATTGTGTATAAAGGGAACAAGCAGGTCAGCTGACAAACAGGGAAAGTGAAGACAGGAGCTTTGGCCAGCTATACCTGCTATCAGAAGTGCAGGTGCTGCACTGCAGACCTCAAAAGCAGTTACCTGCAAGTAAATACTTTCATTTTTCCCCTATTTTCACAGAAGTCCTTTTTTTGTTGGGGGTTAAATTTAATTAAGCAGCATAGATACATGATTCCTGCAGCAATGCCAAACGTGTGGCAGCAATCTATCAGTGTGTGTATTAAGGTGAAATTGAGCTTCAAGCCTCAATTGTCCATTTACGGATGTGTCAGGGGTAACGCACACACTCTTAACTCAAATTCCTTAACTCATAACTAGAGATGAGCGAACATTAAAAAAAAGTCCGTTGTTCGGCGTTCGGGTGGTGGTAAGTCGCGCATCCCGTTATGGATTCCACTATAGCGGCATATGGAATCCATAAGGGGCGGCTGCCCCAACCCGAACTTTTGCACAGCCGAAGGACCTGGGGTGACGTCACTGTCATGTGATCAGTGCAGGGGGCGTGGCTCAGCACTGGATTTGATCCCGTGCTTTGACATTGATCGATGCGAATGAAGAAATCTGTGCCGTTCATTTTTTTTTTCAGCCCAGGGGCTGAACGGAAAAAAAAAATCTCATTACCTGTATGCTCAATATAAGGAGACTAGCAGAAACTCCTAATGTACATGTAATGATTGCGGAGACCCTCAAATGCCAGAGCAGTATAAATATCCCACAAGTGACCCCATTTTAGAAAGATGACACCCCAAGGTATTCCGTGAGGGGCATAGCGAGTTCATAGAAGATTTTCTTTTTTGCCACAACTTAGCGGAAATTGTTTTTTTTTTTTTTTACAAAGTCTCATACTCCACTAACTTGTGACAAATTTTTTTTTTTTACATGAATTCACCATACCCCTCACGGAATGCCTTGGGGTGTCGTCTTTCTAAAATGGGGTCACTTGTGGGGTATTTATACTGCCCTGGCATTTTAGGGGCCCCTAAAGCGTGAGAAGTAGTTTCGAATTAGGCTGCAAAAAAGTGTCACACATGTGGTATCGCCGTACTCAGGAGAAGTAGGGCAATGTGTTTTGGGGTGTATTTTTACATATACCCATGCTGGGTGAGAGAAATATCTCTGTAAATTGACAACTTTGTATAAAAAAATGGAAAAAGTTGTCATTTACAGAGATATTTCTCACACATAGTATGGGTACATGTATAAATACACCCTAAAACACATTGCCCTACTTCTGAGTATGGCGATACCACATGAGTGAAACTTTTGTGCAGCCAACATGCGCAAAGGGGCCCGAATTCCAATGAGTACCTTTAGCATTTCGCAGGTACATTTTTACGCATTTGGATTCCAGACTACTTCTCACGCTTTAGGGGCCCCTAAAATGCCAGGGCAGTATAAATACCCCACAAGTGACCCCATTTTAGAAAGAAGACACGCCAAGGTATTCTGAGAGGGGCATGGTGAGTTCTTACATATACCCATTTTTTACATATACCCATACTGTGTGTGAGAAATATCTCTGTAAATGACAACTTTTAAGTTTTTTTTATAAAAAATTGTCTCACCCAGCATGGGTATATGTAAAAATACACCCCAAAAGGCATTGCCCTACTTCTTCTGAGTACGGCGATACCACATGTGTGACACTTTTTTGCAGCCTAGGTGCGTAAAGGGGCCGAAAGTCCAACGAGTACCTTTAGGCTTTACAAGGTTGCTCCCAAGTTAGCCCCGCCCAAAATGCCAGAACAGTAAACACACCCCAAAATGACCCCATTTCAGAAAGTAGACACCCCAAGGTATTCACTGAGGGGCATAGTGAGTACGTGGGAGATTTTTTTTTTTTTTGCCAAAAGTTAGCAGAAATGTAAACTTTATTATTATTTTTTTTCCTCAGAAAGTGTCATTTTCCGCTAACTTGTGAAAAAAAATTAAATCATACATGAACTCACCATGCCCCTCCGCGAATACTTTGGGGTGTCTTCTTTCCAAAATGGTGTCATTTGGGGGGTATTTATACTAACCTGGCATTCTAGCACCTCAAGAAACATGACAGGTGCTCAGAAAGTCAGAGCTGCTTCAAAATGCGGAAATTCACTTTTTGTACCATAGTTTATAAATGCTATAACTTTTGCGCAAACCAATAAATATACACTTATTGGATTTTTTTTTATCAAAGACATGTAGCACAATGAATTCTGACACAAACTTGTATAGAAATGTAATTATATTTGAACAATTTTACCAGAAAAAGTTAAAAATACACTTTTTTTGAGAAAATTGCGGTGTTTTTTGATTAATATCAGAAAAACGAAAAATCTCAGCAGCAATCAAATACCACCAAAAGAAAGCTGTATTTGTGAGAAGAAAATGAGGTAAAATTCATTTGGTAAGTTGTATGACCGAGCAATAAACCGTGAAAGTAGGGTAGTGCAGAATTGTAAAAAGTGGTCTGGTCATTAAGCTAGGGGGGCTGAAGTGGTTAAAGGAGAGGAGAAAGGGGAATGCTTTAAGATTTAATCTAAACACACAATACTACCCATCTGTTCTTTTATACTTACTTAAAACTGTACTTGTTATTTGCTCTTCCTCCGTGAAACCGTTTTTTGAATCCCATAAACAACAAATCACTTAAAACGTTGAACACCATCCGTCAGAACGCGTTCCGTCAGAACGCAAGTCGCCTGAAAGCATTAGACGACTGATCAGGATCCTGATCAGTCTTCGAAATGCTTTCAGGTTATCATGGCAGCCAGAACGCTTCTGAAGTCCTGGCTGCCATGGTACTCCACAGCAGTGTACTTACCTGCGCTGCAGCCGCCGTGCGCTCCTTCATGACGTCACAGGTCCCTGCGGTGCATAGATCAATGCGCCGCCCGGACCTGTGACATCATAAAGGAGCGCCCGGGGGCCGCAGCACAGGTAAGTACACTGCTGCGGAGTACTTTCCATGGCAGCCAGGACTTCAGTAGCATCCTGGCTTCCATGGTAACCGATCGGAGCCCCAGCTTACACTGAGGTCCCGATCGGAACTGCTGCTGCGCAGAGCTAAACGTCGGATCCAGAGAAGTGCTGAAATGACGTTTAGTTTAATTCCGGATCAGGATTCAATGGGCATTAATTCTGGATCCGGCGTTACGGCATGCCTTCCGGATTTTTGGACGGAGACAAATCCGCAGCATGCTGCGGTTTTGTCAATGTCCAAACAACGTTCACATACTGAACGGAAGACATCCTGATGCATCCTGAACGGATTTCTCTCCATTCAGAATGCATTGGGATAATCCTGATCAGTATCTTTCCGTCCTAGAGCCCCGAGGACGGAACTCTAGGACGGAAAGCAAAAACGCATATGTGAAAGGGGCCTAAGCCTGTAAGCGCTAGTGGATTATTCAATTATAATATGTAGGTAAAAAAAGCTTTGCAAATTGTGAAAATGAGTGCAACACAGCTGTAAACAGTGAGACAAGAGGAATTACCTTTAACGGGTCAACGTTGAACTCAAAGGGTACCTAAAGTGAGAGGAATATGGAGCCTCCCTTATTAAACAAAACCAGTTGCCTGGATGTCCTGTTGATCTCTCTGGCATCAGCAGGGCCGGCGCGATTATAAGGCAGACCAAGCGTCTGTTTTAGGGCGCACCCAGCGTGGAGAAGGATTGGGCGCCAAAAATTAACCCCCTTTTTTTTTTATGAAATCACTTACTCTGTCTGTGTCTTACTTTTGAGCGGCTGCAGCGGCCCGCCCCTTCCCCAGCCTGCATGTGTGCTGTGCGTGCGGCCCTGAGTGACTCACAAAGCAGTGGACGGCAATACACGAACGGTCACGTGGTCAGGGGCAGAGAGCCTTGAGTGGAGGCGGAGCTGTAACTTGTTGTAACTTGCTGTTTAATGGCCGACTGCTGACTGCTGAGGTGGTAGGTGATCAGCCCAGACCGGGCGCATAATGTTTATTACACTTCTGCTGTCTGACTGCATTAATGATGATTGGGGGGGGGGGGAATGTTGGAGACTGTACCATGGAGGGGTGAAATGATGGGGGACAAGAAAATGTTGGCGTCTGTGCCATGGAGGGGAAGAAACAAATGTGCCAGGGGGTGGGGGGGGGGTGTGGCATGATGAGGATTATGAGGGACAATGTTGGAATCTGTGCCATGGAGGGGGGGGTGACTTAATGGGGGGCAATGTTGGAGTCTGTGCCATGCAGGGGGAGAAATGTGACATTGAGGCCTGGAGGGGGGTGAAATGTGAAATGGAGGGGGAGAAATGTGACATTGAGGGGGAAGAAACGTGACATTGAGGCCTGGAGGGGGTGAAATGCGACATGGAGGGGGATAAATGTGACATTGAGGGGGGAGAAATGTGCCATTGAGGCCTGGAGGGGGTGAAATGTGACACTGAGGCCTTGAGGGGGTGAAATGTAACATGGAGGGGGAGAAATGTGACATTGAGGCCTGTAGGGGGGTGAAATGTGACATGGAGGGGGAGAAATGTGACATTAAGTGGGGAGAAATGTGCCACTGAGACCTGGGGGGGGGGGGGAGAAATGTGACATGGAGGGGGAGAAATGTGATATTGAGGGGGGAGAAATGTGACATTGAGGCCTAGAGGGGGTGAAATGTGACATGGAGGGGGAGAAATGTCACATTGAGGGGGGAGAAATGTGCCATTGAGGCCTGAAGGGGGTGAAATGTGACATGGAGTGGGAGAAATGTGACATGGAAGGGGAGAAATGTGACACTGAGGGGGTGAAATGTGACACTGAGGGGGTGAAATGTGAGATGGAGTGGGAGAAATGTGACATGGAGGGGGTGAAATGTGACATTGAGGCCTTGAGGGGGCGAAATGTGACATGGAGGGGGGAGAAATGTGACATGGAGGATGAGAAATTTGACATGGAGGGGGGAGAAATGTGACATGGAGGGGGGTGAAATGTGACATGGAGGGGGGAGAAATGTGACATGGAGGGGGGAGAAATGTGACATGGAGTGGGAGAAATGTGACATTGGGGGGTGTGACATTGAGTTTTGGGGGCGCCAAAATGTAGCTTCGCTTGTGTTGGCCAAAAACCTTGCAACGGCCCTGGGCATCAGTAGTGTCTGCATCACACACCTGAAACAAGTATTTAGATAATCCAGTCAGACTTCAGTCAGGGGACCTGATCTGCATGTTCAGGGTCTATGGCTAAAAGTATTACCCTGGGTTCACACCTGAGCGTTTTACAGCGCGTTCCTACGCTCTGTAAAACGCTCAACAGGCGAAAACCCATGTTTCCCTATGGGCATGGTTCTCACCTGAGCGTTTTACAGCGCGTACGAACGCGCTGTAAAATGCCCTACGCCCAAAGAAGTACAGGAGCTTCTTTGGGGCGTTTTGTCACGCGTATTGTGATTGACGACACAGTGGTCAATTACATGAACGCGCGTACGGCGCGCGTTTCCTATTTCCAAAAACCTGCTTTAATATGCGCGACAGAAACGCGCGTAAAACACGCGTATCAAATACACGCAAGTCTGAACCCAGCCTAAGAGGTAATCGGCATGGTTTAAGGGCAGCCTCCATGTCCCCCACTTCTGGTTACCTTTGATGATGAATAAAGTTGAGCGGACACCTGGAAGTTCGGGTTTAACGGGTTCGGACGAACTTTTGGGCACTAAAATGGCAGTAAAAAAGTCCTGGAAAAGACTAGAGGGCTGCAAAATGCAGCAAAATGTGGGAAAGTGCCCTGCAAACAAATGTGGATAGGGAAATAACTTAAAATAAAATAAAATTAAAAATTTAAAATTTAAAATTATTAACCTGCAGCTCGGAGGAGGAGGTGGATGTGGAGTCGGAGGTTGAGGAGGCGGTGAATGAGGTGTTGTAGGTGGAAGTGGCGATGGAGGAGGAGGAGGAAGTAGCCAGCTAAAAAGTTTTTCTTTTTAAAATTGGGGTAGCCCCCAAAATAATGGGACAAATAAAAAAAAAGAAATCAAAGAATAAGCGCACTACTTGAGTACAAGAATGTATGGTTGAGGCGGGTATAAAGGTCTTGTGGGATCCAAGCCTGGTTCATTTTAATTAACGTAAACTTGTCCACGTTGGCTGTGGACAGGCGGCTGCATTTGTCTGTAATGATGCCCCCTTCCGTGTTAAATACACATTCAGACAATACACTGGCTGCAGGGCAGGCCAGCACCTCCAAGGCATAAAGGGCAAGCTCATGCCATGTGGACAATTTGGAGACCCAGAAGTTGAATGGGGCAGAACCATCAGTCAGTACGTGGAGGCGTGTGCACACGTACTGTTCCACCATGTTGTTCAAATGCTGCCTTCTGCAAAGACCTTACATATCAGCTGGTGGTGCCGGTTGGTGTGGCGTGGTGACAAAGCTTTTCACATGTCGGCCATGCTAACCCTGCCATCTGAGGTGCTGGCCGTGACACAGCTGCGTGACCTCTTCCTCCTCCTTCTCCTCAGCCTTCGCCTTGTGCTTCCACTTGTCCCCCGTGTCAGTTGGGAATGCCCTTAGGAGCACGTCTACTAGCGTGCACTTGTAGTCGCGCATCTTCCTATCACGTTCCAGTGAGGGAATTAAGGACGGCACGTTGTCTTTGTAACGGGGATCCAGCAAGGTGGCAACCCAGCAGTCAGGACAAGTTAAAATGTGGGCAACTCTGGGCAGGCACTGCAGCATGTAGTCACTTATGTGTGCCAGGCTGCCCAGAGGTAAGGATAAGCTGTCCTCTGTAGGTGGTGTATCGTCTGTGTCCTCCGTATCCCCCCAGCCACGCTCCAGTGATGGCCATGAGCTGTGTTGGGTGCCACCCTGCTGTGAACTTAGTTCCTCCTCCTCTACCTAATCCTCCTCCTCCTCCCTCAGAACTGTGCCCTGGCTGGCCACATGTGTTCCTGGCCTCTGCTGGTGCAGGAACCCACCCTCTGAGCCACTTCTGAATGACTGGCCTGAAACCCTGTGAAATTCCCCCTCTTCTTCCTCCTGTTCTTACTGTGCCAAATCCTCTTCCATCATCGCCCAAAGTTTTTTTTTCAAGGAGAAATACAAGTGGTACTGTAACTCTAAGAATGGTGTCATCACCACTGGCCATGTAGGTTGAGTACTCAAAACACCGCAACAAGGCACACAGGTCTAACATGGATGCCCACTCACTGGTGGTGAAGTGGTGCTGTTCCGCAGAGTGACTGACCCGTGCGTGCTGCAGCTGAAACTCCACTATTGCCTGCTGCTGCTCACACAGTCTCTCCAGCATATGCAAGGTGGAGTTTCACCTGGTGGGCATGTCGCATATGGGGCGGTGAGTGGGAAGGCCGAAGTTACGCTGCAGCGCAGACAGGCGAGTAGCAGCAGGATGAGAACGCCGAAAGTGTGCACAGACGGATCGCACTTGCTGCAGCAGCTCTGACATGTCTGGGTAGTTTTCAGGAAATTCTGCACCGCCAAATTCAGAAAATGTGCCAGGAAAGGGCTGTGCTTCAAACCAGCTAGTCCCAGAGCTGCTGCGAGATTTCGCCCATTATCACACACCACCAGGCCGGGTTGAGGTTCACTGGCAGCAACCACTGATCGGTCTGTTCTTCTATGCCCCTCCACAGCTCTTGTGCGGTGTGGGGTTTGTCCCCCAAAAACATGAGTTTTAAAACCGCCTGCTGATGTTTACCTCTGGCTGTGCTGAAGTTGGTGGTGAAGGTCTTTCGCTAACCAGATGAGGAGGTGGTAGAAGAGGAAGAGGAGGAAGCGGAGTAGGAGGAGGAGGCAGGTGGAAGGACATGCGGCAGATAGAGTTGAGCGAACACCTGGATGTTCGGGTTCAAGAAGTTCGGCCGAACTTCACGAAAATATTCGGGTTTGGGATCCGAACTCGACCCGAACTTGACCCCGAACCCCATTGAAGTCAATGGGGACCCGAACTTTTGGGCACTAAAAAGGCTGTATAATAGCCCTGGAAAGGGCTAGAGGGCTGCAAAAGGCATCAACATGTAGCTAAATCCCCTACAAACAAATGTGAATAGGGAAATTACTTAAAATAAAATAAATGAAAATTAACCAATATCAATTGGCAACTTGGAGGAGGAGGTGGAATAGGAGGTTTCATGTCTGCCAGCAGTGTCACAGGCCTCACTCTCAGACTCAGGCCAATGGCAACCATACATGGGAGTTGAAGTTGTCATCACAGCCAAGAAGGAATCATGTCTGCCTGCAGGGCCACAGGCCTTATTCAAACATTCAGGCCCACAGGACCCACAAAGAGGAGAGTTAAAATCACGCCAAGACAGTATTGATTTCACCCAGCAATACCACAGGCCTCATTCACAGATTCAGACCCATGTCACCCATAAAGAGGAGAGTTACAATCATGCCAAAACAGTATTGGTTTCACCCAGTAGTGCCACAGGCCTCATTCACTAATTCAGGACCCTGGCACCGCAAAGAGGAGAGCGGTCCCGTAACAGCAACACAGGCCTCAGGTCACCTGCAATGGAACAGGCCATTATCATTTATGTAGGCCCCTGACACCCAGACAGAGGAGAGGTCATTTGACAGTAAAAAGAGGTTAATGTCTCCCACCAGTGCAGCAAGTGATTAAAAGAAATATAGGCCCCTGACAACCAGACAATGTAGAGGTCATTTGACAGTATAAAGAGTTTAATGTCTCCCACCAATGCAGCAAGCGATGAAACAAAATATAGGCCCCTGACAATCAGACAATGTAGAGGTCATTTGACAGTAAAAAGAGGTTAATGTCTCCCACCAATGCAGCAAGCGATGAAACAAAATATAGGCCCCTGACAACCAGACAATGTAGAGGTCATTTGACAGTAAAAAGAGGTTAATGTCTCCCACCAATACAGCAGGCGATGAAACAAAATATAGGCCCCTGGCAGCCAGACAATGTAGAGGTCATTTGACAGTATAAAGAGTTTAATGTCTCCCACCAATGCAGCAAGCGATGAAACAAAATATTGGCCCCTGATAACTAGACAATGGGCGGTTATTTGACAGTAAAAAGAGGTTAATATCTCCCACCAATACAGCAGGCGATGAAACAAAATATAGGCCCCTGACAACCAGACAATGTAGAGGTCATTTGACAGTATAAAGAGTTTAATGTCTCCCACCAATGCAGCAAGCGATGAAACGAAATATAGTGCCCTGACAACCAGACAATGGGGAGGTCATTTGACAGTAAAAAGAGGTTAATGTCTCCCATCAATACAGCAGGCGATGAAACAAAATATAGGCCCCTAACAACCAGACAATGTAGAGGTTATTTGACAGTATAAAGAGTTTAATGTCTCCCACCAATGCAGCAAGTGATTAAACAAAATATAGGCCCCTGACAACCAGACAATGGGGCGGTCATTTGACAGTAAAAAGAGATTAAAGTCTCCCACCAATACAGCAGGTGATAAAACAAAATATAGGCCCCTGACAACCAGACAATGGGGCGGTCATGTGACAGTAAAAAGAGGTTAATGTCTCCCACCAATGCAGCAAGCGATGAAACAAAATATAGGCCCCTAACAACCAGACAATGTAGAGGATATTTGACAGTATAAAGAGTTTAATGTCTCCCACCAATGCAGCAAGTGATGAAACAAAATATAGGCCCCTGACAACAAGACAATGGGGCGGTCATTTGACAGTATAAAGAGGATAATGTCACCCACCAAAGCAACAGGTGATTATCTGAAATGTAGGCCCCTGGCACCCAGACAGAGGAGACAGGTCCCATAGCAAAAAATCAAGCTTGATGTCACCCGCCAAAGCAGCAGGCGATTAACAGAATTGTAGGCCTCTGACACCCAGACAGAGGAGAGGTTCATTCAACTTGGGGTTTCCCCCAAAATAATGGTACAATTAAAAAAATAGGATTCAATAAAGAAGTTCCCTGGAGTACAAGAATGTATGGTTGAGGGCGAGACAGTAATAAATGTCTATTCTGCACAAGGTATGGACAAGTCCTGTGGGATCCATGCCTGGTTCATTTTAATGAATGTGAGCTTGTCCACGTTGGCTTTGGACAGGCGGCTGCATTTGTCTGTAATGACGCCCCCTGCCATGCTAAATACACATTCAGGGCAGGCCAGCACCTCCAAGGCATAAAGGGCAAGCTCTGGCCATGTGGACAATTTGGAGACCCAGAAGTTGAATGGGGCAGAACCATCAGTCAGTAAGTTGAGGAGTGTGCACACGCACTGTTCCACCATGTTATTGAAATGCTGCCTCCTGCTAACACATTCCCTATCATCTGGTGGTGCAGTTTGCTGTGGCGGAGTGACAAAACTTTACCACAGCTCGACAATGCTAACCATGCTGACTGAGGAGCTGGCTGTGACCCAGCTGCGTTGACGACCTCTTCCTCCTCTGCCTCTGCCTTTGCCTTGTGCTTCCACTTGTCCCCCCGTGTCAGTTGGGAATGCACTCTAGAGCGTGTCTACCAGCGTGCGCTTGTAGTCGCGCATCTTCCTATCACGCTCCAGTGCAGGAATTAAGGTGGGAACGTTGTCCTTGTACCGGGGATCCAGCAACCCAGTAGTCAGCACAAGTTAAAATGTGGGCACTCTGCTGTCGTTGCGCAGGCACTGCAGCATGTAGTCGCTCATGTGTGCCAGGCTCCCCAGAGGTAAAGATTAGCTGTCCTCTGTAGGTGGTGTATCGTCTGTGTCTTCCGTATCCCCCCAGCCACGCTCCAGTGATGGCCCTGAGCTGCGTAGGGTGCCACCCTGCATTGAAACCGGTTCCTCCTCCTCCTCTACCTCATCCTCCTCCTCCTCATCCTCCAGAAGTGTGCCCTGGCTGTCCACATGTGTACCTGGCCTCTGCTGGTGCAGGAACCCACCCCCTGAGCCACTTCTGTATGACCGGCCTTAAACCCTGTGAAATGCCCCCTCCTCCTCCTGTGCCGCATCCTCTTCCATCATTGCCGTAATATTTTTTTTCAAGGAGACATAGAAGGGGTATTGTAATGCTAACAATGGCGCTATCAGAACTGGCCATGTTGGTTGAGTCCAATGACCGCAACAAAGTAAACGGGTCTCGCATGCAGGCCCAGTCACTGGTGGTGAAGTGGTGCTGATCCGCAGAGCGACTTACCCGTGCATATTGCATCTGAAACTCCACTATTGCCCGCTGCTGCTCGCACAGTCTATCCAGCATATGTAAGGTAGAGTTCCACCTGGTGGGCATGTCGCATATGAGGCAGTGAGCAGGAAGGCCAAAGTTACGCTGCAGCGCAGACAGGCGAGCAGCAGAAGGGTGAGTACGCCGAAAGCGCGCAAATACGGACCGCACTTTCAGCAGCAGCTCTGACATGTCTGGGTAGTTTTAAAGAAACTTCTGCACCACCAGATTCAGCCCATGCGCCAGGCAAGGGATGTGCATCAAACCGGCTAGTCCCAGAGCTGCAACGAGATTTCGCTCATTATCGCGCACCACCCGGCCAGGCTTGAGGCTCACCGGCAGCAACCACTCATCAGTCTGCTGTTCTATGCCCCTCCAAAGCTCCTGTGCAGTGTGGGGTTTGTCACCCAAACACATGAGTTTTAAAATCGGCTGCTGACGTTTACCCCCGGCTGTGCTGAAGTTGGGGGTGAGGTTCTTTCGATGACCGGATGTGGGGGTGCTTGAAGAGGAGTAGGAGGAGGGGGAGGAGGAAGCAACAGGAGCCAATGAATAATGCCATGCGATCCTCGGTGGTCGAAGGACATGTGCCAAACCGCTATCCACCTCGGGCCAAGCCGCCACTACGTTTACCCAGTGTGCAGTTAGGGAGATATAGCGACCCTGGCCGTGCTTACTGGTCTATGTATCTGTGGTTATGTGGACCTTGCCCAGATGGCGTTGCGCAGCGGACACTTGATTTTATCCTCCACTTGGTTGTGCAGGGAAGGGACGGCTCACCTGGAAAAGTAGTGGCGGCTGGGAACAACATACTGGGGGACAGCCACCGCCATCAGCTGTTTGACGGAATGACAGCATTTCAAAGGCCAGTAATTTTGAAATGCTGGCATTCAGGGCCAGGGTTTGAGTGTGGGTAGGTGGGTATTTCCTCCTTCTATCCAATGTTTGGGAGATGGACAGCTAAATGCTGCTGTGTGACATGGTGGAGATGCTTGGCAAAGGTGTTGTATGTGGTGGTGTTGGTGGAGGGAGAGGCGAGCCAGCAGCAAAAGAGGGAGCAGGAGGAGCATGAGAGAGTTCCTTGTTTTTAAGGTGTTTACTTCACTGCAGTTCATGCTTTGTCTGGTCATGCAAGTTGTGCTCAGGTTAAGAACATTTATGCCTCGCTTCAGGCTCTGATGGCACAACATGCAAACCACTCGTTATCGTCAGGTAATTGTGTGAAGAACTGCCACACCAATGAACTCCTTCGCGCAGGCCTTGGTGTGCTCGGTGCCTGGGTGTGGTGGACAGTAGCAGGCGTACTGTCTCTGGAATGGCCGCTGCAAAAAGTGGTTGAGCATCAGTGCATTCAAGGTCTTCCTATTCTGGGGCAGGGCTAGGTGGATGGGCCGGGGAATCCCTGCCAACAGTGTCATCAAAAAGCATTGCAAGGGGGTGAGGTGGAAGACGATGATGGGCATGGGCTGCAGGTGCCAACTCTGAGCTTTCTGCAGAGGACTGGGTGTTAGATACTGTGAAGGAACTGGAGGCACTGTCAGCCACCCAATCTACTATCGCCTGTACATGTTCTGGCTTCACCGTCCATAGAGCGGCATTTGGGCCTATCAAATAACGCCACAGATTCTGTCGCCTACTCGCACCAGAAGAAGGTGTTTGACTTGGAGCGGTAGTTGGCGCTGAACGGCCAAGTCCTCTCCCAGCAACATGAGCTCCACCAACACCACCACGACCATGTCCACGTCCCTTGGTGTTTACCTACCAAACTAACGGTTGGTATGGTGTCAATTTAACTGCCAATAGTCAACAATTAGGTTCATTAACAGTAAGGCAGTGCCCGTGTCATAAACAGAAAAAATTTCTTTAGGTCACATAACAGTGTAACGGAGCAATTCAATCCAATTACTTCACTATCACCAAAAATTCGATTTTTCAAACCAACAATGTAACAGCAGAAGTTCATGGTTTAATTTGACTGTCAGAAACACAGCAAATGTGCTATCTACCACAAAACCTGTGTTTTTGCAACCAACTATGTAAATGCAGAGTTCCACAGGTTACTTAAAATGACTGAAATAAAGGGTAGGCCTCAGATCTGCTATGTATCACAAAACCAGTGTTTATTGCAACAAACTACAGAAAGGCACTATGTCTAAAACAGTAAATTATAAAACAGGTTTTTCAGCGTTGTATGCAAAAGTGCTCTGTGGCACAACAATACGGGTTTATTCTCCCAACTACAGAAATGCATTATGTTAGAAAAAAGCAGAAAGGGGCACACTCATTAGGGTACACCTATAATGCCAGTGGCATGAAAGTTTAATAACAAACATATAAAACAAGGACAAGGACACCGTTCCCACTTTGCTTATTGTCGATCGTATGCTCACTCCTTACGCTGGACGCGTTTCGAGGTGCTGTACCTTTTCCTCAGTGGCCAACTGAGTGAGCGTTTTCTCACTCTTATATAGGGATCCAATAGTCCCATAATGGTTTTCAGCTCTCTGCCTTTCCAAACTCTGGTCTGGAATCAGCACATATCGCAACTGCCATGTATTAAAAATACCCAATATCATACATACATAACATGATAGGTAATAAAACACAAATATATAAGTAATGTAAGAGGGCGCAAGGTTCCGTCGTCGACGGAAGGTACGTGGCACCGAGGTTCCTGGCCTCAGTGAGATAAGAGCCGGATTTTTTGTGTGTCAGCAGCAGCTAGTGCTGTTTGACACATTGATATTTAGTATGGCTACAAAGCCGATCCGGGCCGGTTCTTATTGGGAATAGTCAAGTGCTGGGTGGGAGACTATTCCCCACGGTCCAGGCCGGACTTTTTCCGGGCCTTTAAAAAAGCAGCCACCTCAGCAGGTGGGGGGTGATTATCCTGGAAGCTGCTGGTGTTACTGTGGAGCTCTCAGGGCTGAGAGCAAGAGTCTGCAAACAGGCGTGCAGTCTACCTGGAAGCTTCTGGTGGAAACTTTGCGTGGCCGAGCTAACTGCCAGGTTTGAACTAACACCGACCACTCAGGTGACCTTGCTGTGGGACTGATATTTTTACCTTGCGTTTTGCCTCGTGTGAACAAGCACTAAGACTGTTTCTGTTTTGCCTCGTGTGAACAAGCACTAAGACTGTTTTTGTGTTGCTGAGTGTGAATAAAACACTTCTGCTTTACCCAGAGAACTGTGTACCTTGCCTCTATACTGCGTCTGCAAGCCTGTCTACCAGAGCAATTCCCCACAGCAAATAAATTTGGAATTAGAGATAACTACATAAATCGTGAAAAAACTACATAAATTGCGAAAAAAATGCATCAGTATTTTCCCTGCGCTTTCACTGTGATTCTACTACACATATATGATATCCCAACTATATGCAGAATATTGTGGAGTTGTTTGGCAAGTCGAATATTCACCCTCAGATGGTTTATGCTGGGGCAATTCGTGAGTGAAAATCTATAATAGATTCAGAATTGGAGATTACTACATAAATCGCAGAAAATGCAGAGGAAACGCATGGGTATTCATCTTGCATTTTCACTGCGATTCCACTACAAATGGGTTGTTATACCCCAACTATATGTAGGTTGTAATGTAATTGCCTTGAGAGCATCAAAATCAAGCATTCACCCTCAAAATCTTCATATAGGGTGGTTCATCCTGGGCTTCAAAGGTGTATATAAGGAGAGTTGTCCGATAGGGAGGGGAGATCGGAGTGTCGATAAACGACCAGACTCCGATTTCCCATCACCACCGGACCACCCCCCCATCTCATAGAAACCCAAAGATTTCCATCTCAGCATTTAGGCCCCTCGAGTTCATTGTTTAAAATTCGAAGATCCATTGTGATTCCTGTTTCGACATTTGTGCTATGTTATTCTCCAAGGTCTCTTTATTTTCTCGATCGCCACAAACCTTAAACTGGTGGGATCACAATTATATATCAATTTAAAATGTCTAGACAAGGAATGTGTCTCCAGCCCCTTCTTAATGTTTGAAATGTGTTCAGCTACCCTCTTTTTTAGGGTTCTTTTCGTTCTTCCTATATATTGCTTTCTGCAGATGCATTCCAGCAAATATATAACATCGGTTAAATCACATGTCAAGCATTCTTGGATGTCTAGACTAAAATAATTGGCTGTGGACTCCACTTTGATGGTTTTCTTGGAGAAGGTGGTGATCCTGCAATTGGCACATCTACCACATCTAAAAAAGCCTTTGGAGGCTAACCAATTGCCATTACTCTGGGAATCCCTAATTCCAACAGTTGGGCTACTTTTCCCGCTAGGTTTCCTGCTCTTGTGTATGTGATACTTGGAGCATCACTCAGAAGGTGACATATGAGTTTATCATTTAATAGATGACCCCAATATCTCCGTATTATTTTTTCCATTACCCGGTATTGGGAATTGAAAGGTAGGATCATTCTCAAAGTTTCATCATGTTGTTGAGGATTACTAACGGAAAAGAAATCCTTCCTTTCCATTTTTTTCCCCTTTTCGAGTGATCTCTCTATTACCTGCACTGGATATTCCCTTTCTATTAACTGGTGTCTGCACCGCTTCTTCCTCAAATTTGGTTTCTTCAGTACAATTGCGTTTCAATCTCTGAAATTGACTGGTAGGGACATTAATGAGCCAGCGCGGTAGATGGCAACTGGAAAATCTTATGAAACTGTTCCTTGTTACTGGTTTGAAATATGTGTTACATCATAATCTGTCCCCTTGGACGCATATTTCCTAATCCAGAAACTCAACCCTTTTCTCACTTATATTAGGAGTGAATATCAAGTTCCTCTTGTTTATACTGATGCTCTTCAGAAACATATCCAATGCTTCAGGTGTATCCTGCCATATAAACAGAATGCCGTCGATATACCTACGCCATAACACCAGACTCGCCCCCAGCTTGGGCATGATGACCTCCATTTCCCACTATGCCAAGAACAAATTAGCATAGCTGGGGCCGAATCTGGTGCCCATGGCTGTGCCACTTTGCTGAACATAAAGCTCCTGTTCAAATGAAAAATAGTTGTGTGAAAGTATATACTTCACTCCTTCTAATAGAAACATCAACTGCTCAGTGGGCAGTTGACTGTCTCCCGACAACTGTTCATAAAGCGCTTCCACCCCCTGAGTATGGTTGATAACTGTATCCAAGGATCCAACATCTAGAGTCCCCAAAATCTACTTATTTTTCCATTCTATTGCTTCAAGGTTTTTTATAATGTCCGTAATATCCTGGATATACAATGGTACACTTCTAACATAGGGCTGTAACCATTGGTCTATATATTGCAATAGATTACAAGAAATGGAATTTATCCCTGATACTATCGGACGCCCAGGGGGCGACTTAATATCTTTGTTGATCTTGGGGATACAGTAGAACATTGGAATCCTTTTTAAAATAGGTTTTTCAGCATTGTATGCAAAAGTGCTCTGTAGCACGACAATAAGGGTTTATTCCCCCAACTACAGAAATGTGGTATGTCATCACTAAATTTTAAAATAGGTTTTTCAGCTTGTATGCAAAAGTGCTCTGTGGCACCACAATACGGGTTTATTACCCCAACAACAGAAATGCAGTATGTCACCCCACTAAATTATAAAATAGGTAATGTAGGGGGACTTGACCTGCCAGAAAAAAGGAATTTTTCCTCCACTGAGCTACCAAAAAATAACTAGACTAATGTTCCTGGCATGCATATATGTCACATCCAGTTCCAAGAACACTACAGTTGCTAAAATGGCCACAGATTTCTTCCTTAATCTCTACCTCACAGCAACAACAGCATCCTATCCCTACACTGAGAAGAGCAGAGTGACGTGCGGTACTACGTGACTCCAGCTTAAATAGAGGCTGGGTCACATGCTGCACTTAGCCAATCACAGCCATGTCATTAGTAGGCATGGCTGTGATGGCTTCTTACAAAGTAGTGAAACGCTTGTTGATTGGCTGCCATGCAGCCTTTCAAATGTGTGAAGAAATCGCCGAACAATGAACCCGAACGTTTACAGAAATGTTCGGGTTTGGGTCCGGGTGCGAAAAACCGTAAAGTTTGGTACGAACCCGAACTTTACAGTTCGGGTTCACTCAACCCTAATGCTGAACTGAAACAGGTGAACCAGACCTACAGCCAAACAGACTTATATGTGTGAAATATCTGATTTGTTTTGTGATTCACACTACCCTGCAACATTTTAAAGCCAGATAGGGGACAACATTAGCTGTGGCTGCTTTGTCACCTGAGCAGCTTTATGAACACTCAGACAGCATATTCCTGAGCAATTCAATTCACTTCCCTCCCTTTGAAATATTTTTACTGTTTCCATCTTATAGCTAAATGCAATTTTTATTTTTAAATTTCTGCAAACTTATAAGCCTTCTAGGCTTCCTTTTTTTTTTTTTTTTTAATCTTCTGTGCAGGGGGAGGTGTGAAAAGGGAATTACTGACAGATTTGTTTTTATATTGAAAGTATTTTAATTAGTAAATTGATACCAGAATAAAGTATGGCTAGGCTGAAACATTTGTCCAGAATTCTGCTTCTTTTCACCACAACAGGTGGTGTAGCAAGTATGAACTGACTTTCTTCAATGGAAGAAAGAAAAAAATGAAAATTTCAAACCGTTTCAACCAGTATACTCACTCTGAAGACTACATTAGAAAACACGTTTACGTGCTTTCAGTTCTGCAAAAGTGTCCACAACGCTGTCTAGATGCAAGGCTTTAGCTCTTACATTTTCAATGCTGAGGATTGCAAGCCCAGAATGCCTTTGGTCTGACATAGTACATTGCAAATAGCTCTTGATTAGTTTTAATTTTGAGAAGGACCGCTCAGCAGAGGCCACTGTCACAGGGAGTGATAGAAACAACAGAACGGCTATGCACACATCTGGTATATTTGATGCAAGTGCATTGGTCTCAACTAAGAGCAAGTGTGCAAGATCTTTTACAGTATCCAGAAGGGATTTCATCTTTTAGTGCTGCTCTAAAGCTGAGAAGCTGCCCTGGGAAAGATGGGGGTAGGTCATTATCATATTTTTCCTGCAGCTTTGATGCAGCTCTAAACAAATTATCATCTGAGACAGATGATAAAACTGCAGGCTGAAGTATATTAAAATGTTCAACAACGTTATTCAGTCCTTGGAATCTGTTGGCGAGCTGGTTTACAATGACGTCCAGATACTGGTAAAAAACTGCGACTTTAAACCGTTCCTCAGTGTCTTGCAGTCTCTCATCGACACACAGTTCGTCGTAATGTTTTTTTACTGTGCTAATTCACTTATTTTCGAATTTTGGAGGTACGTTCCACTGTTCTGCAAGGGCAATGGCATCTGTTTTGACATTATTAAAATTATTACAAAATGCTGAAAGGCCTTCAATTTCAGTTTTTATGAATTGAGAAGCTCTAGCCAAATCCATGTTTTCAGACTGTAGAATTTTGGACAAGGAGTTTACACTGCGTAATATCTTCGATAGCAGAACAGATTAAAAAAAATGAACTGAAATGACTATTTTTATCTTAAATGCCATAGCCTCCTCTCTTTAATTTTTTTTTTAGATGACAGAAGAACAATTTTTGACAAAGCCCTCAAAATATCTGGGTAGCGGAAACGCAGGGCCAGCAGTGAGTCATAGCGAGAAGACCACTGTGTGGGGCACAGTTTTACCAGTGTGACAGAGGATTCACTAGTAAATGATGATAGAATGCCCCATCGCTTTCCACTGTCTCCAAAAAACTATTAAAGGCTTTGTAATGTGGTCATAAAACTGGATATTTCAGTGATGTCTGAAACAGCATCACGAAAAACCAGATTTGTGTTATGGGCTGCACAATGCACATAAAGTGCATTTACCAGTTTCTTTAAAATTCGGGCCTACATACCAGAATATATGCCATTCATGGTGGCAGTTCCGTCATAACCCTGACCTCGACATTTGTCTAAAGAAAGTCCCTTCTTTTCAAGGCTTGCCAATACTTGGTTTTCTATGCCAGCGGCACTTTGATCTGTAATGGGATGAAAACCCAGAAAAGACTCATGTATATTAATTCTTGTTACCCTCATATTTGAATCTCTGTCCACAGTAATATATCGGACAACCAGGCTAATTCGATCAGTTCGTGAAATATGATCAATGAGTAAAAAGTAGCTTGTTGGACTTCTAACAGGATATCATTGAGCACATGATTGGACAAAATATCAATAGGCTAATTTTGAATTGTAGGGCTTAAATATTTTACTTTCCTATGAGGTTGCTGCAACACCTGCTTAAGTACAGGATCATATTCTGCTAAGAGCTCAATTATTGGCAGGAAGTTACCACTATTTATTTCGCCGACTTTTTTCCTGTGGCCTCGAAAAGCCGTTTTGCTCATTGCCATTGTCAGCTCCCTCCAGAAGTTTTTTTTGTTTCCTTTTTGTTTTTCTTGTTCATCATCTATAGTGCCCTGCCTCCTCCACTGGTCATAAACAACACAGGCATTTAAGTGAGCCTGTGTAGTTTCATGGGACTGACTTTTAGTTGATAGGCTTTTCCATTTTTGGATGCCTTTGGCCAAGCAGGTTCAAAGCCTATTTTTTTTCGATCCCCAAAAAGCCAACAAGGTTCACAATAGACTAAATTCAATTTAGGGTAGTAGCACAGCTAGGTCACTTTGAGTTTAAATCCTGCTTTTGTGATTTTCTCATAGTATTTTTCAGAAAAGCATCTTTTATCTGCATCATTGTCTCTGGGAAAAGGACCTGAAGGCCTGCAATGACCATGAGAAATAATAAAGCGTTTCACTTGTGCATCTAAATTGGTTATGGGAAAGTGTGCCCTGTCCGTGACATTTTTTTCGGATGCAATGCTGTGCAGATCAACAGTGTCACCTCCAGCTTGTTCAGCATCATATGTCTGATTTGGTTCAATTTGAGTAGGCAATTCAGCACTTGTTTCACCTGGTGAGTCCTGAAATGTATGCAATATCGGATCCTGCACTGCCATCTGACTTCCTACGCTAGAAAGGCTTTCTGAGCTTGCTCCCTCAGCATCTTTAGAACTTTCACCAGCATTGGGAGAAGCAAAAAAGCTGGTAATTTTGGGAAGTTTTTGTGATTTCTGGCTTTCTTCCCTCTTCCTTCTGCATTTTTGAGCACCACTTTGATGGGTATAGGAAGACATGTTACTTACACTCTCTAGAAAAACAGAGCTAAGAAACACCCTTAATTCTCAAATAGTACGAAAAGCCATATTAAACGCTGGATTATTTATGAAAAGTTCCTAAAGTATGCATCAACTTATCCGCCTACCGATCGCCTAACGCACGGATGCGTACAGGCGGCGGCAGGTTTGTTGCTCCTGGACTCATCCGTGCGTCATCTCGCGATAGGCGAGATTTGCTATGAACGCGCGCGTGTTCACAGCGGCGCATAGCTCGGCAGTTATAGGTGCTCAGAAAGTCAGAGCTGCTTTAAAATGTGGAAATTCACCTTTTTGCACCATAGTTTGTAAACGCTATAACTTTTACCCAAACCAGTAAATATACACTTATTGCATTTTTTTTATCAAAGACATGTAGAACAATAAATTTAGAAAAAAATTTATATAGAAATGTAGTTTGTTTTGAAAAATTTTACAACAGAAAGCGAAAATTGTAATTTTTTTGCAAAAATGTTGTTACATTTTTATTAATAGCAAAAAAAGTAAAAATGTCAGCAACAATGAAATACCACCAAATGAAAGCTCTATTAGTGAGAAGCAAAGGAGATAAAATCCATTTGGGTGGTAAGTTGTATGACGGAGCAATAAACGGTGAAAGTAGTGTAGTGCAGAATTGTAAAAAGTGGCCTGGTCATTAAGGGTGTTTAAGCTAGGGGGGCTGATGTGGTTAATAAGGCTACTTTCACACTGGCATTTTGGTTTCCGTTTGTAAGATCCCTTCAGGGCTTTCGCAAGCCCTTCAAAACAGATCAGTTTTGCCCTAATGGGAATGGGAAAGGATCCGCTCAGAATGCATCAGTTTGCCTCTGATCAGTTTCCATTCCGCTCTGGAGGCGGACGAAGCGTTTGGTGTCCACATGACGAAACTGACACACAATGTAAGTCAATGGGGACAGATCCGTTTTCTCTGACACAATCTGGCACAATAGAAAACGGATCCGTCTCCCATTGACTTTCAATGGAGTTCAAGACGCATCCGTCTTGGCAATGTTAAAGATAATATAACCGAATCTGTTCTGAACGAATGCAGACGTTTCTATTAGTGTGAAAGTAGTACTCGCAAAGTAAATAATATTTGCCAAAATTTTCTTTTTCTTTCTGAGCGGTAATTTACCTGGATTGTGAAATCTGCAGCCAATTCTTTGTGTGGTTTTCACCCTTTTCAGTGTACGGCTGAAATCTGCGAAAATCTGCACCAAAAAACGTCAAGTAACAGGAAATTCATGTGGATTTTCTGTTTCTAAGGCCTCATTCACACAATTGTATTTTTAGTCAGCACCCAATCTGCAGAACCATTCATATCAACCACCATGTGCCGCAAAAAAAGATGAACCCTGTCGTATTTTTGTTTGTTTTGTGAACAGGGATGTGAAATTTCATCAGGACTAAAAAAAATGGCGGCATGCACGCGGCAGGGGTCCATGTTCCATGGATATCTCCAAGCGTCATTCAGAGGAATGGAACTGATTTTCAGTCACAGAAAAATCTGCCGCTTGTGAAGGCGTCCGAACATTACTACTAAGATATGCATGTTATCTGATCTGCAGGCTCAGCAATAGGATTGCGGGTGAGGGGCCCTTCTGGCCATGGGCCCTTCAGTACAGGCCTAATACTTGGGATTTATGCTGAAAAGACAATATCATCCAAATATCCGTGTATAATACCATGACATATAATAGCATCAAATACTGTATAACCCCCTGATGTCACAGATATCCCCTCTACCCCAGATATATTGGTCCAGAACTCCAGGGTCCTGCTCCCCTCTCCTCCCCAGATATAATGGTCCAGACATCAAGTGTCCTGCTCCCCCCTCCTGCCTATATAATAGTCCAGACCTCCAGGTTCCTGCTTCCCCTTACTCCCCATATATAATGGCCCAGACCTCCAGGATACTGCTTCCCCCTACTCCCCATATATAATGGTCCAAAAACCTCCAGTGTCCTGCTCCGCCCTCCTCACTAAATATAATGGTCTAGACCTCCAGTGTCCTGCTTCCCCCTCCTCCTTAAATATAATGGTCCAAACCGCAAGTGTCCTGTTCCCCCCCTATATAATGGTCCAGATCTCCAGGGTCCTGCTCCCCCTCCTTAATATAATGGTCCAGACCTCCAGAGCCCTGCTCCCCCCTATATAATGGTCCAGACCAGACCTCAAGGGTCCTGCTCCCCCATTCTCCCTAAATGTACTGGTCCAGACCTCCAGGGTCCTGCTCCCCCCTCCTCCCCAGATATAATGGTCCAGCCTAGGACTCTAGAGTAAGTTTTAACAGTCCCAGAGTCAGCCAGCCCTCACCTCACAGCCACTTGAACGACTGCGCGCCCACAATCTGCGGAACCATTCCTATTAACCACCATGTGCCGCAGAAAAAGATGAAACCTGTTGTATTTTTGTTTGTTTTGCGGACAAGGATAGGACATTTCTTCAGGACTAAAAAAAATGGCGGCATGCAGGCGGCAGGGGTCCGTGTTCCATGGATATCTCCAAGCACCATTCAGAGGAATGGAACTGATTTTCAGTCACAGAAAAATCTGCCGCATGTGAAGGCATCCGAACATTACTACTAAGATATTCATGTTATCTGATCTGCTGGCCCAGCAATAAGATTGCGGGTGATTGGCCCTTCTGGCCATGGGCCCTTCAGTACAGGCCTAATACTTGGGATTTATGCTGAAAAGACAATATCATCCAAATATCCGTGTATAATACCATGATATATAATAGCATCATATACTATATAACCTCCTGATGTCACAGATATCCCCTTCTCCCCAGATATAATTGTCCAGACCTCGGGGATACCACTCCCCCCTCCTCCACAGATATAATGGTCCAGACCTCCAGTGTCCTGTTCCCCCCAATATAATGGTCCAGACCACACCTTAAGGGTCCTGCTTCCCCATTCTCCTCAAATGTACAGGTCCAGACCTCCAGGGTCCTGCTCCCCCCTTCTCCTTAAATGTACTGGTCCAGACCTCCAGGGTCCTGATCCCCCCTCCCCAGATATAATGGTCCAGCCTAGGACTCCAGAGTAAGTTTTACCAGTCCCAGAGTCAGCCAGCCCTCACCTCACAGCCACTTGAATGGCTGTGCACCCACACTTTAGCAGCGCTGACAGGCCCAGCAACATGCAGTTTTGCTGTACGCTCTGCCTCCTCCACTTCCAGCCAGTAGGACTGACGCCAAGACTGGGAGCGGGACCACTCTCTCTCCTCACTGCAGGTACGCCTCTCTGCCTCCGGCCGCCCCCTATTGTACCCCCCACAGCCTGCAGGCCCTGCAGATAGCTATGGCTGCTATGGCGATCCCTACGCCCATGGTAACATATTAACATAGTATATAAGGCTGAAAAAAGACATTTGTCCATCCAGTTCGGCCTGTTATCCTTCAAGTTGATTCAGGGGAAGGCAAAAAAAAACCCTGTGAGGTAGAAGCCAATTTTCCCCACTTAAGGTTTTACCGACTCCAATCAGGCAATCAGCATAACTCCCTAGATCAACGACCCCTCTCTAGTAGCTATAGTCTGTAATATTATTACACTCCAGAAATACATCCAGGCCCCTCTTGAACTATTTTAGTGAACTCACCATCACCAACTCCTCAGGCAGAGAGTTCCATAGTCTCACTGCTCTTACCGTAAAGAATCCTCTTCTATTTTTGTGTACAAACCTTCTTTCCTCCAGACTCAGAGAGAGAGTGTTCCCTTGTCACAGTCCTGGGGATAAATAGATGATGGGAGAGATCTCTGTACAGTTCCCTGATATATTTATACATAGTAATTAGATCCCCCCTCAGTCGTCTTTTTTCTAAAGTGAATAACCCTAATTTTGATAATCTTTCAGGGTACTGTAGTTGCCCCATTCCAGTTATTACTTTAGTTGCCCTCCTCTGAACCCTCTCCAGTTCTGCGTGCCTTGTTCACAGGCGCCCAGAACTGTACACAATACTCCATGTGTGGTCTAACTAGTGATTTGTAAAGTGGTAGGACTATGTTCACATCACGGGCATCTATGCCCCTTTTGATGGAACCCATTATCCTATTGGCCTTGGCAGCAGCTGTATGTATATTCAGTTTCCACAGGGTTGCAATGTAATTTATTTTTTTTTTTTTTTTGGGGGGGGGGGGGTTCAATTTAATTAAGCAGCATCTGTATGTATTAACTGCAGCAATACCCAAGGTGTGGCAGCAAACTACCTGTGTGTATTAAGGTGAAAGTAAGCATCAAGCCTCAATCGTCTGTTTGAATTCCATTTCCACATGGTTGCAATTTTTTTTATTTTTAGGATTGTTACATTTAATTAACAGCATATATAGATGATTACTGCAATACACATAGTAGGGCAACAATCTACCTTTGAGAGTTACCAAGAAATCGAGTGTGAGGCCGGACACTTAATCATCCGTTAACGTTTTTTTTGGAACTTGTTGAATTTAATTAAAGCATCATACAGGTAACCAGTACACAGGCTAGGGTACCAATTTACCTGGTAGTGTTAATGCAATATTAAGGGTCAGGCCTCAATTGTCCGTTTACTTATATTCAGTTGTAGTATGATTAGTAGGCTATAGTATCTGGCTTTGGAAAGACGCAACATTATAGCTGAGGAGAATGAGGATGACATTGTGGATTGCATGGCTCACACCTCCTCTCAGTCACAGCAGGATGATGTGGAGGTGACTTCAGAGTCTGACACTGTGCCGTGGAGCCAGGGGTCACTGTGTTCCTCTTGTTCCTCCTCCTTTCAGCCCCAAAGAAGGCTTTCAGTGGAGACTTCTCAGTCTTCATTGCCCATTCCTAGAGGGATGCCTTCCTTTTTTCTAAGAAGTGGCAAGGAAACCCCACAATGCCCTATGGCAGATAGTCAAGACAGTCTCCCTGTTGACCACTTGTGTGAGAGCCCTAACCATTTGGGCTGCCCTGTAGAGGAGGTTGGGGAGGAGGCTGGTGGATACTTGGAGCAGCTGTTACAGTCATGGATAGTTCATGTTTTTCACTGCCCACAGGGTCAATGTTTTTTGCACCAGTTAAGAGGCAGCACCCCAGCAATATGGCCAAGTCCTTTTGACCCCCTCCCACCATATCATGGTGGCTCCCACAGCAGACACTTATCTGCTTCCTTTATGGAAATGGTCCCATCCCCAACAGCAGCAGGGCACATTGTCGCTCACTCTATCTCTTCTTCCAATCACATGTGTCAAGTCAAGAGTAGCCATGCTGTATTGTGGCTTCGGAGAGAGTAGCCTCACCAGTGGCAGTTGCTCAATTACTCAAGGAGCAAACATCCCGCTGGCTGTCACCTCCCCGACTCCAACTGGGCAAGGTGGTAAGCGACAATGGATACAACTGCCTGGCTGCCCTGAACTTGGGGAAAATAACATGGCCTTTAAAAAAAAATGCACTGGCTTGTGCAAGGAGCTGGAAATGTGCAGGACACTGTCCCTCTTTTAAGCCATTCTCAAGTGGTGAGGAACACCCTTCTAGACTTGAAGCCTCATTATGGTATGTAGCTACACCTGCAGCTATGCCTTTCATGCTTCCGTTGTCCCTCATTCCTCTCATATGTATTCTTGAAGAGACGCTGACACTCATGCAGCAGGTGGACTTGTAGCTTTTGGGGACCCACAATGAGAAACTCCCATGGGGGGGGAGGAGGAGGGAGAGGAGTCAGATTTGGAAGAGCGAGAGGATGATCATGGTGAAACCCACTATGACCCCTAATTGTCTCAGTGGGGGGCGGAGGTGAAAAGAACTGGCTCCTTGGGCATGATGGCCAGAATGGAGACCTGTAGACTCACTTTCTTATGCAATGACAGACGTATCATTGATATACAGACGTATCAAGCAGTCTGATGATTACTGGATTGCCATGCTTCTAGACCCTCGCTACCAGGGCAAATTGGGGGAATGTTTTCCACTCACAGAAAGGGAGGACAAATTATTACCAGGAAACACTATGTACATAGGTTGCCGCAGCTTGCGGCGAGCAGATGCCTGCCACCAGCGTGTCTGAAAGGGAGGCCCCTCTCTGCTTCCCACCGCAAGCAGCAAAAGCCACAGCAGCAGTAGCAGCAACAGCAGCCATTTCAGTCTTCTCAACATAGTGGAGCACCATCTCCCGCCTCAACACCCAGGTTCAGGCCTACCTAAACTATGGCCAGTCTCTGTCACATACCCTGTTCCCTCACCCCATGGATTTCTAGGCAGGCAGACTGGAACAGTAGCTGGAACTGGCACAGCATGCTCTCTATCTTCCTTCTTGACAAGCCTCCAGTCTCATCTCGGAGAGGGTTTTCAGTGCCGTGGTGACATCCAAACGGACCAAATTGTCCTCCGCCAGTGTCCAAAACTTCACTTTTGTAAAAATGAACCAAGCCTGGATTGAGGAGGATTTTCATTTTCATTTTCCTCTGGCTGATTCCGATGAATAGATCTCGACTTGTTGGTGGTGTCCCATCTTGTCACTGTTGCTGCCTGTCTGTCTGTTTACCATCATGTTCTGTATGACTGCTGCTGTAGCCTGCGTCATGCCACCAATGCCGCCTGCCAACCATCATGCTCTGCACAGGCGCTGCTGTGGCCTGCATCATGCCACTAATACCACTTGTCACCCATCATGTTCTATACCGCTGCTGCTGCCGCCTCCATCATGCCACTCCTGCAACCTGTCTACCATGATTCTCCTTACGGCTGCTGCTGCCACCTTAATCTTATCATTGCTGGGACCTGCCTATATTCACGTTCTGTATGGCTGCTGCCGCCTCCATCATGCCACCGACACCATCATGCCACTGATGCTACAAGCCGACCATCATCTTCCATAAGGCTGCAGCCTCGATTATGCTGCTGCTTTTCTGCCAAAATATACCATACGGCTGATGATGCTCCTCGCTGCTAATCCCCGACTGCCACCACCATTAATGCAAAGCATCTGCCACCACTACTACTATTACTACTACTGCTACTACTAATACTACTATTACTCATAGACAGTCTTGTAAGTTCTATGCTATGCTGCTTCTGCTGCAGCTACTATTGCAGCCTCATGTCATTATATCTAGTGTTGAGCGAACAGTTCAAGCATAGTTTGGGTTCGTACCGAAATTTGGGGTGTTCGGGACCCAGACCCGAACATTTTCAAAAAAGTTCGGGTTTGGGTCTGTTGTTTCGGCGATTTCTTCCCACTTTCTGAAGGGTTGCACAACTTCTGCTAGTTAATTGCTCATTGCTAATAGTGTCCAGGAAAGGATAGATTTTGTTCTGGGGTGAAATTCAGATTCCAAAATAGCAATACTGTAAATCAGTGGTTTCAGCTGTGGCTGGCCAAGTTTAAGAGTGTCCTTCAAAAGATAGATCATTTTCTGGGGTGAAATTCAATTGCCAAAATAGCAATCCCCAAAATCTGGTGTCCCAGCAGTGGTTGACCAAGTTTAATAGTGTCTAGCAAAGGATATATTTTGTTCTGGGGTGAAATTCAGTTGCCAAAATAGCAATACCGTAAATCAGTGGTTTCAGCTTTGGCGGGCCAAGTTTAATAGTGTCCGGCAAAGGATACATTTTTTTCTGGGGTGAAAATCAATTGCCAAAATAGCAATGCAGTAAATTAGTGGTTTCAGTAGGGGATGGCCAAGTTTAATAGTGTCTGAGAAAGGATAGATAATTTTCCGGGGTGAAATTCAATTGCCAAACTAGCAATCCCCTAAATCTGGAGTCCCAGTAGTGGCTGGCCAAGTTTAATAGTGTCCGGCAAAGGATAGATAATTCCCTTGGGTGAAATTCAATTGCCAAAATAGCAATCGCCTAAATCTGGTGTCACAGCAGTGGCTGGTAAAGTTTATTAGTGTCTAGCAACGGATATATTTTTTTCTGGGTTGAAATTAAATTGCCAAAATAGCAATACCGTAAATTTCGTGTCCCAACAGTGGCTGGCCAAGTTTAATAGTGTCCGGCAAAGGATATATTTTTTTCTGGGGTGAAATTCAATTGCCAAAATAGCAATCACCTAAATCTGGAGTCGCAGTAGTGGCTGGCCAAGTTTAAAAGTGTCCAGCAAAGGATATATTTTTTTCTGGGCTGCAAATCAAAATACAATCCCCTAAATCTGGTGTCCCAGCAGTGGCTGGCCAAGTTTATTAGGGTCCGGCAAAGGGAATATATTGTTTTGGAGTGAAATTCAATTGCCAAAATAGCAATACCGTAAATCAGTGGTTTCAGGTGTGGCTGGTCAAGTTTAATAGTGTCCGGCAAAAGATATATTTTGTTCTGGGGTGAAATTCTATTGCCAAAATAGGAATCCCCTAAATCTGGTGTCCAAGCAGTGGCTGGCCAAGTTTAATAGTGTCCGGCAAAGGATAGATAATTCTCTTGGGTTAAATTCAATTGCCAAAATAGCAATCCCCTAAATCTGGTGACCCAGCAGTAGCTGGCCAAGTTTAATAGTGTCCAGCAAAGGATGTATTTTGTTCTGGGGTGAAATTCAATTGCCAAAGTAGCAATTCCTTAAATCAGTGGTTTCAGCTGTGGCTGGCCAAGTTTAATAGTGTCTGGCAAAGGATATATTTTGTTCTGGGGTGAAATTCAATTGCCAAAATAGCAATCCCCTAAATCTGGTGTCCCAGCAGTGGCTGGCCAAGTTTAATAGTGTCCGGCAAAGGGATTATTTTGTTTTGGAGTGAAATTCAATTGCCAAAATAGCAATACCGTAAATCAGTGGTTTCAGCAGTGGCTGGTCAACAATGTCCGACAAAAGATATATTTTGTTCTGGGGTGAAATTCTATTGCCAAAATAGCAATACCGTAAATCTGATGTCCCTGCAGTGGCTGGCCAAGTTTAATAGTTTTCGCAAAAGGATAGATAATTTTCTAGGGTGAAATTCAATTGCCAAAATAGCAATACCGTAAATCCGTGGTTTCAGATGTGGCTAGACAAGTTAAATAGTTTCCGGCAAAGGATAATTTTTGTTCTGGGGTAAAATTCTATTGCCAAAATAGGAATCCCCTAAATCTGGTGTCCAAGCAGTGGCTGGCCAAGTTTAATAGTGTCCGGCAAAGGATAGATAATTCTCTTGGGTTAAATTCAATTGCCAAAATAGCAATCCGCTAAATCTGGTGTCCCAGCAGTAGCTGGCCAAGTTTAATAGTGTCCAGCAAAGGATGTATTTTGTTCTGGGGTGAAATTCAATTGCCAAAGTAGCAATACCTTAAATCAGTGGTTTCAGCTATGGCTGGCCAAGTTTAATAGTGTCCAGCAAAGGATATATTTTTTTCTGAGGTGAAATTCAATTGCCAAAATAGCAATACCGTAAATCAGTGGTTTCAGCTGTGGCTGGCCAAGTTTAATAGTGTCTGTAAAAGATAGATAATTTTCTGGGGTGAAATTCAATTGCCAAAATAGCAATCCCCTAAATCTGGTGTCCCAGCAGTGGCTGACCAAGTTTGATAGTGTCCAGCAAAGGATATATTTTTTTCTGGGGTGAAATTCAATTGCCAAAATAGCAATGCAGTAAATTAGTGGTTTCAGTAGGGGATGGCCAAGTTTAATAGTGTCTGAGAAAGGATAGATAATTTTCCGGGGTGAAATTCAATTGCCAAACTAGCAATCCCCTAAATATGGAGTCCCAGTAGTGGCTGGCCAAGTTTAATAGTGTCCGGCAAAGGATAGATAATTGTCTTGGGTGAAATTCAATTGCCAAAATAGCAATCGCCTAAATCTGGAGAAACAGCAGTGGCTGGTAAAGTTTATTAGTGTCTAGCAACGGATATATTTTTTTCTGGGTTGAAATTAAATTGACAAAATAGCAATACCGTAAATTTCGTGTCCCAACAGTGGCTGGCCAAGTTTAATAGTGTCCGGCAAAGGATATATTTTTTTTTCTGGGGTGAAATTCAATTACCAAAATAGCAATCACCTAAATCTGGTGTCCCAGCAGTGGCTGGCCAAGTTTAAAAGTGTCCAGCAAAGGATATATTTTTTTCTGGGCTGCAAATCAGTTGCCAAAATAGCAATACCGTAAATGAGATGTTTCAGCTGTGCCAGTCCAAGTTTAATAGTGTCCAGCAAAGTTTTTTTTTTTTTTTTCTGGGGTGAAATTCAATTGCCAAAATAGTAATACCGTAAATCAGTGGTTTCAGCTGTGGCTGGCCAAGTTTAATAGTGTCTGGGAAAGGATATATTTTGTTCTGGGGTGAAATTCAATTGCCAAAATAGCAATCCCCTAAATCTGGTGTCCCAGCAGTGGCTGGCCACGTTTAATTGTGTCCGGCAAAGGGAATATTTTGTTCTGGAGTGAAATTCAATTGCCAAAATAGCAATACCGTAAATCAGTGGTTTCAGCTGTGGCTGGTCAAGTTTAATAGTGTCCGGCAAAAGATATATTTTGTTCTGGGGTGAAATTCTATTGCCAAAATAGCAATACCGTAAATCTGATGTCCCTGCAGTGGCTGGCCAAGTTTAATAGTTTCCGCAAAAGGATAGATAATTTTCTGGGGTGAAATTCAATTGCCAAAATTGCAATACCGTAAATCCGTGGTTTCAGATGTGGCTGGACAAGTTAAATAGTGTCCGGCAAAGGATAAATTTTGTTCTGGGGTAAAATTCTATTGCCAAAATAGGAATCCCCTTAATCTGGTGTCCAAGCAGTGGCTGGCCAAGTTTAATAGTGTCCGGCAAAGGATAGATAATTCTCTTGGGTTAAATTAAATTGCCAAAATAGCAATCCCCTATATCTGGTGTCCCAACACCCAGCAGTGGCTGGCCAAGTTTAAAAGTGTCCGGCAAAGGATATATTTTTTTCTGGGGTGAAATTCAATTGTCAAAATAGCAAACCCCTAAATCTGGTGTCCGAGCAGTGGCTGGCCAAGTTTAATAGTGTCCAGCAAAGGATATATTTTTTTCTGGGGTGAAATTCAATTGCCAAAATAGCAATACCGTAAATCATTGGTATAAGCTGTGGGTGGCCAAGTTTAATAGTGTCCGGCAAAGGATAGATACTTTTCAGGGGTGAAATTCAATTGCCAAAATAGCAATCCCCTAAATCTGGTTTCCCAACAGTGGCTGGCCAAGTTAAATTGTGTCCGGCAAATGATATATTGTGTTCTGGGCTGAAATTCAATTGCCAAAATAGCAATACCTTAAATCAGTGGTTTCAGCTGTGGCTGGACAAGTTTAATGGTGTCCGGCAAAGGATATATTTTGTTCTGGGGTTAAATTCCATTGCCAAACTAGAAATAACGTAAATCTGGTGTCCCAGCAGTGGCTGGCCAAGCTTAATAGTGTCCGGCAAAGGATATGTTTTTTTCTGGGGTGAAATTCTATTGCCAAAAGAGCAATGCCCTAAATCTGGTGCCCCAGCGGTGGCTGGCCAAGTTTAATAGTGTCCAGCAAAATGATATATTCATTTTCTGGGGTGAAATTTAATTGCCAAAATAGCAATACCGTAAATCAGTGGTTTAAGCTGTGGCTGGCATAGTTTAATAGTGTTCGGCAAAATATTGATAATTTTCTGGGTTGAAATTCAATTGCCAAAATAGCAATCCCCTAAATCTGTTGTCCCAGCAGTGGCTGGCCAAGATTAATAGTGTCCGGCAAAGGAAATAGTTTGTTCTGGGGTGAAATTCAATTGCCAAAATATCAATACCGTAAATCAGTGGTTTCTGCTGTGGCTGGCCAAGTTTAATATTTTCCGGCAAAGGATATATATTTTTTATGGGATGAAATTCAATTGCAAAAATTGCAATTCTGTAAATCAGTGGTTTCAGCTGTGGCTGGCCAAGTTTAATAGTGCCCAGCAAAGGATATATATTTTTTATGGGATGAAATTCAATTGCAAAAATTGCAATTCTGTAAATCAGTGGTTTCAGCTGTGGCTGGCCAAGTTTAATAGTGTCCGGCAAAAGATAGATAATTCTCTAGGGTGAAATTCAATTGCCAAAATACCGATCCCCTAAATCTAGTGTCCCAGCAGTGGCTGTCCAGGTTTAATACTGTCTGGCAAAGGAAATATTTTTTTCTGGGCTTATATTCAATTGCCAATAAAGCAATACCATAAATCAGTGGTTTCAGCTGTGGCTGACCAAGTTTAATATTGTCTGGCAAAGGATATATTTTGTTCTGGCATGAAATTAAATTGCCAAAATAGCAATACCATAAATCTGGTGTCCCAGCAGGGACTGGCCAATACTGTTTAATAGTGTCCAGCAAGGGATATATTTTTTTCTGGGGTGAAATTCAATTGTCAAAATAGCAAACCCCTAAATCTGGTGTCCGAGCAGTGGCTGGCCAAGTTTAATAGTGTCCAGCAAAGGATATATTTTTTTCTGGGGTGAAATTCAATTGCCAAAATAGCAATACCGTAAATCATTGGTATAAGCTGTGGGTGGCCAAGTTTAATAGTGTCCGGCAAAGGATAGATACTTTTCAGGGGTGAAATTCAATTGCCAAAATAGCAATCCCCTAAATCTGGTTTCCCAACAGTGGCTGGCCAAGTTAAATTGTGTCCGGCAAATGATATATTTTGTTCTGGCATGAAATTCAATTGCCAAAATAGCAATACCATAAATCTGGTGTTCCTGCAGTTGCTGGCCAAGTTTAATAGTGTCCAGCAAAAGATAAAAAATTTTATGGGCTGAAACTTAATTGCCAAAATAGCAATACCATAGATCAGTGTTTCAGCTGTGGTTGGCCAAGTTTAATAGTTTCCGGCAAATAATAGATAATTTTCTGGGTTGAAATTAATTTGCCAAAATAGCATTCCCCTAAATCTGGTGTCCCTGCAGTGGCTGACTAAGTTTAATAGTGTCCGGCAAATATATTTTTTGTTCTGGGGTTAAATTCAATTGCCAAAATAGCAATCCCCTAAATCTGGGGTACCAGCAGTGGCTGGCCAAGTTTACTAGAATCCGACAAAGGATAGACTTTGTTTTGCAGTGAAATTCTATTGCCAAAATAGCAATCCCCTAAATCTGGTGTCCCAGCAGTGGCTGGCCAAGTTTAATAGTGTCTGGCAAAAGAAAGATATTTTTCTGGGTTGAAATTCAATTGCCAAAATAGCATTCCACTAAATATGGTGTCCCAGCAGTGGCTGACCAAGTTTAATAGTGTCCGGCAAAAGATATATTTTGTTCTGGGGTTAAATTCAATTGCCAAAATAGCAATCCCCTAAATCTGATGTTCCAAGAGTGGCTGGCCAAGTTTAATAGTGTCCAGCTAAGGACATATTTTGTTCTGGGGTGAAATTCAATTGCCAAAATTGCAATACCGTAAATCAGTGGTTTCAGCTGTGGCTGGCCAAGTTTAATAATGTCCAGCAAAGGATATATTTTTTTCTGGGGTGAAATTTAATTGCCAAAATAGCAGACCCATAAATCTGGTGTCCCAGCAGTGGCTGCAGAAGTTTAATAGTGTCAGGCAAAGGATATAGTTTGTTTTGGAGTAAAATTGAATTGCCAAAATAGCAATCCCCTAAATCTGGGGTCCCAGCAGTGGCTGGCCAAGTTTACTAGAATCCGGCAAAGAATAGATCATTTTCTGGGGTTAAATTCAATTGCCAAAATAGCAATACCGTAAATCTGTGGTTTCAGCTGTGGCTGGCCCAGTTTAATAGTGTCCGTCAAAGGATAGACTTTGTTCTGGGGTGAAATTCTATTGCCAAAATAGCAATCCCCTAAATCTGGTGTCCCAGCAGTGGCTGGCCAAGTTTATTAGTGTCCGGCAAAAGATAGATAATTTTCTGGGGTGAAATTGAATTGCCAAAATAGCAATCCCCTAATTCTGGTGTCCCAGCAGTGGCTGGCCAAGTTTATTAGTGTCTGGAAAAGGATATATTTTGTTCTGGGGTGAAATTCAATTGACAAAATAGCAATCCCCTAAGTATGGTGTCCCTGCAGTGGCTGGCCAAGTTTAATAGTGTCCAGCAAAATATATATTTTTTTATGGGCTGATACTCAATTGCCAAAAAAGCAATACCATAAATCAGTGGTTTCAGCTGTGGCTGGCCAAGTTTAATAGTGTCCGGCAAAGGATAGATTTTGTTCTGGGGTGAAATTCAATTGCCAAAATAGCAATACCGTAAATCTAGTGTCCGAGCAGAGGCTGGCCAAGCTTAATAGTGTCCAGCAAAGGATAGATAATTGTCTTGGGTGAAATTCAATTGCGAAAATAGCAATCCCCTAAGTATGGTGTCCCTGCAGTGGCTGGCCAAGTTTAATAGTGTCCAGCAAAAGATATATTTTTTTATGGGCTGATACTCAATTGCCAAAAAAGCAATACCATAAATCAGTGGTTTCAGCTGTGGCTGGCCAAGTTTAATAGTGTCAGCAAAAGATTGATAATTTTCTGGGTTGAAATTCAATTGCCAAAATAGCATTCCCCTAAATATGGTGTCCCAGCAGTGGTTGACCAAGTTTAATAGTGTCCAGCAAAGGATATATTTTGTTCTGGGGTTAAATTCAATTGCCAAAATAGCAATCCCCTAAATCTGATGTCCCAGGAGTGGCTGGCCAAGTTTAATAGTGTCCGGCAAAGGATATATTTTGTTCTGGGGTGAAATTCAATTGCCAAAAAAGCAATACCGTAAATCAGTGGTTTCAGCTGTGGCTGGCCAAGTTTAATAGTGTCCAGCAAAGGATATATTTTGATCTGGGGTGAAATTCAATTGCCAAAATAGCAAACCCCTAAATCTGGTGTCCCAGCAGTGGCTACAGAAGTTTAATAGTTTCCGGCAAAGGATATATTTTGTTCTGGAGTAAAATTCAATTGCCAAAATAGCAATACCGTAAATCAGTGGTTTCAGCTGTGGCTGGCCAAGTTTAATAGTGTCCGGCCAAAGATAGATTGTGTTCTGGGGTGAAAATCCATTGTCAAAATAGCAATACCGTAAATCTGGTGTCCCAGCAGTGGCTGGAAAAGTTTAATAGTGTCCGGCAAAGGATATATTTTTTTCTGGGGTGAAATTCAATTGCCAAAATAGCAAACCCCTAAATCTGGCAATTGAATTTCACCCCAGAAAAAAATATATCCTTTGCCGGACACTATTAAACTTTTCCAGCCACTGCTGGGACACCAGACACCAGTGGCTGGCCAAGTTTAATAGTATCCAGATATACTTTTTTACTGGGGTGAAATTCAATTGCCAAAATAGCAATACCGTAAATCAGTGGTATAAGCTGTGGCTGGCCAAGTTTAATAGTGTCCTGAAAAAGATGGATACTTTTCAGGGGTGAAATTCAATTGCCAAAATAGCAATCCCCTAAATCTGGCTTCCCAGCAGTGGTTGGCCAAGTTTAATTGTGTCTGGCAAAGGATATATTGTGTTCTTGGGTGAAATTCAATTGCCAAAATAGCAATACCTTAAATCTATCGTTTCCGCTGTGTCTGGCCAAGCTTATTATTGTCCGGCAAAGGATATATTTTGTTCTGGGGTGAAATTCAATTGACAAAATAGCTATCCCCTAAATCAGGTGTCCCAGCAGTGGCTGGCAAAGTTTAATGGTGTCCAGGAAAGGATATATTTTGTTATGGGGTGATATTCAATTGCCAAAATAGCAATACCGTAAATCTGTGGTTTTAGCTGTGGCTGGCCAAGTTTTAAAGTGTCTGGCAAAGGATATATTTTGTTCTGCGGTGAAATTCAATTGCCAACATAGCAATACCCTAAATCTGGTGTACCAACAGTGGCTGGCCAAGTTTATTAGTGTCCGGCAAAGGATAGATGTTGTTCTGGGGTGAAAGTCAATTGCCAAAATAGCTATGCCGTAAATCAGTGGTTTCAGCTGTAGCTGGCCACGTTTAATAGTGTCCGGCAAAGGATAGATAATTTACTGGGATGAAATTCAATTGCCAAAATAGCAATCCCCTAAATGTGGTGTCCTAGCAGTGGCTGCAGAAGTTTATTGGTGTCTGGCAAAGGATATATTTTGTTCTGGGGTGAAATTCAAATGCAAAAACAGCAGTACCATAAATCAGTGGTTTCAGCTGAGGCTGGCCAAGTTTAATAGTGTCCAGCAAAGGATATATTTTTTTCTGGGGTGAAATTCAATTGCCAAAATAGCAATACCATAAATCTGTGGTTTTAGCTGTGGTTGGCCAAGTTTAATAGTGTCCAGCAAAGGATAGATAATTTTCTGGGGTGAAATTCAATTGCCAAAATAGCAATCCTCTAAATTTGGTGTCCCAGCAGTGGATGGCCAAGTTTAAAAGGGTCCGGCAAAGGATATATTTTTTTCTGGGGTGAAATTCAATTGCCAAAATAGCAAACCCCTAAATCTGGTGTCCCAGCAGTGGCTGGCCAAGTTTAATAATATCCAGATATACTTTTTTACTGGGGTGAAATTCAATTGCCAAAATAGCAATACCGTAAATCAGTGGTATAAGCTGTGGCTGGCCAAGTTTAATAGTGTCCTGAAAAAGATGGATACTTTTCAGGGGTGAAATTCAATTGCCAAAATAGCAATCCCCTAAATCTGGCTTCCCAGCAGTGGTTGGCAAAGTTTAATTGTGTCTGGCAAAGGATATATTGTGTTCTTGGGTGAAATTCAATTGCCAAAATAGCAATACCTTAAATCTGTGGTTTCCGCTGTGTCTGGCCAAGCTTATTAGTGTCCGGCAAAGGATATATTTTGTTCTGGGGTGAAATTCAATTGACAAAATAGCTATCCCCTAAATCAGGTGTCCCAGCAGTGGCTGGCAAAGTTTAATGGTGTCCAGGAAAGGATATATTTTGTTATGGGGTGATATTCAATTGCCAAAATAGCAATACCATATATCAGTGGTTTCAGCTGTGGCTGGCAAGGTTTAATAGTGTTCGGCAAAGGATATATTTTGTTCTGCGGTGAAATTCAATTGCCAAAATAGCAATACCCTAAATCTGGTGTACCAACAGTGGCTGGCCAAGTTTATTAGTGTCCGGCAAAGGATAGATGTTGTTCTGGGGTGAAAGTCAATTGCCAAAATAGCAATGCCGTAAATCAGTGGTTTCAGCTGTAGCTGGCCACGTTTAATAGTGTCCGGCAAAGGATAGATAATTTACTGGGATGAAATTCAATTGCCAAAATAGCAATCCCCTAAATGTGGTGTCCTAGCAGTGGCTGCAGAAGTTTATTGGTGTCTGGCAAAGGATATATTTTGTTCTGGGGTGAAATTCAAATGCAAAAACAGCAGTACCATAAATCAGTGGTTTCAGCTGTGGCTGGCCAAGTTTAATAGTGTCCAGCAAAGGATATTTTTTTTTCTGGGGTGAAATTCAATTGCCAAAATAGCAATACCATAAATTAGTGGTTTTAGCTGTGGTTGGCCAAGTTTAATAGTGTCCAACAATGGATAGATAATTTTCTGGGGTGAAATTCAATTGCCAAAATAGCAATCCTCTAAATTTGGTGTCCCAGCAGTGGATAGCCAAGTTTAAAAGGGTCCGGCAAAGGATATATTTTTTTCTGTGGTGAAATCCAATTCCCAAAATAGCAATCCCCTAAATGTGGTGTCCCAGCAGTGGCTCGCCAAGTGTAATAGGGTACAGGCAAAAGATATATTTTGTTCTGGGGTGAAATTCAATTGCCAAAATAGCAATACCATAAATCAGTGGTTTATGCTGTGGCTGGTCAAGGTTAATACTGTCCGGCATAGGACAATTGCCAAAATAGCAATCCCCTAAATCTGGTGTACCAACAGTGGCTGGCCAAGTTTATTAGTGTCCGGCAAAGGATAGATGTTGTTCTGGGGTGAAAGTCAATTGCCAAAATAGCAATGCCGTAAATCAGTGGTTTCAGCTGTAGCTGGCCACGTTTAATAGTGTCCGGCAAAGGATAGATAATTTACTGGGATGAAATTCAATTGCCAAAATAGCAATCCCCTAAATGTGGTGTCCTAGCAGTGGCTGCAGAAGTTTATTGGTGTCTGGCAAAGGAAATATTTTGTTCTGGGGTGAAATTCAATTGCAAAAACAGCATTACCATAAAACAGTGGTTTCAGCTGTGGCTGGCCAAGTTTAATAGTGTCCAGCAAAGGATATATTTTTTTCTGGGGTGAAATTCAATTGCCAAAATAGCAATACCATAAATCAGTGGTTTTAGCTGTGGTTGGCCAAGTTTAATAGTTTCCAGCAAAGGATAGATAATTTTCTGGGGTGAAATTCAATTGCCAAAATACCAATCCTCTAAATTTGGTGTCCCAGCAGTGGCGGGCTAAGTTTAATAGTGTCCGGCAAAGGAAAGATTTTGTACTAGGGTGAAATTCGATTGGCAAAATAGCAATACCATAAATAAGTGGTTTCAGCTGTGGCTGGCCAAGTTTAATAGTGTCCGGCAAAGGATATATCTTGTTCTGTAGTGTAATTCAATTGCCCAAATAGCAATACCCTAAATCTGGTGTCCCAGTAGTGGCTTGCCAAGTTTAAAAGTGTCCATCAAAGGATATATTTTTTTCTGGGGTGAATTTCAATTACCAAAATAGCAATCCCCTAAATCTGTTGTCCCAGCAATCCCCTAAATCTGGTGTCCCAGCAGTGGCTGGCTAAGTTTAATAGTGTCTGGCAAAGGATAGATTTTGTTCTGGGGTGAAATTCAATTGCCAAAATTGCAATACCGTAAATCAGTGGTTTCAACTGTGGCTGGCCAAGTTTAATAGTGTCCTGCAAAAGATAGATAATTTTCTGGGGTAAAATTCAATTGCCAAAATAGCAATACCGTAAATCACTGGTTTCAGCAGTGACTGGCCAAGTTTAATAGTGTCCGGCAAAGGATATATTTTGTTCTGGGGTGAAATTCAATTGCCAAAAAAGCAATCCCCTAAATCTGGTGGACAAGCAGTGGCTGGCCAAGGTTAAAAGGTGTCCGGCAAAGGATATATTTTTTTCTGTGGTAAAATCCAATTGCCAAAATAGCAATCCACTAAATCTGGTGTCCCAGCAATCCCCTAAATCTGGTGTCCCAGCAGTGACTGGCTAAGTTTATTAGTGTCCAACAAAGGATAGATTTTGTTCTGGGGTGAAATTCAATTGCCAAAATAGCAATGCCGTAAATCACTGGTTTCAGCTGTGACTGGCCAAGTTTAATAGTGTCCGGCAAAGGAAAGATTTTTTTCTCATGTGAAATTCAATTGCCAAAATAACAATGGCGTAAATCAGTGGTTTCAGCTGTTGCTGGCCAAGTTTAATAGTGTCCGGCAAAGGATAGATAATTTTCTGGGGTGATATTCAATTGCCAAAATAGCAATACCCTAAATCTGGTGTCCCTGCAGTGGCTGGCCAAGTTTAAAAGTGTCCAGCAAAGGATATATTTTTTTCTGGGCTGAAATTCAATTGCCAAAATAGCAATACCATAAATTAATGATTTTAGCTGTGGTTGGCCAAGTTTAATAGTGTCCAGCAAAGGATAGATAATTTTCTGGGGTGAAATTCAATTGCCAAAATAGCAATCCCCTAAATATGGTGTCCCAGCAGTGGTTCGCCAAGTGTAATAGTGTACAGGCAAAATATATATTTTGTTCTGGGGTGAAATTCAATTGCCAAAATAGCAATACCATAAATCAGTGGTTTACGCTGTGGCTGGTCAATGTTAATACTGTCCGGCATTGGATAGATAATTTACTGGGGTTAAATTCAATTGCAAAAATAGCAATCCCCTAAATCTGGTGTACCAACAGTGGCTGGCCAAGTTTATTAGTGTCCGGCAAAGGATAGATGTTGTTCTGGGGTGAAAGTCAATTGCCAAAATAGCAATGCCGTAAATCAGTGGTTTCAGCTGTGGCTGGCACGTTTAATAGTGTCCGGCAAAGGATAGATAATTTACTGGGGTGAAATTCAATTGCCAAAATAGCAATCCCCTAAATGTGGTGTCCTAGCAGTGGCTGCAGAAGTTTAATAGTGTCTGGCAAAGGATATATTTTGTTCTGGGGTGAAATTCAATTGCAAAAACAGCAGTACCATAAATCAGTGGTTTCAGCTGTGGCTGGCCAAGTTTAATAGTGTCCAGCAAAGGATATATTTTTTTCTGGGGTGAAATTCAATTGCCAAAATAGCAATACCATAAATCAGTGGTTTTAGCTGTGGTTGGCCAAGTTTAATAGAGTCCATCAAAGTAGAGATAATTTTCTGGGGTGAAATTCAATTGCCAAAATAGCAATCCTCTAAATTTGGTGTCCCAGCAGTGGCGGGCTAAGTTTAATAGTGTCAGGCAAAGGAAAGATTTTCTACTAGGGTGAAATTCGATTGGCAAAATAGCAATACCATATATCAGTGGTTTCAGCTGTGGCTGGCCAAGTTTAATAGTGTCCGGTAAAGGATATATTTTGTTCTGCAGTGAAATTCAATTGACAAAATAGCAATACCGTAAATCTGGTTTCCCAGCAGTGGCTGGCCAAGTTTAAAAGGGTCCGGCAAAGGATATATTTTTTTCTGTGGTTAAATCCAATTGCCAAAATAGCAATCCACTAAATCTGGTGTCCCAGCAATCCCCTAAATCTGGTGTCCCAGCAGTGACTGGCTAAGTTTATTAGTATTCCAACAAAGGATAGATTTTGTTCTGGCGTGAAATTCAATTGCCAAAATAGCAATACCGTAAATCACTGGTTTCAGCTGTGACTGGCCAAATTTAATAGTGTCCGGCAAAGGAAAGATTTTTTTCTCATGTGAAATTCAATTGCCAAAATAACAATGCCATAAATCAGTGGTTTCAGCTGTGGCTGGCCAACTTTAATAGTGTCCAGCAAAGGATAGATAATTTTCTGGGGTGATATTCAATTGCCAAAATAGCAATACCCTAAATCTGGTGTCTCTGCAGTGGCTGGCCAAGTTTAATAGTGTCCAGCAAAGGATATATTTTTTAATGGGCTTAAATTCAATTGCCAAAATTGCAATACCATAAATTAATGATTTTAGCTGTGGTTGGCCAAGTTTAATAGTGTCCAGCAAAGGATAGATAATTTTCTGGGGTGAAATTCAATTGCCAAAATAGCAATCCCCTAAATGTGGTGTCCCAGCAGTGGCTCGCCAAGTGTAATAGTGTACAGGCAAAAGATATATTTTGTTCTGGGGTGAAATTCAATTGCCAAAATAGCAATACCATAAATCAGTGGTTTCCGCTGTGGCTTGCCAAGGTTAACACTGTCCGGCATAGGATAGATAATTTACTGGGGTGAAATTCAATTGCCAAAATAGCAATCCCCTAAATCTGGTGTACCAACAGTGGCTGGCCAAGTTTATTAGTGTCCGGCAAAGGATAGATGTTGTTCTGGGGTGAAAGTCAATTGCCAAAATAGCAATGCTGTAAATCAGTGGTTTCAGCTGTAGCTGGCCATGTTTAATAGTGTCCGGCAAAGGATAGATAATTTACTGGGATGAAATTCAATTGCCAAAATAGCAATCCCTTAAATGTGGTGTCCTAGCAGTGGCTGCAGAAGTTTATTGGTGTCTGGCAAAGGAAATATTTTGTTCTGGGGTGAAATTCAATTGCAAAAACAGCAGTACCATAAAACAGTGGTTTCAGCTGTGGCTGGCCAAGTTTAATAGTGTCCAGCAAAGGATATATTTTTTTCTGGGGTGAAATTCAATTGCCAAAATAGCAATACCATAAATCAGTGGTTTTAGCTGTGGTTGGCCAAGTTTAATAGTTTCCAGCAAAGGATAGATAATTTTCTGGGGTGAAATTCAATTGCCAAAATATCAATCCTCTAAATTTGGTGTCCCAGCAGTGGCGGGCTAAGTTTAATAGTGTCCGGCAAAGGAAAGATTTTGTACTAGGGTGAAATTCGATTGGCAAAATAGCAATACCATAAATAAGTGGTTTCAGCTGTGGCTGGCCAAGTTTAATAGTGTCCGGCAAAGGATATATCTTGTTCTGCAGTGTAATTCAATTGCCAAAATAGCAATACCCTAAATCTGGTGTCCCAGTAGTGGCTTGCCAAGTTTAAAAGTGTCCATCAAAGGATATATTTTTTTCTGGGGTGAAATTCAATTACCAAAATAGCAATCCCCTAAATCTGTTGTCCCAGCAATCCCCTAAATCTGGTGTCCCAGCAGTGGCTGGCTAAGTTTAATAGTGTCTGGCAAAGGATAGATTTTGTTCTGGGGTGAAATTCAATTGCCAAAATGGCAATACCGTAAATCAGTGGTTTCAACTGTGGCTGACCAAGTTTAATACTGTCCTGCAAAAGATAGATAATTTTCTGGGGTAAAATTCAATTGCCAAAATAGCAATACCGTAAATCACGGGTTTCAGCTGTGACTGGCCAAGTTTAATAGTGTCCGGGAAAGGATATATTTTGTTCTGGGGTGAAATTCAATTGCCAAAAAAGCAATCCCCTAAATCTGGTGGACAAGCAGTGGCTGGCCAAGTTTAAAAGGTGTCCGGCAAAGGATATATTTTTTTCTGTGGTAAAATCCAATTGCCAAAATAGCAATCCACTAAATCTGGTGTCCCAGCAATCCCCTAAATCTGGTGTCCCAGCAGTGACTGGCTAAGTTTATTAGTGTCCAACAAAGGATAGATTTTGTTCTGGGGTGAAATTCAATTGCCAAAATAACAATACCGTAAATCACTGGTTTCAGCTGTGACTGGCCAAGTTTAATAGTGTCCGGCAAAGGAAAGATTTTTTTCTCATGTGAAATTCAATTGCCAAAATAACTATGGCGTAAATCAGTGGTTTCAGCTGTTGCTGGCCAAGTTTAATAGTGTCCGGCAAAGGATAGATAATTTTCTGGGGTGATATTCAATTGCCAAAATAGCAATACCCTAAATCTGGTGTCCCTGCAGTGGCTGGCCAAGTTTAAAAGTGTCCAGCAAAGGATATATTTTTTTCTGGGCTGAAATTCAATTGCCAAAATAGCAATACCATAAATTAATGATTTTAGCTGTGGTTGGCCAAGCTTAATAGTGTCCAGCAAAGGATAGATAATTTTCTGTGGTGAAATTCAATTGCCAAAATAGCATTCCCCTAAATGTGGTGTCCCAGCAGTGGCTCGCCAAGTGTAATAGTGTACAGGCAAAATATATATTTTGTTCTGGGGTGAAATTCAATTGCCAAAATAGCAATACCATAAATCAGTGGTTTACGCTGTGGCTGGTCAAGGTTAATACTGTCCGGCATAGGATAGATAATTTACTGGGGTGAAATTCAATTGCCAAAATAGCAATCCCCTAAATCTGGTGTACCAACAGTGGCTGGCCAAGTTTATTAGTGTCCGGCAAAGGATAGATGTTGTTCTGGGGTGAAAGTCAATTGCCAAAATAGCAATGCCGTAATTCAGTGGTTTCAGCTGTGGCTGGCCACCTTTAATAGTGTCCGGCAAAGGATAGATAATTTACTGGGGTGAAATTCAATTGCCAAAATAGCAATCCCCTAAATGTGGTGTCCTAGCAGTGGCTGCAGAAGTTTAATAGTGTCTGGCAAAGGATATATTTTTTTCTGGGGTGAACTTCAATTGCCAAAATAGCAATACCATAAATCAGTGGTTTTAGCTGTGGTTGGCCAAGTTTAATAGTGTCCAGCAAAGGATAGATAATTTTCTGGGCTGAAATTCAATTGCCAAAATAGCAATCCTCTAAATTTGGTGTCCCAGCAGTGGCGGGCTAAGTTTAATAGTGTCAGGCAAAGGAAAGATTTTGTACTAGGGTGAAATTCGATTGGCAAAATAGCAATACCATATATCAGTGGTTTCTGCTGTGGCTGGCCAAGTTTAATAGTGTCCAGCAAAGGATATATTTTTTCTTGGCTGAAATTCAATTGCCAAAATAACAATGCCGTAAATCAGTGGTTTCAGCTGTGGCTGGCCAAGTTTAATAGTTTCCGGCAAAGGATAGATAATTTTCTGGGGTGATATTAAATTTCCAAAATGGCAATACCCTAAATCTGGTGTCCCAGCAGTGGCTGGCCAAGTTTAATAGTGTCCAGCAAAGGATAGATAATTTTCTGGGGTATAATTCAATTGCCAAAATAGCAATCCCCTAAATGTGGTGTCCCAGCAGTGGCTCGCCAAGTGTAATAGTGTACAGACAAAATATATATTTTGTTCTGGGGTGAAATTCAAATGCCAAAATAGCAATACCATAAATCAGTTTTTAGCTGGGGTTAGCCAAGTTTAATAGTGTCCAGCAAAGGATAGATAATTTTCTGGGGTGAAATTCAATTGCCAACATAGCAATCCCCCAAATGTGGTGTCCCAGCAGTGGCTCGCCAAGTTTAATAGTGTCCGGCAAAATATATATTTTGTTCTGGGGTGAAATTCAATTGCCAAAATAGAAATACCTTAAATCAGTGGTTTCAGCTGTGGCTGGCCAAAGTTAAATAGTGTCCGGAAAAGGATATATTTTTTTCTGGGGTGAAATTCAATTGCCAAAATAGCAATACTGTAAATCTGGTGTCCCAGCAGTGGCTGGCTAAGTTTATATTCAAACAAATTTTATTCAAAGATATCCCTTATATGCAAGCAGTTGAAATATTTTTTTCCTTTTGTTTCCCATTTGATGCAGTATGTAAAAGCAGATTATGAAGACAAAATACAATGTTATCATAAGTTGTTCTTGCATGCATAAATATATATTCATTGTCTCAGCATAATGAGGGGGAGGGGAGGAAAGGATGAGGGAGGGGGGAAATTGCAGCCACCGTCTCGACCTGTTTCGGTTATTAATCTATTCGTCCTCTAAAGCCTCGGGAGGAAGATAAAGTGAAATTTTACTTAGGAAGATAGAATCTTCTGTGAACTTCCCAAGGACCCCAGATTTTTTGAAACGCAGAGGTATGTCTATTCTCCCAGCCTGCAATCTGTTCCATCCTGTATATATCATCACACCTTAATTCCCATTGTGTTATTAAAGGAGGGTATTTTTCCGCCAATTGACGGCGACTAGAATCCTTGCAGCTGCCAAGAGATGAGTAATGAGTCGTCTGGTGAGGGCAGAGCATTGTATCTGCTCCAGTAAATTGAGAAGACATACCTGCGGAGAGGGCAAGATCTCAGTGTTGCAGATGTCCGTGAGTACCTGACATATCTGTTCCCAATATTTCTTAATTATATCGCATTGCCACCATATATGCAAAAATGTGCCTGGTTCCGTGGTACATCTCCAGCATGCTTCACTAACCTCAGGGTACATTTTATGAAGAACCACTGGTGTATAGTACCATCTAGTGAGAATTTTGAAATAATTTTCTTGTAATCTCACACAGGTTGAGATTTTTGGGGTGAGTGTAAGACATTTGTTTAGGGGACTCTTTTCCTGATCTATTTGTAAATCCACTTCCCATTTTTTTATATAGGGATTGATTTTAGGACTGGAATGTGTTAGTAGAGTGTAGAGATTTTTTTGTCAGGGTCTCTTCTCTGGAGAACCATTTTTTCAAACCCTGTTGGGTCAGTTTTAATTATTGGTAAGCCTGGTTTTAGTTGATCCCTTATATATGACCGCTGCAAAAATGATAGAGAGGATATATTTTCTCCTTTATCCCAATCAGTTGTCAGTCCGCCCCTCGCGTCTAACAGGTCCACTACTGGTGAAGTGTATGTGTTCACCCGCTCCGGTAGTGTCTGTATAAATTGCAGAGGTGCATCGTATAAAATATCTCTAAGTTGAATCAGGGGAGAATTTAGTAGAGATCAGGTTGGGTCTCAGTTTATCCTTCCATAATCAAATTGTGTTTTTGGTGATAGGGCTCCAAATAGACACTTCAGTGGCACATTTCCCATTCAAGAGTAATGGTCGCACCATGGTGTGATTGATGGCCATCTCAGTTTGGATATCCAATCTATCTCCCTTGTAGCGTAGCCATTCTAAACATCTCATCCCAAGAACTGCTAGATAATATCCATAAAAATCTGGTATCCCCATACCACCGTGGTTAATAGGCAAGGTGGTATATTGTTTAGTAAGTCTGGTTTTTTTTTTGTTCCACAGAAATTCGGTGAGTATCGACTCTAATTTAGCGAAAAAAGGGGAGGTAGATGTATTAGGTTTTAGCTGTGGTTGGCCAAGTTTAATATTGTCCAGCAAAGGATAGATAATTTTCTGGGGTGAAATTCAATTGTCAAAATAGCAATCCCCTAAATCTGGTGTCCCAGCAGTGGCTGGCTAAGTTTAATAGTGTCTGGCAAAGGATAGATTTTGTTCTGGGGTGAAATTCAATTGCCAAAATGGCAATACCGTAAATCAGTGGTTTCAGCTGTGGCTGGCCAAGTTTAATAGTGTCCGGCAAAGGATAGATAATTTTCTGGGGTAAAATTCAATTGCCAAAATAGCAATCCCCTAAATCTGGTGTCCCAGCAGTTTCTGGCCAAGTTTAATACTGTCCGGCAAAAGATATATTTTGTTCTGGGGTGAAATTCAATTGCCAAAACAACAATGCCATAAATCAGTGGTTTTAGCTGTGGTTGGCCAAGTTTAATAGTGTCCAGCAAAGGATAGATAATTTTCTGGGGTGAAATTCAATTGCCAAAATAGCAATACCGTAAATCTGGAGTCCCAGCAGTAGCTGGCCAAGTTTAAAAGCGTCCAGCAAAGGATATATTTTTTTCTGTGGTGAAATCCAATTGCCAAAATAGCAATCCCCTAAATCTGGTGTCCCAGCAATCCCCTAAATCTGGTGTCCCAGCAGTGACTGGCTAAGTTTAATAGTGTCCAACAAAGGATAGATTTTGTTCTGGGGTGAAATTCAATTGCCAAAATAGCAATACCGTAAATCAATGGTTTCAGCTGTGGCTGGCAAAGTTTAATAGTGTCCGGCAAAGGATAGATAATTTCCTGCGGTGATATTCAATTGCCAAAACAGCAATACCCTAAATCTGGTGTCCCAGCAGTGGCTGGCCAAGTTAAATAGTGTCTAGCAAAGGATATATTTTTTTCCGGGCTGAAATTCAATTGCCAAAATAGCAATACCATAAATCAGTGGTTTCAGCTGTGGCTGGCCAAGTTTAATATTGTCTAGCAAAGGATATATTTTGTTCTGGGGTGAAATTCAATTGCCAAAATAACAATCCCCTAAATCTGGTGTCCCAGCAGTGGCTGGCCAAGGTTACTACTGTCCGGCATAGGATAGATAATTTAATGGGGTGAAATTCAATTGCCAAAATAGCAATACCGTAAATCAATGGTTTCAGCTGTGGCTGGCAAAGTTTTATAGTGTCCGGCAAAGGATAGATAATTTCCTGTGGTGATATTCAATTGCCAAAACAGCAATACCCTAAATCTGGTGTCCCAGCAGTGGCTGGCCAAGTTTAATAGTGTCTAGCAAAGGATATATTTTTTTCTTGGCTGAAATTCAATTGCCAAAATAGCAATACCATAAATCAATGGTTTTAGCTGTTTTTGGCCAGGTTTAATAGTGTCCAGCAAAGGAGAGAGATACTTTTCTGGGGTGAAATTCAATTGTCAAAATAGCAATCCGCTAAATGTGGTGTCCCAGCAGTGGCTCTCCAAGTGTAATAGTGTACAGGCAAAATATATATTTTGTTCTGGGGTGAAATTCAATTGCCAAAATAGCAATACCGTAAATCAGTGGTTTCAGCTGTGGCTGGCTAAGTTTAATAGTGTCTGGCAAAGAATATATATTTTTCTGGGGTGAAATTCAATTGCCAAAAAAGCAATACCATAAAGCAGTGGTTTCAGCTGTGGCTGGCCAAGTTTAATAGTGTCCGGCAAAGGAATATATTTTGTTCTGGGGTGAAATTCAATTGCCAAAATAGCAATACCGTAATTCTGGTTTCCCAGCATTGGCTGGCCAAGTTTAACAGTGTCTGGCAAAGGATAGATAATTTTCTGGGGTTAAATTCAATTTCCAAAATAGCAATACCGTAAATCTGGTGTCCCAGTAGTGGCTGGCCAAGTTTAAAAGTGTCCATCAAAGGATATATATTTTCTGGGGTGAAATTCAATTGCCAAAATAGCAATCCCCTAAATCTGTTGTCCCAGCAATCTCCTAAATCTTGTGTCCCAGCAGTGTCTGGCTAAGTTTAATAGTGTCTGGCAAAGGATAGATTTTGTTCTGGGGTGAAAATCAATTGCCAAAATGGCAATACCGTAAATCAGTGGTTTCAGCTGTGGTTGGCCAAGTTTAATAGTGTCCGGCAAACGATAGATAATTTTCTGGGGTAAAATTCAATTGCCAAAATAACAATCCCCTAAATCTGGTGTCCCAGCAGTGGCTGGCCAAGTTTAATACTGTCCGGCAAAAGATATATTTTGTTCTGGGGTGAAATTAAATTGCCAAAACAGCAGTACCAATAATCAGTGGTTTCAGCTGTGGCTGGCCAAGTTTAATAGTGTCCAGCAAAGAATATATTTTTTTCTGGGCTGAAATTCAATTGCCAAAATAGCAATACCGTAAATCAGTGGTTTCATCTTTGGCTGGCCAAGGTTAATACTGTCCGTCAAAGAAGAGATAAATTACTGGGGTGAAATTCAATCGCCAAAATAGCAATCCCCTAAATCTGGTGTCCCAGCAGTGGCTGGCCAAGTTTAATAGTGTCCGGCAAAGGATATATTTTTTTCTGGGCTGAAATTCAATTGCCAAAATAGCAATACCATAAATGAATGATTTTAGCTGTGGCTGGCCAAGTTTAATAGTGTCCGGCAAAGGATAGATAATTTTCTAGGGTGATATTCAATTGCCAAAAAGGCAATACCCTAAATCTTGTGTCCCAGGAGTGGCTGGCCAAGTTTAATAGTGTCCAGCAAAGGATATATTTTTTCTGGGCTGAAATTCAATTGCCAAAATAACAATGCCGTAATTCAGTGGTTTCAGCTGTGGCTGTCCAAGTTTAATTGTGTCCGGCAAAGGATAGATAATTTTCTGGGGTTATATTCAATTTCCAAAATAGCAATACCCTAAATCTGGTGTCCTAGCAGTGGCTGGCCAAGTTTAATAGTGTCCAGCAAAAAATATATTTTTTTCTGGGCTTAAATTCAATTGCCAAAATAGCAATACCATAAATTAATGATTTTTGCTGTGGTTGGCCAAGTTTAATAGTGTCCAGCAAAGGATAGATAATTTTCTGGGGTGAAATTCAATTGCCAAAATAGCAATCCCCTAAATGTGGTGTCCCAGCAGTGGCTCGCCAAGTGTAATAGTGTACAGGCAAAAGATATATTTTGTTCTGGGGTGAAATTCAATTGCCAAAATAGCAATCCCCTAAATGTGGTGTCCCAGCAGTGGCTCGCCAAGTGTAATAGTGTACAGGCAAAAGATATATTTTGTTCTAGGGTGAAATTCAATTGCCAAAATAGCAATACCATAAATCAGTGGTTTCAGCTGTGGCTGGCCAAGGTTACTACTGTCCGGCATAGGATAGATAATTTACTGGGGTGAAATTCAATTGCCAAAATAGCAATCCCCTAAATCTGGTGTAATAACAGGGGCTGGCCAAGTTTATTAGTGTCCGGCAAAGGATAGATTTTGTTCTGGGGTGAAAGTCAATTGCCAAAATAGCAATGCCGTAAATCAGTGGTTTCAGCTGTGGCTGGCCAAGTTTTAGAGTGTCCTTCAAAGGATAGATCATTTTCTGGAGTGAAATGCAATTGTCAAAATAACTATCCCCTAAATGTGGTGTCCCAGCATTGGCTGGCCAAGTTTAATAGTGTCCGGAAAAGGATATATTTTGTTCTGGGGTGAAATTCAATTGCCAAAATAGCAATACCATAAATCAGTGGTTTCAGCTGTGGCTGGCTAAGTTTAATAGTGTCTGGCAAAGAATATATATTTTTCTGGGGTGAAATTCAATTGCCAAAAAAGCAATACCATAAAGCAGTGGTTTCAGCTGTGGCTGGCCAAGTTTAATAGTGTCCGGCAAAGGAATATATTTTGTTCTGGGGTGAAATTCAATTGCCAAAATAGCAATACCGTAATTCTGGTTTCCCAGCATTGACTGGCCAAGTTTAACAGTGTCTGGCAAAGGATAGATAATTTTCTGGGGTTAAATTCAATTGCCAAAATAGCAATACCGTAAATCTGGTGTCCCAGTAGTGGCTGGCCAAGTTTAAAAGTGTCCATCAAAGGATATATATTTTTCTGGGGTGAAATTCAATTGCCAAAATAGCAATCCCCTAAATCTGTTGTCCCAGCAATCCCCTAAATCTTGTGTCCCAGCAGTGTCTGGCTAAGTTTAATAGTGTCTGGCAAAGGATAGATTTTGTTCTGGGGTGAAAATCAATTGCCAAAATGGCAATACCGTAAATCAGTGGTTTCAGCTGTGGTTGGCCAAGTTTAATAGTGTCCGGCAAACGATAGATAATTTTCTGGGGTAAAATTCAATTGCCAAAATAACAATCCCCTAAATCTGGTGTCCCAGCAGTGGCTGGCCAAGTTTAATACTGTCTGGCAAAAGATATATTTTGTTCTGGGGTGAAATTAAATTGCCAAAACAGCAGTACCAATAATCAGTGGTTTCAGCTGTGGCTGGCCAAGTTTAATAGTGTCCAGCAAAGAATATATTTTTTTCTGGGCTGAAATTCAATTGCCAAAATAGCAATACCGTAAATCAGTGGTTTCATCTTTGGCTGGCCAAGATTAATACTGTCCGTCAAAGGAGAGATAAATTACTGGGGTGAAATTCAATTGCCAAAATAGCAATCCCCTAAATGTGGTGTCCCAGCAGTGGCTCGCCAAGTGTAATAGTGTACAGGCAAAAGATATATTTTGTTCTGGGGTGAAATTCAATTGCCAAAATAGCAATACCATAAATCAGTGGTTTCAGCTGTGGCTGGCCAAGGTTACTATTGTCCGGCATAGGATAGATAATTTACTGGGGTGAAATTCAATTGCCAAAATAGCAATCCCCTAAATCTGGTGTAATAACAGGGGCTGGCCAAGTTTATTAGTGTCCGGCAAAGGATAGATTTTGTTCTGGGGTGAAAGTCAATTGCCAAAATAGCAATGCCGTAAATCAGTGGTTTCAGCTGTGGCTGGCCAAGTTTAAGAGTGTCCTTCAAAGGATAGATCATTTTCTGGAGTGAAATGCAATTGTCAAAATAACTATCCCCTAAATGTGGTGTCCAAGCATTGGCTGGCCAAGTTTAATAGTGTCTGGAAAAGGATATATTTTGTTCTGGGGTGAAATTCAATTGCCAAAATAGCAATACCGTAAATCATTGGTTTCAGCTGTGGCTGGCTAAGTTTAATAGTGTCTGGCAAAGAATATATATTTTTCTGGGGTGAAATTCAATTGCCAAAAAAGCAATACCATAAAGCAGTGGTTTCAGCTGTGGCTGGCCAAGTTTAATAGTGTCCGGCAAAGGAATATATTTTGTTCTGGGGTGAAATTCAATTGCCAAAATAGCAATACCGTAATTCTGGTTTCCCAGCATTGGCTGGCCAAGTTTAACAGTGTCTGGCAAAGGATAGATAATTTTCTGGGGTTAAATTCAATTGCCAAAATAGCAATACCGTAAATCTGGTGTCCCAGTAGTGGCTGGCCAAGTTTAAAAGTGTCCATCAAAGGATATATATTTTTCTGGGGTGAAATTCAATTGCCAAAATAGCAATCCCCTAAATCTGTTGTCCCAGCAATCCCCTAAATCTTGTGTCCCAGCAGTGTCTGGCTAAGTTTAATAGTGTCTGTCAAAGGATAGATTTTGTTCTGGGGTGAAAATCAATTGCCAAAATGGCAATTCCGTAAATCAGTGGTTTCAGCTGTGGTTGGCCAAGTTTAATAGTGTCCGGCAAACGATAGATAATTTTCTGGGGTAAAATTCAATTGCCAAAATAACAATCCCTAAATCTGGTGTCCCAGCAGTGGCTGGCCAAGTTTAATACTGTCCGGCAAAAGATATATTTTGTTCTGGGGTGAAATTAAATTGCCAAAACAGCAGTACCAATAATCAGTGGTTTCAGCTGTGGCTGGCCAAGTTTAATAGTGTCCAGCAAAGAATATATTTTTTTCTGGGCTGAAATTCAATTGCCAAAATAGCAATACCGTAAATCAGTGGTTTCATCTTTGGCTGGCCAAGATTAATACTGTCCGTCAAAGGAGAGATAAATTACTGGGGTGAAATTCAATCGCCAAAATAGCAATCCCCTAAATCTGGTGTCCCAGCAGTGGCTGGCCAAGTTTAATAGTGTCCGGCAAAGGATATATTTTTTTCTGGGCTGAAATTCAATTGCCAAAATAGCAATACCATAAATGAATGATTTTAGCTGTGGCTGGCCAAGTTTAATAGTGTCCGGCAAAGGATAGATAATTTTCTAGGGTGATATTCAATTGCCAAAAAGGCAATACCCTAAATCTTGTGTCCCAGGAGTGGCTGGCCAAGTTTAATAGTGTCCAGCAAAGGATATATTTTTTTCTGAGCTGAAATTCAATTGCCAAAATAACAATGCCGTAATTCAGTGGTTTCAGCTGTGGCTGTCCAAGTTTAATTGTGTCCGGCAAAGGATAGATAATTTTCTGGGGTTATATTCAATTTCCAAAATAGCAATACCCTAAATCTGGTGTCCTAGCAGTGGCTGGCCAAGTTTAATAGTGTCCAGCAAAAAATATATTTTTTTCTGGGCTTAAATTCAATTGCCAAAATAGCAATACCATAAATTAATGATTTTTGCTGTGGTTGGCCAAGTTTAATAGTGTCCAGCAAAGGATAGATAATTTTCTGGGGTGAAATTCAATTGCCAAAATAGCAATCCCCTAAATGTGGTGTCCCAGCAGTGGCTCGCCAAGTGTAATAGTGTACAGGCAAAAGATATATTTTGTTCTGGGGTGAAATTCAATTGCCAAAATAGCAATACCATAAATCAGTGGTTTCAGCTGTGGCTGGCCAAGGTTACTACTGTCCGGCATAGGATAGATAATTTACTGGGGTGAAATTCAATTGCCAAAATAGCAATCCCCTAAATCTGGTGTAATAACAGGGGCTGGCCAAGTTTATTAGTGTCCGGCAAAGGATAGATTTTGTTCTGGGGTGAAAGTCAATTGCCAAAATAGCAATGCCGTAAATCAGTGGTTTCAGCTGTGGCTGGCCAAGTTTAAGAGTGTCCTTCAAAGGATAGATCATTTTCTGGAGTGAAATGCAATTGTCAAAATAACTATCCCCTAAATGTGGTGTCCCAGCATTGGCTGGCCAAGTTTAATAGTGTCCGGAAAAGGATATATTTTGTTCTGGGGTGAAATTCAATTGCCAAAATAGCAATACCGTAAATCAGTGGTTTCAGCTGTGGCTGGCTAAGTTTAATAGTGTCTGGCAAAGAATATATATTTTTCTGGGGTGAAATTCAATTGCCAAAAAGCAATACCATAAAGCAGTGGTTTCAGCTGTGGCTGGCCAAGTTTAATAGTGTCCGGCAAAGGAATATATTTTGTTCTGGGGTGAAATTCAATTGCCAAAATAGCAATACCGTAATTCTGGTTTCCCAGCATTGGCTGGCCAAGTTTAACAGTGTCTGGCAAAGGATAGATGATTTTCTGGGGTTAAATTCAATTGCCAAAATAGCAATACCGTAAATCTGGTGTCCCAGTAGTGGCTGGCCAAGTTTAAAAGTGTCCATCAAAGGATATATATTTTTCTGGGGTGAAATTCAATTGCCAAAATAGCAATCCCCTAAATCTGTTGTCCCAGCAATCCCCTAAATCTTGTGTCCCAGCAGTGTCTGGCTAAGTTTAATAGTGTCTGTCAAAGGATAGATTTTGTTCTGGGGTGAAAATCAATTGCCAAAATGGCAATTACGTAAATCAGTGGTTTCAGCTGTGGTTGGCCAAGTTTAATAGTGTCCGGCAAACGATAGATAATTTTCTGGGGTAAAATTCAATTGCCAAAATAACAATCCCCTAAATCTGGTGTCCCAGCAGTGGCTGGCCAAGTTTAATACTGTCCGGCAAAAGATATATTTTGTTCTGGGGTGAAATTAAATTGCCAAAACAGCAGTACCAATAATCAGTGGTTTCAGCTGTGGCTGGCCAAGTTTAATAGTGTCCAGCAAAGAATATATTTTTTTCTGGGCTGAAATTCAATTGCCAAAATAGCAATACCGTAAATCAGTGGTTTCATCTTTGGCTGGCCAAGATTAATACTGTCCGTCAAAGGAGAGATAAATTACTGGGGTGAAATTCAATTGCCAAAATAGCAATCCCCTAAATCTGGTGTCCCAGCATTGGCTGGCCAAGTTTAATAGTATCCGGCAAAGGATATATTTTTTTCTGGGCTGAAATTCAATTGCCAAAATAGCAATACCATAAATGAATGATTTTAGCTGTGGCTGGCCAAGTTTAATAGTGTCCGGCAAAGGATAGATAATTTTCTAGGGTGATATTCAATTGCCAAAAAGGCAATACCCTAAATCTTGTGTCCCAGGAGTGGCTGGCCAAGTTTAATAGTGTCCAGCAAAGGATATATTTTTTTCTGGGCTGAAATTCAATTGCCAAAATAACAATGCCGTAAATCAGTGGTTTCAGCTGTGGCTGTCCAAGTTTAATTGTGTCCGGCAAAGGATAGATAATTTTCTGGGGTTATATTCAATTTCCAAAATAGCAATACCCTAAATCTGGTGTCCTAGCAGTGGCTGGCCAAGTTTAATAGTGTCCAGCAAAAAATATATTTTTTTCTGGGCTTAAATTCAATTGCCAAAATAGCAATACCATAAATTAATGATTTTTGCTGTGGTTGGCCAAGTTTAATAGTGTCCAGCAAAGGATAGATAATTTTCTGGGGTGAAATTCAATTGCCAAAATAGCAATCCCCTAAATCTGGTGTCCCAGCAGTGGCTCGCCAAGTGTAATAGTGTAAAGGCAAAAGATATATTTTGTTCTGGGGTGAAATTCAATTGCCAAAATAGCAATACCATAAATCAGTGGTTTCAGCTGTGGCTGGCCAAGGTTACTACTGTCCGGCATAGGATAGATAATTTACTGGGGTGAAATTCAATTGCCAAAATAGCAATCCCCTAAATCTGGTGTAATAACAGGGGCTGGCCAAGTTTATTAGTGTCCGGCAAAGGATAGATTTTGTTCTGGGGTGAAAGTCAATTGCCAAAATAGCAATGCCGTAAATCAGTGGTTTCAGCTGTGGCTGGCCAAGTTTAAGAGTGTCCTTCAAAGGATAGATCATTTTCTGGAGTGAAATGCAATTGTCAAAATAACTATCCCCTAAATGTGGTGTCCCAGCATTGGCTGGCCAAGTTTAATAGTGTCCAGAAAAGGATATATTTTGTTCTGGGGTGAAATTCAATTGCCAAAATAGCAATACCGTAAATCAGTGGTTTCAGCTGTGGCTGGCTAAGCTTAATAGTGTCTGGCAAAGAATATATATTTTTCTGGGGTGAAATTCAATTGCCAAAAAAGCAATACCATAAAGCAGTGGTTTCAGCTATGACTGGCCAAGTTTATTAGTGTCCGGCAAAGGAATATATTTTGTTCTGGGGTGAAATTCAATTGCCAACATAGCAATACCGTAATTCTGGTTTCCCAGCATTGGCTGGCCAAGTTTAACAGTGTCTGGCAAAGGATAGATAATTTTCTGGGGTTAAATTCAATTGCCAAAATAGCAATACCGTAAATCAGCAGTTTTATCTGTGGCTGGCCAAGGTAAATAGTGTCCGGCAAAGGATTTATTTTGTTCTTGGGTGAAATTCTATTGCCAATATAGCAATCCCCTAAATCTGGTGTCCCAGCAATGGCTGGCCAAGTTTAATAGTGTCCGGTAAAGGACAGATAATTTTCTGGGGTGAAATTCAATTGCCAAAATAGCAATCCCCTAAATCTGGTGTCCCAGCAGTGGCCGGCCAAGTGTAATAGTGTCCAGCAAATGATAGATTTTGTTCTGGTGTGAAATTTAATTGCCAAAATAGCAATACCATAAATCAGTGGTTTCAGCTGTGGCTGCCCAAGGTTAATAGTGTCCGGCAAAGGATAGATAATTTACTGAGGTGAAATTCAATTGCCAAAATAGCAATCCCCTAAATCTGGTGTCCCAGCAGTGGCTGGCTAAGTTTAATAGTGTCCGGCAAAGGATTCATTTTGTTCTGGGGTGAAATTCAATTGCCAACATAGTAACACCCAAAATCTGGTGTTCCAGCTGTTGCAGGCCAAGTGTAAATCTTTCCGTAAAAGGCTATATTACACTCAGCGTTCATCTCCAAGTGTATTTCTTTCCGTTAAAGGGTATATTACAGTAAGTGTTAAAATACAGCATAATCCTCTACATTTGCACACACTGTTTTGCATCTCTAAGTGTATTTCTTTCTGTTAAAGGGTATATTACACAAATTGTTAAAATATAAGTGCTGAAAGCATAATCCTATATATTTTTTCACACACTACTGTGCATCTCCAAGTGTAAATCTGTCAGTAAAAGGATACCTTTCATCTAGGGCCTAAATACTAGGCCTATAATTGATATTCCCCTAAATCTGTGGTTACTGCTGTGCCTGGATTAATGTAATGTGGTACATAAATAGATAGCCAGATAGTGTTAGGTGACTGTAAAAAAGGCCTGAATTTGAATTCAATACATTAGGGCAAATCATTTTTTTCTTATTGTGGTGAACGGTAACAATCCTGCTCTACCTGAGGCCTGCATTATTAAGTGGCTGCTTTCATAAGTGGAGTTGAAGAAACCGGAGTTTAGGAAAAGGAGCAAGAAACAGAGATTCATTAGATCATCCTTGTATACAGTTGGTTTGATTCTAGCTAGTCTTCCTACTGCTATAAGGGACCACAGTAAGTAAGAATCTTGATATCACTGCTTTATATTGTATTTATTTTTTTTTTTCCCTCTCTTTTCCTGTGTAATCCCCATTTAGTATGACTTCCATTATTGACAGCGCCGTCCAGTGCACATCTTGTATGATGTATGCAGTCCTGGAACAGCCGTTCGAGGATGTATATGTTTGTTCAAAATGTGAGCAAATTACCCGTTTGGAATCGCACATCGAGTCTCTAAACAGGCGAGTTGCAACACTGAAAGCCACTGACAATTTGGAAAAGAGTTTGCTGCTCACTGAGCAAGCACTCTATGGGGTAGATTTGGGGGAGGGTGGTAGCGAGGAGGCTGAGGAGAGTGAGGTAGTTAGCTGGGTAACAGTAAGAAAGCGGGGTAGAGGGAAGAGTGCAAGGGAGGCTAGGCCTGATCTGACACACCCCAAAAAGTTTGCACGGTTGGCAGATGAGGGGGATGACAGTTCAGGGACGGCACCGCTGCAGCCAGACACTTCCTCTGCCAGTCAGGGGAATGTCAGCTCCAGTAAGCAGGGGACCAGGAGAGCAGGGCAGGCCAGACAGGTGCTGGTAGTGGGAGACTCAATTATTAGGGGTACAGATAGGGCAATCTGTCACAAAGATCGTGATCGCCGAACAGTGTGCTGTCTTCCTGGCGCTAGAGTTCGACACAACGCGGATCGGGTTGACAGATTACTGGGAGGGGCTGGAGAAGATCCAGCGGTCATGGTCCATATCGGAACCAATGACAAAGTTAGAGGAAGGTGGAGAGTCCTTAAAAATGATTTCAGGGATTTAGGTCAAAAGCTTAGGGCAAGGACCTCAAAAGTAGTATTTTCTGAAATACTGCCTGTACCACGAGCCACACAAGAAAGGCAGCGGGAGATTAGGGAGGTTAACAAGTGGCTCAAGAACTGGTGTAGGAAGGAGGGGTTCAGGTTCCTGGAGAACTGGGCCGACTTCTCTGTTGGCTACAGGCTCTACCGTAGGGACGGGCTGCACCTCAATGGGGAAGGGGCAGCTGTGTTGGGGAGAAAGATGGCTAGAAGGTTGGAGGAGTGTTTAAACTAGGGACTGGGGGAGGGTAATTACGTTATAGGAGGGAAGATAGTGCAGATAGAGACCAGGGGCGAGGTAGTGTGTCTGGGGAGGAATGGAAGGGGGACTAGAACAGCTCAGAATGAAAGATGTAGGGTAAAAATACACATAAACCTGTCAAATGTATGTATACTAATGCCAGAAGCCTGACTAACAAGACTGGTGAACTGGAATTAGTGATGTGTGAGGAGGACTATGACGTAGTGGGAATAACTGAGACATGGCTGGATGATAGCTATGACTGGGCTGTTAATATAAAGGTTACAATCTGTTTTAGAAAGGATCGTCAAAACCGGAGAGGTGGAGGGTCTGCCTCTACGTGAAGTCGTGTCTAAATCCCGTAATTCGAGAATACATCTCTGAGGGACATGAACATGTGGAGTCACTGTGGGTAGAAATACATGGAGCAAAAACAATAATAAAATACTAATAGGAGTGTATTATAAACCACCTAATATACCAGAGTCCACAGAAAATCTATTACTAAGCGAGATAGACGAGGCGGCAAATCATAATGAAGTCGTTATCATGGGGACTTCAACTACCCAGATATAGACTGGGAAACTGAAAGCTGTACATCCCAAAAGGAAACAGGTTCTTGGCAATAGCCAAAGACAATTTCCTTTCCCAACTGGTTCAGGACCCCACTAGAGGGACGGCCATACTGGACTTAGTATTAACCAATAGACCTGATAGAACAACAGATGTGCAGGTTGGGGGACACCTGGGAAATAGTGACCATAAAGTTATAACCTTCCAATTATCCTTCAAGCGAGAGTTTCTAAAGGGAGGAACAAAAATACCAAACTTCAAAAAAGCAAAAATTTAGCCAACTAAGCGAGGCCATAGGCCTAACTAACTGGGACAAAGTCCTCAAAAATAAAAATACAACCATAAAATGGGAGATTTTTAAAAGCATTGTAACATCTAATTGTGAGAGGTACATACCTTATAGGAATAAAAGGCTAAGGAACAATAAGAAACCAATGTGGATAAATGGAACCGTAAAGAAGGCAATAAATGACAAAAAGAAAGCATATAAATCTCTAAAACAGGAGGGGAGTCAGGTAGCACTGATAAACTATAAGGAAAAAAATAGAATATGTAAAAAACTAATAAAATTTGCCAAACTAGAGACCGAGAGATTAATTGCCAAAGAGAGTAAAACTAACCCTAAAATGTTCTTCAATTATATAAATAGTAAAAAATATAAATCTGAAGGAGTCGGCCCTCTACATAGCAATGAGGGGGGTGTTGCAGAGAGTGACGAGGATAAAGCAAAACTATTAAATATTTTTTTCTCCACTATATTCACTGAGGAAAATAAACTGTCAGATGAAATGCAGAATGTAAAAGTAAATCTCCCATTAAAAGTGCCCTGTCTGACCCAGGAAGAAGTACAACAGCGACTTAAAAAGATTAAAATAGACAAATCGCCAGGACCAGATGGCATACACCCCCGTATCCTAAGGGAATTAAGTGATGTCATAGCCAGACCATTATTTCTGATATTTACGGACTCTATAATAACAGGGAATGTTCCACAGGATTGGCGCATAGCAAATGTGGTGCCAATATTCAAAAAGGGTCCAAAAACAGAGCCTGGAAATTATAGGCCGGTAAGTTTAACATCTATTGTTGGTAAACTGTTTGAAGGGTTTCTAAGAGATGCTATTTTGGAGTATCTCAATGAAAATAAGCAAATAACGCCATATCAGCATGGCTTCATGAGGGATCGGTCATGCCAAACAAATTTAATCAGCTTCTATGAGAAGGTAAGTTCTAGACTTGACAGCGGCGAATCAATGGATGTCGTATATCTGGACTTCTCCAAAGCATTTGACACCGTACCTCATAAAAGGTTAGTATATAAAATGAGGATGCTCGGACTGGGAGAAAATGTATGTATGTGGGTAAGTAACTGGCTAAGTGACAGAAAACAGAGGGTGGTTATTAACGGTAGATACTCAGATTGGCTCACTGTAACTAGTGGGGTACCTCAGGGGTGAGTATTGTGCCCTATTCTCTTCAATATATTTATTAATGATCTTGTAGAAGGCCTGCACAGTAAAATATCTATTTTTGCAGATGACACTAAACTGTGTAAAGTAATTAACACTGAAGAGGACAGTTTTCTGCTACAGAGGGATCTGTATAGATTGGAGGCTTGGGCAGATAAGTGGCAGATGAGGTTTAACACTGACAAATGTAAAGTTATGCACATGGGAAGGAATAATGCAAGTCACCCGTACATATTAAATGGTAAAACACTCGGTAACACTGACATGGAAAAGGATCTAGGAATTTTAATAAACAGCAAATTAAGCTGCAAAAACCAGTGTCAGGCAGCTACTGCCAAGGCCAATAAGATAATGGGTTGCATCAAAAGGGGCATAGACGCCCGTGATGAGAACATAGTCCTACCACTTTACAAATCACTAGTCAGACCACACATGGAGTACTGTGTACAGTTCTGGGCTCCTGTGAACAAGACAGACATAGCAGAGCTGGAGAGGGTTCAGAGGAGGGCAACTAAAGTAATAACTGGAATGAGGGATCTACTGTACCCTGAAAGGTTATCAAAATTAGGGTTATTCACTTTAGAAAAAAGACGACTGAGGGGAGATCTAATAACTATGTATAAATATATCAGGGGTCAGTACAGAGATCTGTCCCATCATCTATTTATCCCCAGGACTGTGACTGTGACAAGGGGACATCCTCTGCGTCTGGAGGAAAGAAGGTTTGCACACAAACATAGAAAAGGATTCTTCACTGTAAGAGCAGTGAGACTATGGAACTCTCTGCCTGAGGAGGTGGTGATGGTAAGTACAATAAAGGAATTCAAGAGGGGACTGGATTTATTTCTGGAGTGTAATAATATTACAGGCTACAGCTACTAGAGAGGGGTCGTTGATCCAGGGAGTTATTCTGATTGCCTGATTGGAGTCGGGAAGGAATTTTTTTCCCCATAAGTGAGGAAAATTGGCTTCTGCCTCACAGGGGTTTTTTGCCTTCCTCTGGATCAACTTGTAGGAAACAGGCCGAACTGGATGGACAAATGTCTTTTTTCGGTCTTATATACTATGTTATTATGTAATGAGGAAAACATCTAGTAAGGGACACGGGTATGGTTGTGGTGTTGTTAGTGGACCCTCTGGTGCTGGGAGAGGACGTGGCTGTTCTGCCACAGCCACACGTCCTAGTGAACCAACTACCTCAGGCTCCAGTACTCGCCAGAATTTACAGCGATATTTGGTGGGGCCCAATGCCGTTCTGAGGATGGTAAGGCCTGAGCAAGTACAGGCGCTAGTCAATTGTGTGGCCGACAGTGGATCCAGCACGTTCACAACATTGTCTCCCACCCAGTCTTCTGCAGAAAGCGCACAGGTGGCACCTGAAAACCAAGCCCATCAGTCTGTCACATCACCCCCATGCATATCTGGGAATCTGAGCTTCAAGTTATGCAGCAGTCTCTTATGCTGTTTGAAGACTCTGCTGGCAGGGTTTGGCAAGGGAATCCACCTAGCCCTTCCCCAGTGGTGGAAGACATAGAATGCACTGACGCACAACCACTTATGTTTCCTGATGATGAGGACATGGAAATACCACCTCATCAGAGTCCACACGTCCTTCCGCTGCCAAGGATCGCAGGGCATCATTCTTTGCCTCCTGTAGCCTCCTCCTCCTACTCGGCTTCCTCCTCCTCCTCTTCCACCTGCTCATCTAGTCAGCCACACACCATCACCACCAACTTCAGCACAGCCCGGGGTAAACCTCAGCAGGCCATTCTGAAACTCATACGGCGGGGTATTGTGGTGGGGTATTGAACAACAGACCGACGAGTGGTTGCTGCCAGTGGGCCTCAAGCCCGGCCTGGTGGTGTGCGATAATGGGCGAGATCTCATCGCAGCTCTTGGACTAGCCGGTTTGACGCACATCCCTTGCCGGGCGCATGTGCTAAATTTGGTGGTGCAGAAGTTCATTCACAACTACCCTGACATGTCAGAGCTGCTGCATAAAGTGTGGGCCGTCTGTGCGCGCTTTCAGCGTTCACATCCTGCCGCTGCTTGCCTGTCTGCGCTACAGCATAACTTCGGCCTTCCCGCTCACCACCTCATATGAGACGTGCCCACCAGGTGGAACTCCACCTTGCAAATGCTGGAGAGACTGTGCTAGCAGCAGCAGGCCATAGTGGAGTTTCAGCTGCAGCACGCACGGGTGAGTCGCACTGCGGAACAGCACTACTTCACAACCAATAACTTGGCCTCCATGCGAGACCTGTGTGCCCTGTTGCGCTGTTTCGAGTACTCCACCAACATGGCCAGTGGCGATGACGCCATTATCAGCGTTACAATACCACTTCTGTGTCTCCTTGAGAAAACACTTAGTGGAGGTGGAAGAGGAGGTGGCCCAGGAGGAGGAGGAGGAGGAAGAGGGGTCATTTTTAGCACTTTCAGGCCAGTCTCTTAGAAGTGGCTCAGAGGGAGGTTTTTTGCAAAATCAGAGGCCAGGTACAAATGTGGCCAGCCAGGGCCCACTACTGGAGAACGAGGAGGATGAGGAGGAGGTGGAGGAGGATGAAGCATGTTCACAGCGGGATGGCATCCAATGCAGCTCGGGCCCATCACTGGTGCATGGCTGGGGGAAAACAGAGGACGATGACGATATGCCTCCCACAGAGGACAGCTTGTCCTTACCTCTGGGCAGCCTGCCACACATGAGCGACTACATGCTACAGTGACTGCGCAACGACAGCAGAGTTGCCCACATTTTAACGTGTGTGGACTACTGGGTTGCCACCCTGCTGGATCCCCGGTAAAAAGACAATAAGCCCTCCTTACTTCCTGCACTGGAGTGTGATAGGAAGATGCACGAGTACAAGCGCACGTTGGTAGACGCGCTACTGAGAGCATTCCCAAATGTCACAGGGGAACAAGTGGAAGCCCAAGGCGAAGGCAGAGGAGGAGCGAGAGGTTGCCAACGCAGCTGTGTCACGGCCAGCTTCTCTGAGGGCAGGGTTAGCATGGCAGAGATGTGGAAAAGTTTTGTCACCACATCACAGCTAACTGCCTATATGTTGTTTAATCATTTCTTGTCTTGGTGGGAAATATTAAACTCTTTTTACTGTCATGACCGCCCCATTGTCTGGTTGTCAGGGGCCTAAATTTCACATACTTGCTTGCTGTCTTGGTGGCAGACATTTATCACTTGTTACTGTCTAATTACCGCCCCATTGTCTGGGTGTCAGGGGCCTATATGTCGTTTAATCATTTGTTGTCTTGGTGGGAGATATTAAACTCTTTTTACTGTCATGACCGCCCCATTGTCTGGGTGTCGGGGCCTAAATTTCACGAACTTGCCTGCTGTATTGGTGGCAGACCACCCCATTGTCTGGGTGTCATTGGCCTATATTTCGTTTAATTGCTTGCTGTCTGGGTGAGAGACATTAAACTCTTTTTACTGTCAAATTGCCTCTCCTCTGTCTGGGTGTCAGGGGCCTACATAAATGATAATGGCCTGTTCCATTGCAGGTTGACCTGAGGCCTGTGTTGCGGTTATGGGACCCAATGACCGCTTGGCTCCGGGGGGCCCTATGACTGCTTCGGCCCCATGGCTCCGGGGGGCTCTAAGCCTGCTTCGGCCCTATGGCTTCGGGGTCCGATGACTGTTCCGGCCCCATGGCTCCGAGGACCCAATGACTGCTTCGGCCCCACGGCTTCGGGGGGCCATATGACTGCTTCGGCTCCTTGGTTCCGGAGGCCTCTATGCCTACTTTGGCCCCATGGCTTCTGGGGTCTGACGACTGCTTTGGCCCTATGGCTTCGGGGGTCCGATGACTGCTTCGGCCCCATGGCTTCGGGGGTCCGACGACTGCTTCGGCCCCATGGCTTCAGGGGTCCGACGACTGCTTCGGTCCCATGGCTTCGGGGGTCCGACGACTGCTTCGACCCCATGGCTTCAGGGGTCCGACGACTGCTTCGGTCCCATGGCTTCGGGGGTCCGACGACTGCTTCGACCCCATGGCTTCAGGGGTCCGACGACTGCTTCGGCCCTATGGCTTCGGGGGTCCGATGACTGCTTCGGCCCCATGGCTTCGGGGGTCCGACGACTGCTTCGGCCCCATGGCTTCGGGGGTCCGACGGCTGCTTCGGCCCCATGGCTTCGGGGGTCTGACGGCTGCTTCGGCCCTATGGGTTCAGGGGTCCGACGACTGCTTCGGACCTATGGCTTCGGGGGTCCGATGACTGCTTCGGCCCTATGGCTTCGGGGGTCTGACGACTGCTTCGGCCCTATGGCTTCGGGGGTCCGATGACTGCTTCGGCCCCATGGCTTCGGGGGTCCGACGACCCTATGGGACTTATCCATATGGGACCTATATAAAAGTGTAAAAGAAAAAAATATATATATATTCAAATCACCCCCCTTTCCCCAAAATTAAAATAAAATAATTAAAAAATAGAAAAAAATTCACATCATGGGTGTCGCAATGTGCGAAAACGCCCGTAGCATGAAAATATAAAAATATATTCCACATACGGTAAACAGAAAAACAGAAAAAAGCGCCCAAATAAAAAGTGATCAAAAAGTCCTACACACCCCATAATGGTATCAACTAAAAGTTCAGATCGCCCCGCAAAAAATAAGCCCACATACAACGCCATATACTTAATTGCAAAAAAGTTATAGGGGTCAAAATATGGCGACAAAAAAAATAAATAAAAAATTTCCCACTTTTGAATTTTTTTTCACTATCAAAACGCCAGAAAAACTATACATATTGGGTATCGCCGAATTTGTACTGACCTGTAGAATAAAACTAAATGGTGAGTTTTATCGCACATAAAACGTCGTAATTTAAAAACCCGTAAAACTGTGGTGGAATTGCTTTTTTTTTGCAATTTCACCCCATTTGGAATTTTTTTTCCGCCTTCTCACTACATCGTATGCAATATTAAATGGTGGCGTTGGAAAGTACAACTTGTCCTGCAAAAAAAAAGCTCTCATATGGCTATGTTAACGTAAAAATAAAAAAGTTATGGCTCTTGGAAGGCAGGGAGCGCAAAACCAAAACGCAAAAATGAAAAAACCCTGAGTCCTTAAGGGGTACACATTCCTTTAAAATCTTGACATCCTATATTATGTTTAAGTAACAGATAATTTACAGCAATTCTAGTTTTTAGCACTGCTCCTCTTAATCCTTGTAGATCTAAAAGTATGTCTGATAAGGCGACAGAGGTCTGATTCAGAGATTTAGCCAAGGAACATGCAATATAATTTATAGTATGAGCATTATATATAGCCAGTCCGGGCACTCCTAATATAGAGGCGCCCAAACTTGTATATTCTGCACGGCTGAGAAGGGGTAAAGTAGAGTCACAGTCTTCTGATAAAGTCTTGCTAACCGATCTGTAAGCTCTTCTGATAGGGGGTTGACTAGGAAGGGCCAAAGTCAGCCTGGATAATGCACAGGGACCTCCAATAACATTAGCAGGAATTTAATTGTAAGTGCTGTTACCACAAGACAAAAACCATCCCTTAGGGAGCATTACATTATAGATAAAACTGGGAGTCACAATAGTCTTATTACAACTGATGGAATTATTCAGGGAGCTAGCAAGCCTACTATTTTTTTTTACAGGTATCGTCAATATAATCATATACACTATTCTTAGGTAATCCACTTTTTACGTTTCTACTATCACAATATAAAGTCACATCCTGGGAAAAGGTAAAATAGGTCTCTGCTGCAGTCACAATAATAGTAATTATTCTAATATTATCCCTGCTATTTCCTAATTTCTGACACTCCCCACAGAAGTCATACAAGGGCATAAAAGATTGTGTATTGATAGACCTCGACCAGACTCCAAGGAGGGATTTATCTGGTGTAGGCACAGCAATAACACATGTTTGTATAAGATCACGTTGGCTCCCTAAGTCTTTAAGGCACAATGAACTAACATTTAGGGCATCTGCCATCCTGACTATACTATTCTGTTCAGGATAAAAGGGGCCGGGAGCAAAGGGATCTCTCTCCTGAGCTTGTTTATCGACTGATTATTTGGTGCACCGCAGAAGAAACTCAGCTCCTCTAGGTGATAAATACATGTAGTAATAAGCCAGACTGGCAAGGAAACACAAAAATTAATAATTATTAGTAGACAAAACAAATCTCCCAGAATATTGTGGGGTCATCATCTTCAGCCTGTGGCAAGGCACTTTTCAGGGAAACTTCTTCTGAGCTCCCCTCTTTGTTCAGGGATTTCACACCTGATTCACCCTCTTTGTCTTTGTCTGTCACCGGAGAAGAAGCCTCAAGGACCCTTTTCACTCTGCTAGCGTGAATACAGATTGGAGCCTCTTCTGTGAGAATCGCTGTTCTGGTGACTGCTACCACTCGGGAGGGTGGTCCAAACGGGTGGTCTGCTTTTCTCCTTTTGCCAGGCGCTGGACTATCACCACATCTACTGGTTGGAAAGGATGCGTAGGTTCCTGTGGAGAGAAAGGAAAGGCACGAGCAACATCTCGTTCAATTTGATCTAAAGTTTACACAAGGTTCCTTACATATTCAGCCTGTACTACTTCTAGATCACCTTTTTCTATCACAGGGGGCTTTGGACCCCAAGAGGTGGGGAAGGGTCTTCCCATTAGTACCTCAAATGGTGAGTAACAAGTATTCTTATTAGGGTGCATCCTAATTTCTGCTAGGGCTATAGGCAAAAACTTTTTCCAATTAGTGAACATGCCGGGACGCTTGCAACTGGGATACATGGTTTCCCCTCTTTGCAGATAAGACCCGTATCAGGGTCTTGTACTACACCTACTGACTGCCATTCTATCTTGTCACTACTGGTAGCCAAATACTGGAGGCTTAGCAATAAATTGTCAGTAAGGGTAATTTCTGGAACTAGGGAGGGCATCTGAACTGTCGCTGCCTTACCTATAGCAGCTTCTTTCGCTGCCTGATCAGCTAGGGCATTCCCTTTAGCTATGTGCGTTTGGAGACCAGTATGTGCCTTACAATGGATAATAGCAACTTTGCTTGGTAACAGGATAGTGGCCAGGAGATCATGTACTAGGTTGGAATGTGAGATTTGCTTCCCATCTGCAGCTATGAAGCCTCTTCTCTGCCAGATTACCCCATAATCATGTACAACCCCAAAGGCAGATTTGGAATCGGTGTACATATTTACATCTCTTCCCTCAAAAAGACAACAAGCTCTAGTGAGTGCAATCAGTTCAGCTGCTTGGGCTGACTGAAAAGGTATAGGATTTTATTCAAGAATAACATCAGGGAGTTGAACCACAGCGCATCCTGCATGATAAGTGTTGTCATTAGGGCGGGAACAGCATCCATCCACAAAACACATCAGGTGCTCCTTCAATGTGTGTGGACTGTAAGTCAGGCCAAGGTGAGGTATGTTCATGTATAAGTTCAGTACATACATGGGGAGGAGGCAAATCATCCTGCTCTCCCTTGTATCCAAGTAGGGCATTCAGTATATCTATTGGACCAAATGTGGGTGCTGAGTATTTGATATGAAGTTGAGGATTAGATAGCAACAAAACTTCATATCCACTCAGTCTTTGTGCTGACATATGTTGAGTATGTATGTTCTTCAACAGGGCCTGAACATTGTTTGAGGTATGCAGAGTGGTGGGATGACCTAGGCTGATAGGCGTGGCCATCTCAGCAACCATGGCACAGGCTGCCAAACTCCAGAGACACGCAGGCATGCCCTGAGCCTGTACCGGAACCACCTTTGAGAAAAAAGCAACAGGGCGGTATTTGCCTCCATGGTCTTGCGCCAGGACTCCCGCCATTTACAATTGTCCCTGGCAAATAAGTGAAGCATCACACCATAGTCGGGTAGGCCCAAACCAGGACTTTAAACCATTGCACATTTCAAATGACTAAAAGCTTGGACCATTTCATCAGACCATGTAATGAAGCAGGCATCAGTATGAGTGTCTTGTCTCAGAATATTATCATAGTAGGAACAATCAGCAATCCATAGGCGGCAGTAACCAATCATGCCAAGAAAGGTTAACATGTCTTTCTTGGTTTGTGGGCGGGGCAGACCCAGTACGGCAGTAATTCTGGCATGGCTGATTTTCCTCTCACCTTTACTGGGAACAAAGCCCAAGTAATATACACCATTGTAATTTTTCCTAGAAACTTTGTGACCACATTCGCATAACCTCAGTAATAAACTAACACAGTCTGCCTAGGAGGCCTCCCGAGTAGAACTATATATGAGGAGATTGTCCACATATTGTAGAAGGACAGAACCATGAGGGGCAGTCCAAGGGCGCAGTGTAGCTTGGAGGACAATGGAGTAGACTACTAGGGAGTCTACATAACCCTGAGGCATTCTACACCAAGTATACTGGCGAAATTTAAAGGCAAAGAGTGGCCGTGTCTCCCTGTCAACTGGGACAGAAAAAAAATGCATTCTTTAAATCAACAACAGATAAAAACTCTGTATGGGCAGGAATGGCTGATAGCAGAGATGGTAAGTCTGGAACCACAGGGGCTATGGGTATGATCTGTGCATTTACCGCTCTAAGATCCTGGACAAACCTAAAGGTATTATCAGCCTTTCTCACTATGTTGATAGGTGTATTATAGGGGGAAATAATTTCCTCAATAACCCCTTCCTCCAGAAATTCTATCAACATAGACTCAATCCCTTTTTCTTTTTCTGGGGAAAGGGGGGTATTGTTTAATATAAACAGGTGCAGCGCCGGGCTTAAGCATGCTTCTACAGTCCATACATCATTCTGTGTAGGCTCAGAGCTGCACACGGACATATCCTTTTACCATTTCCATATGGAAAGTGTCATTAGCCCCTTCCCGAGGGAACAAATTTATACTTTTCCTCCACTCTGTCCATCCTGCTATTATTATCCACCCATGGAGTAACTAAATAATGATTAGTTCCACAGACCCGGGCTAAAAAATCCTTACATGTTTCTCCTACATACGGAGGGGGTAGAGAGACCTTTCCTTGCTTTGCACCTATTTCTTATAACTTAATTGAGATGGAGGCAGAGCAGAACTCTCCCCAAGACTGGCTGTACTGAATTGTGAAAGTTCCTACAATACCTGTCAACTGAATGGAGAGAACTCATGTCTATGCTCAACTTCCTTCCCAACTGCCTGTTAGTATTATCCCTTCAAACCGCCACTTGTTTTCACCAGTTTCTGGGTTAGCGGGTTCCCCCTAGCCAGAGTGGTGGGGCGTCTTACGGTTTTCCAGGACACTCACAATAAAGTTAGTACATTTTTCACAGTATCATTTGCTGATTACCTTCAGCATAAAATTAAATTACTTAATGCATCATAACATAAAAGTGACAGATAAAAACCGGGTGCAAACAATATTTGAATTCTTCCCAAAAGAATTCCTCTGTTAAATCCTTGCCTAAAGGATTGCTCTTTTAAATTCTTGCCTAAAGAATTTATCTAAGTAAAATCTATCTTCCCTAAAGATAGATGCTATTGCTTTCAGTGTGTCTAAAGTGGATTCAAAATAGAAACAACAGGGAGTGTTTTCGGAAAGCATCGGAATTTCCCTAATCCAAAAGGCAGATTTTCCGTACTTACAGAATTCCTGTGTGTTCTATCCGAGTACGAGTCCCCAGATGAAAGGATCTTGTTTTAGCATACACCCTGTTTTTTTTTTATGACAGGCGCTTGAAGAGCTCCCTTGAATGACACACGCGCACACAGGTGGTCTTAGAGAGCAGCTCTATCTTTATCTTTGTTCTTGCGGCAATGGTTTTCTGCTCTCTTCCCGTTGAATTCACTTACACATTCGGCTGAACCAAATGTGTTTTTGTATGTCAGAAGGGAGATGGGAGAAAGAGCTGTCAGCCAATCCATCGTTCTGCTGACGACTACTGAATGTGTATGGCTGACTTTAGAAATCATCTAAGTCTTGCTTTAGGTGATCAATTGTTTCTGATAAACCCATTGTCTAGGTACTCATAAAATAGTATATCACTGATAATAGCACCCAAGTTTATCAAGTCCAACCTATAATTCTACTGTGTTGATGAGAGTAAGACAAAAACCCCTATGATATGGTTGTCAATTACACCATACTAAAGGAAAAAAATCTGTCTTGAATCCAAATATGGCAATCCAAATAAGTCTCTGGATCAGTGGCCTTTCTCCAGAAATCTACTACCCATAACTTATTATGATATTATTGCTTTTAAGAAAGGAATCAGACTAACCCTTCTTGAACTTGTTCAATAAATCAACCAGCCTATTCCACAGGTTACAACATTTGTCGATTTCAATAGCAGCATATTAATCATCTGTATTATATAGATCCGTATTATGACTGTGCATGAGGTCTAAGGGGAACTACTGTATAAACATCAGCATATCCGGTTTCTTTCCTTTTATTCAGACGACTTCACAGCATAGATACAGGTAAAGTGCACATGCAACGTTTCGGCTGTAACCAGCCTTTGTCAAGCATAGTTACAAAGTGATACAAACCAACATTAAGTAGGGAGTTCAACTCACACCTCCTAACAGTCCTACCAATCAGGATAGTTGACCTATTAAGGTCAACCAATCATGGCCATCACTATTCCAAACCCCACTTTGCATATATTATATCAAACCAGCTCAACTGAGTGTATCCACACCTGTTGGCACGTCCATCGCCGCTTTCAGCGTCTCATGTGTCCAAGTGCGCATGCTCATGGACTTGTCTATCTACCTACATCATCGCGGCCACCAGGAAATGAGATCTCGCGGACATATCGCGTGATCTCCTCAGCGCGCGTCACGCTGCGCTGTCATCATAGGCTGAATAGCCGCGCACATCTATGACGTCATCACGTATCCTGTTACCGAGGTGATGTGTCACAACAAATGTTCCAGCGCATGTAGCAGAGTGGACATACACACAACAGAATGCGGATCCCACTCATGCCGCATCCATAGTAGTGGTGCAATTATTGCAATGGGGTTAAGAGGATCATGTCTGAGGGCCAAATAGTAGTTATTTGCATATTTGTAGGCTGCAGGGTAACGTGTGGATGATTACCGCTACATATAACAATGATAAGAACATAGAGGCTTCACAAAAGCATATTCGCATGTATACGGATGATGATATTCAGAGATTGATTGGGGCGGATTCCACTGATGTTTCCTTTTAAAACACCCCATCTATTGACCTTCTGAAGCGTAAACATGAGCAAGAATCCAAAAAACTTGTTACTATGGAGTTGGATTTGAGTACGTTGAAGGAATATTACAGAAATGAAAGGATACCGAGGGGCCTTCGATCCCATCTGCGCCCTAACCTTTTTCCCAACAACGAAGAGTTTCGCAAAAAATTTGAAACGGTGAACAACAGATATTCATTTGATCTTATGCTCCTAAATATTGACTATCTACATAAGGAAGTCGATAGTATAAAACGGATACTCATTGGCCTTGATACACAGATCCAAAACTTAATTTGGGCTGATGATTTCACGTCCCACAAAGATAAAGTGGCACATTATATCACACGCCATAGAAATGAAGTTGAAAGAACGAAATGTGATAAATGGCATAGAGATTTGGAAGACTACCAACAAGGCAAAGTATATAATTGGCAGAATTCAACTGCCCCACGTAGATCACGGAGAAGAAAAGGTCGGAGATTTGATCAAGGACATTTTGGATTCACTGCTGGAGATTCTGATTTGACTGATGAGTCGAGTACATCGGCTTTTTTAGGGGCAACAAAAAAGGCAGGAGGCAGAGATGTAGGAGGGGGGGCATCGGACATCATAGACTCCGGAAGAAGCCTCCCACCTCCCCATTAGTGCCCGAACCACAATGTGGGGAGACCCACATAACGGAATCCTCGGAAATGAGACAATTAGTTGTTAATATCTCTGCAATACCGTTGACCCCTGCTCAGATACAGGTGTTGAGTCGTGGTTTAGCATTCTCTCCAACAGGGACAAGGGACTGGTTAAATCTAGAGCTGGACTTGCAACGCTTTTTTAGGAAGCTCAGACTAAAGGGCTTCTTTTCCTCTAACAGGGATACCCATACTCACTCTCAAAACAGTAAGGATGTTGTGGAACTGTCATTTAAACAATTTGAGCTTAAACATAATAGCAATTTTTCCCCACCACATAACAATCATGTCATTGAATCGTATGTTGAAATTGTACACAGACAAATAGAGAGCTTGAGATCTGAGGGTGATGTTCATGTCAGAGCCAACCTCTCTATATAGGAAAGACAGGCTATTAAGGAACTTGTGGACAACAAATGTATTACTATTAAACTGGCGGACAAGGGGGGTGCCGTTGTTGTAATGGATACCCGTGGGTATGTCAAGGAGATTATGAGACAATTACAGGATGTGGATGTCTACAAGATATTGGGAACTGATCCCAAATGGGATATCATGCGGGAGATTGGTGAGATCATAGATGAGGCCTTACAAAAGGCTGTCATCGATGATGATCTACATAGATATTTGCGAGTTGATCACCCAATCACCCCCATGATATATATTCTTCCCAAGATACATAAGGGCTTGGAGGACCCACCCGGGAGACTGATTGTATCGGGAAGGGGCTCCATTTTTAACACAATCTCGGTTTTCCTTGATAGACTGCTACGGATCCATGCAACCTTGGCTCCCTCCTATGTCAAAGACACGGGAGATTTTCTATGTAAACTAAGACAGGTACAGTTTCCTGCGCAAATCCTGTTGGTCAGCTTTGATGTTGTTTCGTTATACACATCGATCGACCATACTTATGGTCTGCATGTCGTCGATGTGGCGTTATCTGGCACAGGTCTCTCCCCGGATGCTGGCCGGTTTGTCCTACACCTCCTGGGGGTGGTCCTGAGGAGAAATTGCTTTCTCTTCGGTGACACCTTCTATCAACAACAACGGGGCGTGGTCATGGGGGCCAATGTGGCCCCAACTTATGCCAATATGTTCATGGCTGAGGTGGAGGACAAACTGGTCTATCGATCCTCATTTTCTGGGAGGGTCCTGTGCTGGCTACGCTACATCGACGACATATTTATGATTTGGGGAGGTACTAGGGAAGAGCTACATGACTTCCATATTCATGTGAATGCTGGAGTCCCTGGGTTGCGGTTCACTATCACAGTGTCAGATAGTGAATTAATCAATTCCTTGATGTCAGGATTTATCTCTATGAGGGGGACCTTCAGACTGATATTTATCAGAAACCCACAGATAGGAACAATTTGTTGGTGTATAATAGCTACCATCCACGGACCATGATTGACTCCTTTCCATGGAGCCAACTATTGAGAGTTAGGAGGATTGTGTCACAAGAAGAGAACTTCTCTAACAGGGTGGATGAAATGTGCAATAAATTTGTGAAGAGGGGGTACCCTAAACAGCTCCTCATGAAAACAAAAAAGAGAGTGATGGGCATTGGGAGGGAGTCTGCGCTTGCTGTGACGTCTGGTGACAGGGCGATGAAGCGTATTCCTTTTGTGTCCACCTTTGGATGGGACAGTGGGACTATTGCCAACATTCTTAGAAAAGAGTTGCACATTTTACAACGGGGGCTCCCAGATATTAAAGAATTCACTGTCCCTCCGATTATGGTGTACAAAAGGAATGCCAACCTATGAGATAGGCTGGTCAAAAGTGACGTAGGAGATCCTAAGCTTGACCGACAACTGTACTTGGCACCTAGAAAGAATGGCAACTTCCCCTGTCTGTCATGCTGCAACTGCAGTGGCATAATGAAAGGGGACTCGTTTGCACATCCGTATAGCGGAAAGAGATTTAAAATTGGTGGCTATTACACGTGTCGGTCGAGCTACGCCATATATATGATACAGTGTCCTTGTAGTCTCACATATGTTGGGGAGACTACAATGGAAATAAGAGAGAGGATCAACAAACATAAAAGCACCATTAGAAAAGGTGCGTTGGATAAACCTGTTGCCAGAAATTTCATCGAGCGTGGACACTCTACCAACCAGCTGTGGTTTAGAGTCATTGATGCGGTTGGCCCCCTTAGAAGGGGCGGTGATAGGGAAAAAATATTAAGGAAAAAGGAACTGAAATGGATTTACACCTCACGATCCCTGCAACCATACGGCCTCAATATTGAGTTCAGCGTTGCGGGGATTGAATAAAGGTAGCCCCTTTATGAATAAGTAATGTACCTCTGGTACTAAATGTAATGTATCTTTGATTATCACATCCGTCAGTGTTTGAATTATTTAGTGATTTTAATTATGTTTTTATTGATTGTTATATGTAGCGGTAATCATCCACACGTTACCCTGCAGCCTACAAGTATGCAAATAACTACTATTTGGCCCCTAAGACATGATCCTCTTAACCCCATTGCAATAATTGCACCACTACTATGGATGCGGCATGAGTGGGATCCGCATTCTGTTGTGTGTACGTCCACTCTGCTACATGCGCTGGAACATTTGTTGTGACACATCACCTCGGTAACAGGATACGTGACAATGTCATAGATGTGCGCGGCTATTCAACAACGCGCCCCTATGATGACAGCGCAGCGCGCTGAGGAGATCACGCGATATGTCCGCAAGATCTCATTTCCTGGTTGCCGCGATGATGTAGGTACATAGACAAGTCCATGAGCATGCGCACTTGGACACATGAGACGCTGAAAGCGGCGATGGACGTGCCAACAGGTGTGGATACACTCAGTTGAGCTGGTTTGATATAATATATGCAAAGTGGGGTTTGGAATAGTGATGGCCATGATTGGTTGACCTTAATAGGTCAACTATCCTGATTGGTAGGACTGTTAGGAGGTGTGAGTTGAACTACCTACTTAATGTTGGTTTGTATCACTTTGTAACTATGCTTGACAAAGGCTGGTTACAGCCGAAACGTTGCATGTGCACTTTACCTGTATCTATGCTGTGAAGTCGTCTGAATAAAAGGAAAGAAACCGGATATGCTGCTGCTACTTCTTTACTTCTGCTGTTCGTCTTGACCACTGGGGATCCGTGGCCTGTTCTGCAGCTGTTGCATTCTGGTGACCCGATAAGACCGTGTGTGCTGCCTTCAGCTACTCGTTTACTGTATAAACATTTGACAAAATAGATTGGTTTTAACATAGTATATTTTCATATACCCCATCTCATTTTGTCAGTCTACTTTTTTCAGGTATCTTTAAAATTGAAGACTCTGCCCAAGTTGCACGACTTTGGGGAATCAGAAAAAACCGTCCAGCAATGAACTACGATAAACTAAGCCGTTCTATTCGTCAGTACTACAAAAAAGGCATCATCCGTAAGCCTGATGTATCTCAACGCCTTGTTTATCAGTTTGTGCAACCAGTATAAAATCTACACAAACAAGGATGTAAAAGAAGATAAGAAATTCTAAAATGATTAAATGGCTGACAAGAGAAAAAACTCTGTGTGCTGAGTAACTGTAGGAGCAGGCACATTTTCGTAGAGACTATTTTCTACAGATAAATTTTGACAAATAGCAATATATTCTGCTCTTTGTGATCAAGTCCTGGTGCACATCACACACATGTTGTTTGCAAAATGTCATGATTCAAAAGATGTTAAGCAACACAGCATAGTCTGAACTGTGCATTTAGTCTTCTTCACTACATACTTGCTTTACAGGTACTCACTGATGTGAGACCTACTGGACTCAATGACCTTACAGGACAATGGGAGGTGGGAAGAAAGCAGGACAGAGTGACCAAAAGCATTGCAAGCATATAAAAATAAAAGCTAACACCTGTAATATTGTAACACCTACAATATTCGAGCAATGCTTGATGTGAATGAATGTTTGTCAGTCAGTCCATACAAGTCTATGAAGTAATATGTTTTATAAGCATTATTTATTGAAGTAATATAACTTGTTAAATTAACCCAGAAAGTGCCAATATAGGTGTATGGCTAAAATATATAAATTAATTGTTAGGTACAGACTGCAGAGATAGAGAGGAATGGTGCAAGTTGGCAAAAATGTGATTTCTTATTGGATGCAATCAGTTATTCCTTTGTTTAATATAGATTACAATACTGTCAATACATTTGATTCAGAAAAATTGTAGGAAAAATGTGTCCTATCTTTATTGTTTCTCACTATTTATGCATATCTGGAATATCTCTTCATTCATCTAAAGATGTTGTAATTGTTTGCAATTTTGACATGTATTAAATTAAATAGCATTTTTGTTAACACTAAGACGGCCACCATACACATTAGTTTATTGTTTACTGAATTAGCCGAGAACGGTCAACAGTCTACAGTTCCCGACTTTCCCCAACAGATGATGTCAGGGGGAGAGAACGATTGGGTGAAGTGAATATTTTTGCCCGACCCTTTTGCTCTCCTGGGAATTAAGCTGCCAACAGAGGTGTCTGGAAGTGGCTTTCTCCTCTTTCCCCATTGAATACATTGGCCTAGCTGAACGTAGATGTGTATAGGGGATTCGGGAGAGAGTCAGAAGAGAGTTTTCGGCCAAATGATTGTTATGCTGACAGCTATTGAATGTGTGTGGTCACCTTTAGGTCTATAAAGTATGTGATGGTTGCAACATTTTACTCATATTAACAGTAATCACATCCTTAAAGGACATCAGCAGATTATTATTTATGAAACTAGCTAACCTGTTACATGTGCACTTGGCAGCTGAAGGCATCTGTGTTGGTCCCATATTCATATGTTGGTCCCATATTCATACACCTGACTAGTGAATCCGCCCTGTAGGCTGGTTTTAAAGTCAGTATAAAACTGAGTCTGCTTTATTGAACTCACCAGAAGCCATTTGGTTCCAGGAGAAGTACTAGTGGGCTCAGCATGCATGTTGGTATTTGCATCCCTTGATCTGATGAACGCTGTATGGCACCAGACGGGGTTACAAGCAGAGTGTATCTGGCATGCATGCTGCACCTGCACTCCCTGGGTTTTGTGTGGCTGATATGGCCCATAAAAGGTAAGAGTTAATGTTAGGGACCACTCGAGAGGCAACCGTGAAGTGGTGGGTGGCTTACATAATTTGGCCAAAATATAAACTAATGCCTCATCTAACATCCAGCATAGTGGCAGGACGGAGCTCTAGCTGCAGTGTGCCATTGCACCTTTGTTTTTAAGTTTGTATGTGTATTTCACCATAGCAACGTGCACCTGCGTATTGGGTTGTGCTGACTGCAATCTCCATTTTTTTTCCTTTGTAGCATATATGGGAGGCGTGGTGACCTCCATGCAGTCATGCACACCTGACTAGTGAATCCGCCCTGTAGGCTGGTTTTAAAGTCAGTATAAAACTGAGTCTGCTTTATTGAACTTACCAGAAGCCATTTGGTTCCAGGAGAAGTACTAGTGGGCTCAGCATGCATGTTGGTATTTGCATCCCTTGATCTGATGAATGCTGTATGGCACCAGATGGGGTTACAAGCAGAGTGTATCTGGCATGCATGCTGCACCTGCACTCCCTGGGTTTTGTGTGGCTGATATGGCCCATAAAAGGTAAGAATTAATGTTAGGGACCACTCGAGAGGCAACCGTGAAGTGGTGGGTGGCTTACATAATTTGACCAAAATATAAACTAATGCCTCATCTAACATCCAGCATAGTGGCAGGACGGAGCTCTAGCTGCAGTGTGCCATTGCACCTTTGTTTTTACGTTTGTATGTGTATTTCACCATAGCAACATGCACCTGCGTATTGGGTTGTGCTGACTGCAATCTCCATTTTTTTTCCTTTGTACCATATTCATATGTGTTCACGTTACTGAGAAAAATGATGTTTTCATATATGCAAATGAGCCTCTAGGAGCAATGGGCTCAGCTCTCTCTGCAAAGGCAATGCTTCTAAAGGCTCATTTGCATATATTAAAACATCATTTTTCTCAGCAGTACTGGCACAAATGAACATGGTACCAACATAGAAGCCTTCAGCTGCCAAGCGCACATGCAACAGATCAACCAGTTTTATAGGTACAAGCCTGCTGACAGAAGTCATTTAAAGAGTCACAGTTCTTTCACACAATTTCATATACCAAATTTCTAACTCACTTCATTTTAAAAATATGCCTTCATCGACCTAAAAAAAAAAAAGCTGTAAAATCATGTCCACTGCCTGTTTGCAGGTAAGATCCATTCCTGGTAACAGAGACTCAGAAGATGTTTTAGAGGAAGAGGGTGCATTTCAGAGCTTAGTGGAGAAGATCCTGTGTGTCTGTAAGGCTGAGTTCACACTTCAGTTATATAGTCAACTATTTACATTACGTTATTGTGAGCCAAAACCAGTAGTGAAGCCTACTCAGAGATAAGGTATAATCATTTTATTTGCACCTGTTCTGTGTTTTTGACCAGCACCTGGTTTTGGCTCACAATAACTGATCGAAATAACTGACCAAATAACTGAAGTGTGAACTGAGTCCAAGTCTGATCTTTCGCTCCTTATCAGATTTCAGAGCTCCCTGGGGAAGAAAACAAACATAGTAGGAAGTAAGGAAAGTAGGGTTACTGCATACAGTACTAGCAGATGGGAGATACCCACTGCTTCAGAGAGAAATGCATCCAGCTGTGCAGCTAAGACTGGGAATAATATGGCTGAAAGACACTTTAGGGAAGCACAAACATTATTGTTCCCTCACAGTTATGAATGAAAAAGAAGCACAGCCATTAAACAAACCTTTTGTGAAAACTCAAGTACGCTTTAAAGACCGAATACTCTTTGGATAAATATTCAGGCAGCCATAAACATTATAATGGTTGTTATGCATTGGTTGAATCTCTCACCTTGCTCATGAGATATTTTCCAGGTGCCATAACATAGGGGGGGTATTGTGGATTTACACATAGGACCATATTTACTAATGTCTAAAAAGTGTTGCAGATTGGCTCAATTTGGTGCAAATAGAGTTTTTACATTTTTTTTTACTTGTTTAAAACTGAGAGGGCTAAATGTGAGGGTCATTGCCTAAGATGCACCATATTGCTCCACAATTCTGCCATAAAATTCTGTCATAAGTAAGCCAACTAATGGTTGGTACTAGTACTAGTCATGAATACGGCCATACTAGTGCCGGATGCCACGCCACACTACACCAGTGTGATCACACCATTTAGCCCACTTTGCTTTAACTCTGTCAATCTGATGAATACTGATGAAATTGTTATGTAGAAACGCATCAAGCCTGCATACTAAGTCTGCATATTAAGCACTTGTCCTCTTGTGTACTGGTCATGCGCCAATGTGCGCTGCTACACCAGAAGCTGGGGGAAAGAATTTTTCTGTGTTTGCTTGCGATAGAAGTCCATGGTAGCAAGTAACACTTAGATCCTGGGATCATAGACTTTTTAGGATTAGTGCATGTTGGCAGAGGTGATGGCCATGTATAGACTATAGGTGAATGTTACCACTCACATTCTACCTACATCTTGTCATCCCCTACTGTTCTAGGCACGATCCTTATTTCATAACCATTTGTGTGTTGCCCTCTATGCACTGGGTATGTACCACTTAGGTTGTGACGGCTAGTGCTCTTTGTATCTTTTTTTGGTATATTGGGATTATTGTACGCTGTTGCTAATGTGGCTATAGTCGATTAGTGGTACATAACTGTCCACTCTATATTTTTCCACCTGGCCCTTTGCGTAATATTTACAGGCTTTTGGTGTATAGCAGCCTGAATAATCTAATACTACTTTCTCTGATTATAGACCTAAAGCACACCAGGGGTTAAACATTTGGTGTTCAGAGGACATTTTTCATTACATCTTGGCCTGTTTTTGGGTGTTAGCTATATTTTAATAGAGATGGCCCGAACTATCCGCCAGCGAACAGTTCCCGGCGAACATAGCTTGTTCGCGTTCGCCGCAGCGGGCGAACACATGCGATGTTCGGTCCGCCCCCTATACATTATCATTGAGCAAACTTTGACCCTGTACCTCACAGTCAGCAGATACATTCCTGCCAATCAGCAGCATACCCTCCCTTCCAGACCCTCCCATCTCCTGAACAGCATCCATTTTAGATTCATTCGGAATTTGCAGTCTTAGTGAGAGGAGGGAGAGTGTAGTTGCTGCTGATTTAATAGGGAAATCGACAGCTAGGCTAGTGAATTCAGTGTCCACTCCAGTCCTGAAAGACTCATCTGATCTCTGCTGTAAGGACAGCATCCTGACAGCACCCCAAAAAGCCCTTTTTAGGGCTGCAACATTAGTCTGCTTTTTTTCCCCTTTATATACATATTGCAGTTGCCTGGCCTGCCTGTGTGTGAGGAGCTGCAGGCCCACAGACTGTAGTGTGCCCACTGCCAGTGCCCACCCCTGTCATCCCGTGTGGCACAGGACTTTGCATCAAAAAAGGCATTTAATTTTTACACTTTAATCTAAGGTTAGTTGCCTGCCAGTGTGTGTCAGGCTGACTTCTACTGACTGTAGTGTGCCCACTGCCAGTGCCCACCACTCATACCGGCTGGCACAGGACTTTGCATAAAAAAGGCATTTAATTTTTACACTTAAGTGTTATTTCAGCTGCTTGCCTGCTGCTAGTGTGTGTCAGGCCGACTTCCACTGACTGTAGTGTGCCCACTGCCAGTGCCCACCCCTGTCATCCCGTGGGGCACAGGACTTTGCATCAAAAAAAGGCATTTAATTTTTACACTTTAATCTAAGGTTAGTTGCCTGCCAGTGTGTGTCAGGCTGACTTCCACTGACTGTAGTGTGCCCACTGCCAGTGCCAACCACTCATACCGGCTGGCACAGGACTTTGCATAAAAAAAAGGCATTTAATTTTTACACTTTAGTGTAATTTCAGCTGCTTGCCTGCTGCTAGTGTGTGTGAGGCCGACTTCCACTGACTGTAGTGTGCCCACTGCCAGTGCCCACCCCTGTCATCCCGTGTGGCACAGGACTTTGCATCAAAAAAAGGCATTTAATTTTTAGACAGTAGTCTAAATTCAGTTGCTTGCCTGCTGCCAGTGTGTGTCAGGCCCACTTCCACTGACTGTAGTGTGCCCACTGCCAGTGCCAACCACTGATACCGGGTGGCACAGTAGCTTGCCGATAAATAAGGCATTTCATTTTTAGACAGTAGTGTAAATTCAGTTGCTTGCCTGCTGCCAGTGTGTGTCAGGCCCACTTCCACTGACTGTAGTGTGCCCACTACCAGTGCCAACCACTGATACTGGGTGGCACAGTAGCTTGCCGATAAATAAGGCATTTAATTTTTACACATTAGTCTAATTTCAGTTGCTTGCCTGCTGCCAGTGTGTGTCAGGCCCACTTCCACAGACTGTAGTGTGCCCACTGCCAGTGCCCACCACTGATACCAGGTGGCACAGTACCTAGCATGCGTAGAACCACTTATCTAAAAAAAAATGACAGGCAGAGGCAGGCCACCCCGCAGGGGCCGTCGTGGTCGTGGTTCTGTGATTTCCACTGTCCCTGGAATAATGCCTAGTGTTCAGAGGCCACGTACCCTGAACCCGAAAAATTCTGAGGACATAGTTGACTGGCTTAGACAGGACACCCAATCTTCAACAGCTTCCGCTAAGAACCTTGACACACCATCCTCCTCCAGCTCAGCTTCGGTCACCTGCTCTCAAGTTACCACGCACCCGCCCGCCGCCACCACCACCACTACCACCACAGCCACCACAGCCGCTTCACTTGATCCGTCAGAGGAGTTATTTACACATCAGTTGGATGCAATTAGCGATGCGCAACCATTATTGCCAGATGATGTAGATTACAGGTATATGTCTCAGTCAGGCAGGATTACACACATGGACGTACAGTGTGATGATGATGATGATGTTGTACCCGCTGCTGCTTCCTTTGCTGAGGTGTCAGATACAAGTGAAGCGGTTGATGATGACGATGTGTCCACGGATGCCACGTGGGTGCCTGCTCGAAGAGAAGAAGAGGGGGAAAGTTCAGAAGGGGAGACAGAGAGAATGAGGAGACGAGTTGGAAGCAGGGGGAGGTCGTCGCAAGGAGTTAGTGGCACAGTCAGACAGCATGTATCGGCACCCGGGGTCAGCCAGACAGCACGCCAGTCAACGCATGCTGTTGCCACCACCAGAATGCCGTCATTGCAAAGCTCAGCAGTGTGGCATTTTTTTTGTGTGTCTGCCCCTGATAACAGCAATGCCATTTGCAACCTGTGCCAAAAGAAACTGAGTCATGGGAAGTCCAACACCCACCTTGGTACAACTGCTTTGCGAAGGCACATGATCTCACATCACAAACGCCTATGGGATCAACATATGAGTTCAAGCAGCACACAAACTCAAAGCCACCATGCTCCTCCTGGTCCAGTGGGATAGTGTTCTGTGGACTGATGAAACAAAATTAGAACTGTTTGGGCCCATAGATCAACGCTATGTTTGGAGGAGGCCTATGAAGAAAAGAACACCTTGCCCACTGTGAAGCATGGCGGGGGGTCAATCATGCTTTGGGGCTGTTTTGCTTCTACAGGTACAGGGAAGCTTCAGCGTGTGCAAGGTACCATGAATTCTCTTTAGTTCCAGGAGATATTGGATGAAAATGTTATTCAGTCCATCACAAACCTGAGGCTTGGGAGACGTTGGACCTTTCAACAGGACAATGATCCCAAGCATACCTCCAAGTCTACTAGAGCATGGTTGCAGATTAAAGGCTGGAACATTTTGAAGTGGCCATCGCAGTCACCAGACTTAAATCCGATTGAGAACCTCTGGTGGGACTTAAAGAAAGCAGTTGCAGCGTGCAAGCCTAAGAATGTGACTGAACTGGAGGCTTTTGCCCATGAAGAATGGGCGAAGATACCCGTAGATCGCTGCAAGACACTTGTGTCAAGCTATGCTTCACGTTTAAAAGCTGTTATAACTGGAAAAGGATGTTGTACTAAGTACTAAGATTGAATGTCACTTGGGGGTTGAATAAAACTGATAATGATATGAGCACAGAAAAGACATTTGTGGTTATTTCATTATAAATGTTATGTTATATTTGTCTGACTTACAAGTGCCTCTATGATTTAATTGTAAACAAGATGACTGAAATCAATGTCAAACTGGCCAAAACACTCAATTTCAGTGGGGGTTGAATAATTTTGAACACAACTGTATATCACGTACACTGCGCATTGGGTCAACCTGCTGACGGCTGACAAGCATGGAATGCGTGGCTCCGCAGCGGAGTTGGTGACACCACCACGACTTGCAGGCAGACCTACTGCCACCTCCTCTACTCCTACTCCATCCTCTTTGATATCCTCCTCGGCTGAGTCCTCTTCTGCTGCGGCTTCTGGCTGCACATCAACTGAATCCCCTCAGCTCCCCAGGGGTTATTCCACATCCCGGATACGACAGTGTCACGCTGTCTTGGGGTTGACTTGCCTGAAAGCAGAGAGCCACACAGACGCACAGGTGGATCAGTGGCTGACCCCGCACCAACTGGAGATCGGCAAAGTGGTGTGTGACAATGGAACAAATTTGTTGTTGGCATTGAATTTGGGAAAGTTGCCACATGTGCCGTGCATGGCACATGTGTTGAATCTCATCGTACAACATTTTGTGTCTAAGTACCCAGGCTTACAGGACGTCCTCAAGCAGGCCAGGAAGGTGTGTGGCCATTTCAGGCGTTCCTACACGGCCATGGCGCACTTTTCCGATATTCAGCGACGAAACAACATGCCAGTGAGGCGCTTGAAATGCGACAGCCCGACACGTTGGAATTCAACACTCCTAATGTTCGACCGCCTGCTCCAACAAGAAAAAGCCGTCAACGAGTATTTGTATGACCAGGGTGCTCGGACAGCCTCTGCGGAGCTGGGAATTTTTTTGCCACGTTACTGGACACTCATGCGCAATGCCTGTAGGCTCATGCGTCCTTTTGAGGAGGTGACAAACCTAGTCAGTCGCACCAAAGGCACCATCAGCGACCTCATCCCATTTGTTTTCTTCCTGGAGCGTGCCCTGCGAAGAGTGCTGGATCAGGCTGTAGATGAGCGTGAAGAGGAAGAGTTGTGGTCACCATCACCACCAGAAACAGCCTTGTCATCATCGCTTGCCGGACCTGCGGCAACGCTGGAAGAGGAGTATGAGGAAGAGGGTCAGAGGAGGAATGTGGCGGCTTTGAGGAGGAGGAAGACCAACCACAGCAGGCGCCCCAGGGTGCTCGTTGTTGTCACCTATCTGGGACCCATGGTGTTGTACATGGCTGGGGGGAAGAACAGACCGTCAATGACATCAGTGAGGACGAGGAACGGGAAATGAGTAGCTCTGCATCCAACCTTGTTCAAATGGGGTCTTTCATGCTGTCATGTCTGTTGAGGGACCCACGTATAAAAAGGATGAAGGAAAAAGACCTGTACTGGGTGGCCACGCTACTAGACCCCCGGTATAAGCAGAAAGTGGCAGAAATGTTACCAAATTACCGAAAGTCGGAAAGGATGCAGCAGTTCAAAACCAAACTAAAAAATATGCTTTACACAGCTTATAAGGGGGATGTCACAGCACAACGGGAATCTAACAGGGGAAGAGGTGAGTGTAATCCTCCTCCTACCACGGCGGCAAGGACTGGACAATTTACAGATGTGTTGTTGATGGAGGACATGCGGAGCTTTTTCAGTCCAACTCATCGCCACAGCCCTTCGGGATCCAGCCTTAGAGAACGACTCGACCGACAGGTAGCAGACTACCTCGACTTAACAGCAGATATCGACACTCTGAGGAGCAATGAACCCCTTCACTACTGGGTGTGCAGGCTTGACCTGTGGCCTGAGCTATCCCAGTTCGCGATAGAACTTCTGGCCTGCCCTGCTTCAAGTGTCCTGTCAGAAAGGACCTTCAGTGCAGCAGGAGGCATTGTCACTGGATCAACTTGTAGGAAACAGGCCGAACTGGATGGACAAATGTCTTTTTTCGGTCTTATATACTATGTTACTATGTTACTATGTTAGAAGTCGCCTCGTCAAAAAAGTGTTGATTACCTCACCTTAAAGATGAATGAGGCATGGAGCCCGAAGGGACTGACAGTGGGGGATACGTTTGACTAACAAAAGGCCTGATTACATGCCTTGGCCTCAAAATGGTCCCCACGCTGCTGTATTTAATGTCTGCATACCGGATGACTTTCGTGAATTCTCCACCACCAACTAGGGTTCAAGCCGCAATGTTTTAGTCACTTTTCTGCCTGGAAATCATCAATTTTTCCGGCCGCTGCTACAATAGCGTCTGCAACAATGCCATTATTTTTCAGGCATGTGTACATGCCTAATTTTTCTGTCCTATGGTGCAGCACTGTGGCTGCAAAAACAAACCCAAAAAAAAAGGCACATACAAGTGTCAATTCCCCTTTGTGATCGTTACCTTGTTGTGGTGAAGGGGCTTGCGTATCACAATGAAGCAATCATCACCTCTTTGAGTGTGTTGGCAATGTTGCCACACCCCAGATGATAAGGCCGTTGCTTCATTATGGTCAGACCAAAAGCGATCAGACGGCTGGATAATATTTCATAGAAAAAACATTAATTTACCTTTTTTTTTTATATGTTGTATGGGTTTTTAACCACCTCAGCCCCCCTAGCTTAAACACCCTTAATGACCAGGCCACTTTTTACAATTCCGCACTACGCTACTTTCACCGTTTATTGCTCCGTCATGCAACTTACCACCCAAATGAATTTTACCTCCTTTTCTTCTCACTAATAGAGCTTTCATTTGGTGGTATTTCATTGTTGCTGACATTTTTACTTTTTTTGCCATTAATACAAATTTAACGACATTTTTGCAAAAAAATGACATTTTTCACTTTCTGTTGTAATTTTATATTTTTTTAAAAACTACATTTCTATTTAAATTTTTCTCTAAATTTATTGTTATACATGTCTTTGATGAAAAAAAAGTCCAATAAGTGTATATTTATTGGTTTGGGTAAAGGTTATAGCGTTTACAAACTATGGTGCAAAAAAGTGAATTTCCGCATTTTGAAGCAGCTCTGACTTTCTGAGCACCTGTCATGTTTCTTCAGGTGCTAGAATGTCAGGATAGTATAAATACCCCCCAAATGACACCATTTTAGAAAGAAGACACCCCAAAGTATTCACGGAGGGGCATGGTGGAACTGTATCATTTCATTTTTTATCACAAGTTAGCGGAAAATGACACTTTCTGAGAAAAAAAAAAAAAAAAAGTTTCAATTTCTGCTAACTTCTGGCAAAAGAAAAAAAAATCTCAGACGGACTCACTATGCCCCTCAGTGAATACCTTGGGGTGTCTACTTTCCGAAATGGGGTCATTTGTGGGGTGTGTTTACTGTTCTGGCATTTTGGGCGGGGCTAAATTGTGAGCCGCCATGAAAAACCTAAAGGTACTCGTTGGAATTTGGGCCCCTTTGCGCACTCAAGCTGCAAAAAAGTGTCACTTATGTGGTATCGCCGTACTCAGGAGAAGTAGGGCAATGTGTTTTGGGTTGTATTTTAACATATACCCATGTTGGGTGAGAGAAATATCTCTGTAAATTGTCAACTTTGTATAAAATGTTTTAAAAGTTGTCGTTTACAGAGATATTTCTTACACAAAGTATGGGTATATATAAAAATACACCCCAAAACCTATTGCCCTACTTCTCCTGAGTACGGCGATACCACATGTGTGCCACTTTTTTGCAGCCTGGGTGCGCAAAGGGGCCCTAAAACCACTGAGTACCTTTAGGATTTCACATGGCATTTTTACGCATTTGGATTCCAGAATTCTTCTCACGCTTTAGGGGCCCCTAAAATGCCAGGACAGTATAAATACCCCACGTGACCCCATTTTGGAAAGAAGACACCCCAAGGTATTCCGTGAGGGGTATGGTGAGTTCATGTAAAATTTTATTTTTTGTCACAAGTTAGTGGAATATGAAACTTTGTAAAAAACAAAATTAAAAAAAAAAAATATCAATTTCCGCTAACTTGTGCCAAAAAATAAAAATTCTGTGAACTCGCCATGCCCCTCACAGAGTACCTTGGGGTGTCTTCTTTCCAAAATGGGGTCACTTGTGGGGTATTTATACTGCCCTGGCATTTTAGGGGCCCTAAAGCGTGAGAATCAAAATGCGTAAAAATGCCCTGTGAAATCCTAAAGATACTCATTGGTTTTAGGGCCCCTTTGCGCATCTTGGCTGCAAAAAAGTGTTACTCATGTGGTATCGCCGTACTCAGGAGAAGTAGGGAAATGTGTCTTGGGGTGTATTTTTATATATACCCATGCTGGTTGAGAGAAATATCGCTGTAAACGACAACTTTTTAAATTTTTTTATTCAAAGTTGTCAATTTACAGAGATATTTCTCTCACCCAGCATGGGTATATGTAAAAATACACCCCAAAACCCATTGCCCTACTTCTCCTGAGTACGTCGATACCACATGTGTGACACTTTTTTGCAGCCAAGATGCGCAAAGGGGCCCAAATTCCAATGAGTACCTTTTAGGAGGGCATTTTTACGCATTTTTCTTCTCACGCTTTAGGGCCCCTAAAATGCTAGGGCAGTATAAATACCCCACATGTGACCCCATTTTGGAAAGAAGACACCCCAAGGTATTCCATGAGGGGCATGGCGAGTTCATAGAAGATTTTTTTTTTTGCACAAGTTAGTGGAAATTGATTTTTTATTGTTTTTTCTCACAAAGTCTCCCTTTCCGCTAACTTTTGACAAAAGTTTAATTTTTCATGGACTCATTATGCCCCTCAGCGAATACCTTAGGGTGTCTTCTTTCCAAAATGGGGTCACATGTGGGGTATTTATACTGCCCTGGCATTTAGGGCCCTAAAGCGTGAGAAGAAATGTGTAAAAATGCCCTCCTAAAAGTACTCATTAAATTTGGGCCCTTTGCGCATCTTGGCTGCAAAAAGTGTCAGTCATGTGGTATCGCCGTACTCAGGAGAAGTAGGGCAATGTGTTTTGGGGTGTATTTTTACATATACCCATGTTGGGTGAGAGAAATATCTCTGTAAATTGAGAACTTTGAATAAAAAAATTTAAAAAGTTGTCGTTTACAGCGATATTTCTCACACAAAGTATGGGTATATATAAAAATACACCCCAAAACACATTGCCCTACTTCTGCTGAGTATGGCGATTCCACATGAGTGACACTTTTTTGTTGCCAAGATGCGCAAAGGGGCCCTAAAACCAATGAGTACCTTTAGGATTTCACAGGGCATTTTTACGCATTTGGATTCTCACGCTTTAGGACCCCTAAAATGCCAGGGCAGTATAAAAACCCCACAAGTGACCCCATTGTGGAAAGAAGACACCCCAAGGTATTCCGTGAGCGGCATGGCGAGTTCACAGAAAAAAAAAATTTGGCACAAGTTAGCGGAAATTGATTTTTTTTTTTTTTTTTTACAGTCTCATATTCCACTAACTTGTGACAAAAAATAAAATTTTGCATGAACTCACCATACCCCTCACGGAATACCTTGGGGTGTCTTCTTTCTAAAATGGGGTCATATGTGGGGTATTTATACTGCTCTGGCATTTGAAGGTCTCTGCAATCATTACACGTATGGCCAGCATTAGGAGTTTCTGGGTAATGAGATTTTTTTTTCCGTTCAGCCTCTGTGCTGAAAAAAAAAAAATAAATGAACGTCACAGATTTTTTCATTCGCATCGATCAATGTGGATGAAAAAATATCTGCCAAAATCAGTGACTGCGGTGCGGTGGGCTGGTAGCTAACTACCTAACAAGTAGCTAACTAACTGGTGGTGATAAGGGACCCTTATGCCCCATTCACACGTCCGCAATTCTGTCTGCGGAACGGAATTGTGGACCCATTCATTTCTATGGGGACAGACTTTGTCCCGCTCGGATCCGGAATTACGGATCCGCGCTTCCGGGTCTGCACTTCCATTCCGCAAGAATATAGAACATGTCCTATTCTTGTCCGCAATTGCGGACAAAAATAAGCATTTTCTATATAGTTCTGGCAATGTGCGGATCTGCAAAATGCGGAAAGCACATTGCCGGTGTCAGTGTTTTGAGGATCTGCGGATCCGCGGATCCACGGATCCGCAAAACACATATGAACGTCTGAATGGAGCCTTACAAGGGGTGTGATCAATGGCAGGGCGGTGATCAGGGGGTCTAGATGAGGTGATCAAGGGGTTAACACGGGGTTAATAGGTGGGGGGGGGGGTTAGTGTAGTGTTTGGTGCAACTTTACATAGTTACCTGGTCCTCTGGTGGTCGATCCCAGCAAATGGGACCACCAGAGGACCAGGTAGCAGCTATATCAGACGCTGTTCACAAAACAGCGTCTGATATAGCTGTTTGATGCGATTTAATTCGCATCTACAGCCTGCCAGCGATGGATCATCGCTGGCAGGCTGTAGGAGAACTCCTGAGACGCGCTTCACTGTGAACGCGCGCGCGTTCACAGGAAGTCTCGGCTCTCGCGGGATGGCGCGCCGATGCGTCGTCTCAGAACTACAGGACCGCCTGCAGGATGCATCCCTGCGTTAGGCGGTCCTGTAGTGGTTAATACATAACGTAAAAAATCATATTAAAGTCTCTTCATAGTTTATTAAAAATGATGCAGACAATTAAAAAAATCCCCATCAATTCCAATACAAAGCAAGTACAGAGCTCAGAACTAAATTATTTCATGATGTCGTACTGGTTCGCTAATTCGACAATGGTTAATCAATTCGACCGGATACGGTACGTAACAGGGATTAAACTGATAGGAATAGTACTAGTTAAGACACCACTCATATAGGGTGTCACAGCACATTGTGCACGCGCATGCCCCAATTTGGGAGTATGAGGACCGACCAAGCTGCTTTTTCCATCTCCCGGTTCCTGAAATCAACTCAGTTTGGTGTATGAGAGTTTGGTCTGTCACTGTGAAGGCAGTCGAAGGTACGCGGCCTAAATTTTTTTTCACAAAAGGCAATCCCTGATATGGGATGTAATAGGGATTAAACTGATGAGAATAGTACTACAGAAAATACCACTCCTATCGGGTGTGACAGTAAATTGCACGGCGCAGACGCAGTGACCGTGGATTAAAACAGAGTGGAGGGAGCCAGCGTTTTTTTAACCATCTCCCCGTTTGAAATATCTATTCAATAAATGGCCCCCAGATTGTGGACGTTAGAGGGATTAAACTGATGAGAATAGTACTACAGAAAATACCACTCATATCGGGTGTGACAGTAAATTGCACGGCGCAGACGCAGACTCCACTCTGGATTAAAACAGAGTGGAGGGAGCCAGCGTTTTTTTAACCATCTCCCCGTTCGAAAAATCTATTCAATAAATGGCCCCCAGATTGGGGACGTTAGAGGGATTAAACTGATGAGAATAGTACTACAGAAAATACCACTCATATCGGGTGTGACAGTAAATTGCACGGCGCAGACGCAGTGACCGTGGATAAAAACAAAGGGGAGGGAGCCAGCGTTTTTTTAACCATCTCCCTGTTCGAAAAATCTATTCAATAAATGGCCCCCAGATTGGGGACGTTAGAGGGATTAAACTGATGAGAATAGTACTACAGAAAATACCACTCATATCGGGTGTGACAGTAAATTGCACGGCGCAGACGCAGTGACCATGGATAAAAACAAAGGGGAGGGAGCCAGCGTTTTTTTAACCATCTCCCCGTTCGAAAAATCAATTCAATTCACCTTTCGGGGACCCTTGGTGTTGTATGTGGCTTGGTGGAGGAAGAAACCTTCAATGACATCACCGGGACGTGGCTAGCTTGGTATCCAACCTTGTGCAAATGGGGAGTTTGCGGTTGTGCAAATGAACTGTTTGCGGTTGTTTGTGGTGCATTAAAAGGGGAGTTTGGTCTGTCAATGTCTGTGAAGTGGGCGTAACCCTTACACTACCTGATCGATACAACATCATACCTGATCGTATACACACACTGGATGTTTTAAAGCATGTTATTCCAAACAATTTAGGAATGTTAGTTGATTTATGCCCTTTATGGATTAAAACCCGACTCTGCGTCCACTACGTAATTTTTCATGGGAGTTTTGCCATAGATCCCCCTCCGGCATGCCACAGTCCAGGTGTTAGACCCCTTGAAACAACTTTCCCATCACTATTGTGGCCAGAAAGAGTCCCTGTGGGTTTTAAAATTCGCCTGCCAATTGAAGTCTATGGCGGTTCGCCCGGTTCGCCCGTTCGCGAATATTTGCGGAAGTTCGCGTTCGCTGTTCGCGGAAAATTTTATGTTCGCGACATCACTATATTTTAACCAGATTTATTAATAAAGATTTCTTATTTTGTTTTTTAGCATCTATTTCAGGCAGTGATTAGTAGTTATACATTAGACGCACACCCTTCCATATTTTAGTCTGTGAGTTCATGACATAGAGAATACAACTACACTACAACACGTGTTGCGCAACATATTTTATAATGCTAGTATATGGTGTTGCACTGCGACATGCCATCTTGGACGGGTTTTTTGCGACTGTTGTGTTGCAGTCACAGCTTGTTGCAGTGCGACACCAAATACTAGCATTATAAAATATGTTACATGACATTACTGTGACAAAAGTTGTTGTGTAGCCCTAGCCTTATACTGCAGATTTCACCCTTTCCAATCCAAAGAATGCATCTAATCTGCAGCTTTTTTGCAACAAAATCTGCAGTGTGTTGTATTTTTTCTGCTGCAGTTTAGAAGCAGAACCGCTGCAGTTTGTATGCTGCAGAAAATCCGCAGCTAATCTGTCAAATGTGAACCCAGCCTAAAGGGATTTTTCCACCAAGTTATGGCATACGGTACAGTATAACTAAATGATCTAATTCAAAACCTATTACAAAACGTCCTATCCAGGAGTCCACCTAGCCTTTCTGCCTGAGGTGTAATTTTAAATAGTGCTCACTCTCTCCCCTGCCAACTGCTCAATCTAATTCCTCCGCCCAGCCCTACTGTTAAAGACATTTACGGACATTATATACAGTGTTACAAAATATTCAGGAGAATGCAGTACTACATATCTCCTGCATCCAGTGACTTCTCCTGGATTTTATCTTTCTTCTTCTCCATTCGGACCATAAAGCCATGATGTTTTCTTTCAGCCATGTCTTCTCTCTGCGTTTGGCACACAGACATCTGCCCCAATATTGTTATCCTGCTAATACACCCAATACTGTGCCTGCTATGCTCTCTCTCTCCCTAAACATTATGGGGGTCATTTATTAAACAGAAATACTCCAGATTGTGGTGCAAAGGTCTTTTGTGCCGCTATCTGTGACTTTTTAGCTCACACCAGGTCTAAAGAAGTGGGTGTGGCATGGGGGGTAGGGACAGGCCTGTCTCATTTACCATTTCCAATGCCTATTTTAGCTGTAGAAAATGTTCTAAATGTAAGACAGCTAGAAAGCTGTGTTACATTTAGAAGAGAAGGTGGATACGCAGAAGTTATGTAGACACTGGTCTTACCAAATGTGGCCTTATACTTTAGCGATAACAGTGCTCTGAATAGTAATAGTGCCACTTACAGTACCCCTAATAGCAATAATGCTTCCCAAGCAATGCCCTTCATAATATGTATGTGTGTATATATTTATAATAGTGTACAATAGTATGCAGCAGTATATAACAGTGTATAGCAGTATACACCGGAATACAACAGTGAATAGCAGCATAGAACAGTATATAAGTGTATAATAGTATACAGCAGCATATTACAGTGTATAGTAGTATACAACAGTATATAATAGCATGGTGGTGGGCATATAGTTCAGGGCAGCAGCTGTTTGTCAGGACATGCCGCTCCAGTCATCAGAGCAGTGCCTGTGTGGGTGGCACATGTTGAGGGTGAGGCAGGTCTTTCACCACCGCACAGAGTACTGCTATCACAGTGAGGTGTGGTTAGTAAATTCCACATCGAACACAGGAGGGAAGGGGAAAAGTACCAGGCCTGGAAACTAGGGAAAGGGGGATGGTCACCACCTAGTGAATCCCTAATCCGAGCCCTGACTACTATCTATAAGAATAGACCTCGATGGTAGGAATGTTCATATGCAGGAACTTAAAACCCTATCTCACCCTAAAGGGCCCTGGAAACATCCCTCAGGTCTAATACAAAAGATAAGGGAACACCACAAACTAGAAATAGGAAAAGACACTTAACTCCAAATAGTATGTGGAAAAGCAGGAACTCAGTGGCGATCCAAACACCAGCAATTTCACAAACAAAATAAAGCTATCAACCACATAGCATGATGGGTCAGACCAGACTAAATATGTAGAGGAGCTGGAATGACCACTTAGGCTACACCTGAGACAAGAGGTGTGGTCATAACCAGCAACAACACTGAAACAAGTGAAACCAAAGAGGCTGTCAAATCACATCAAGTGCAGCCAGTCTCTTAGATCTTCTGACCCCTATCATGGGAGATACCGCAACAACTGCACTTTCACTGTCCTATTTCAGATCGCTCAATGAAGAAGGACAGTTTTGCTTATTGGAAATTGGAGATTTATATCTATCCCCTTTTTCCGTCCTATCTCTTCTATTCCCAGACTGATGCCCTTGTTTCCCAAATAACCCGCTTACACTGTGTATTATTATACCTTTTCCAGTCCGTCATATATACACCCCAGGAGTAACATACAACCCTAACAGATACTTATATATAAAAATAGTTTACTGAAAATATAGAGATGACAAAGCAATGGACATTATACATAGAGATAAAGACACTACAAATAACACAATACATACAGTACACCACCACACACAGCTGCCTCCGTTCCTGTCCCCCCTGGCTACTAAGCAATGTGGCTAATAATGTGTATGTATATAGAGTATTTCCAGAGTTCTGGATCTACACCACCTCACATCCAGTACCTGACCGTTAGTACATGTACATATAGAGACTCATGCATAAATAGCATATATAATCTACTGGTAATACAATTGCAGACTATAAACATCTATATGTACACGTATAAAGTCTACTGGGATATTATACCTTTACACATACACACATATAACCAGATATATACTTAGCTTGCTCCTGAAGTGGTGTTAGCCAGGGGGTCCAGGGAAAAGAGACCCACTACCTTCAAAGTTTCACCTATATCTTGCTGTGTTTCAGCCCCCCACACCATGGACTCCACCCTGAGACCACCCATATCTCTTACGATGTGCCCTTCCTGCCTTTGATATGCTAACAAGGGACACCATGCTACAGGCAATACTGATATCACTCAATGGATGAAACTCACTGAATAATACCAGTATATGCTACATCACACCTGTGTGGTCATCAGGCTGAAGCCCTGGCCAAGAGCCATATTTTCCCCTAACAGCTGCCATCCACTTTCCCAGGGCCTGCTCAGGTTCATGTGGGCCTTTACATGATAAAGTCTTAGCATACCCCCTTGTGGCATTGTGTATGATGCATGTGGCACTGAAACTGCGGAAATTTGAGGTCATGGCTACGGCCAAGAGAATGCCTGGAACCCTAAGAATATAACACCAAGACTAACCTAACCTAACTGGACGTGTCTTAGCTGACCTGACTGAATGGCTGATGGTGTGCCCTTTGCCATTACCGTGGGTAGGCCTATAAGGGGGCATACCCTGTGGAAATAGAAAGAGAAGGAAAGGAGGGTGGGGCACCTGGGAACACACACCCAGGGGTGAGGCCGTGCCTAATTCATGAAGTGCCTCTGCCCCTCCCACAAATACAGGCTGACTCATCAGCCTTAACTACTTGTGGTCATGGCTACGGCCAAGAGAATGCCTGGAACCCTAAGGAGATAACACCAAGACTAACCTAACCTAACTGGACATGTCTTAGCTGGCCTGACTGAATGGCTGATGGTGTGCCCTTTGCCATTGCCGGGGCAAAAACCGAGCAGTGTAGTATAGGAAAGAACCTTATTGGCATGTACAACCAGATCACAAAGCGAAACTGCGAAGAGCAACAGAATTTTTTCGCATGGGGGTTCAGGATATATCGGGCAAAACAAGAAGAACACCAAGGTCCCATCTTGCTGATGACGTGGCCTGAGACATGCTGCTTTGACACTGCGGATGCTACCCCAATGTGGAACGAGTGATCTGAAATGGCATTGGGGTCAGAACCTGGTCTAGCCGCTAGGGAACGGACATGGGAGAATTGAGATAAGGTGATGGCTCGGACTTGAACCGAAGTAGTGGGCTATCTGGGGCGGAGTCACCCAGAACCCACAATAAACTATGGAAAACCTTAACTGGGCACCAAACACAAAATAACCAGAAGTACTTGGCCTCCACTGGTGGACCGACCTGCGATGTTTTGAAAGAGCGGAGATGCAGTGTGAAATAGACATTGCACCATGCTAACTGACACTTGGTTAAGCTTTGGCGCCATCGAAAGTACTAGTGAATTTCCTGGCCTCAGAAACTGAAGAAACCGAGATACACCTTTATAACTATGCTGGAATGGGGTCAAAAAAAGAATTACCATCTAGGGAGGAAGAAAGATTTCTAAATAGTTCCCCTGATATCGGCTGTATGCTTGAGACAGTCCCTCCACTGTTCTTCAGTATGCCCCTGAGGGTTACTTTTATCTCTAGAGACAGCAAGACCGACCTACTAATTGGATCTTCTACCATGAAGAAAAGCTGGACCCCAGCCAAATACAGTTTAACTGTGTTGTACGAGAGTCTGAGGCCAGTATGGCAATAAGCTAAGAAGGCCATAATATACAAGGTCCTATCGATGTCCTCCCGTGGATGAAGGAGTGCAGATTTGCTATAAATGCTCCAGGTGTTTTTTTAATTTCTAACCGTATTAACAGACTTTTGCACGAGAGACTTGGCTGAAGAGATGTATGCCATCTGACTGTGATCAGAGACTGAAATGCTGGAGAGGATAGCCCTAGTTGTTCCGCCCTCCGCATGACCTGAAAGAAAGCATGAAGAAATAAAAACAAGACATAGCAGATGCGGCAAATAATTTTTATTTTTTTTGGACCCTGGATGGAAGGGGCAACCGGGACATTGAGTTCTAAAAACACTTGTAGCGGGGGAGCGACAAACATTAGCAATTTAAAATGTGAACCTGAAGAACGTGACAGGCAACAGACATTTAATAAACGTAAGCTTGAATAAACATAACAGTCAACAGACATTCGGGATTAATAAATGTATGCCTGAATAATGTAAACAGGCAACGAACATTAGAAATTAATAAACGTAAACCTGGGCAACGTAAACAGGCAACTGACCTTAGTAGTTAGTAACCGTAAGCCTGAATAACGTAAACAGGTAAAAGACATTGGTAGTTAGCAAACATAAGCCTGAATAACGCAAACAAGCAACAGACATTTGAAGTTAGTAAACGTGAGCCTTAAAAACTTAAACAGACAACAGACATTGGTGGTTAATAAACGTAAGCCTGAAACAAAAACAGGCAACAGACATTAGTGGTTAGTGAACGTAAGCCTGAATAACGTAAACAGGCAACAGACATAAGTAGTAGCAAACGTAAGCCTGAAGAATGTAAACAGGCAACAGACATTGGAAGTTAGTAAACGTAAGCCTGAATAACGTAAACAGACAACAGACATTAGAAGTTAGTAAACTTAACCCCTGTATTATGGGGAAAGACCTCTTCAATAACCAGGTGCATGAGCCGGCCCAGGGTTAACGAAAACAGGTGTTTATTTTCCAAAACAAAAAAATAGGTACAGCTTCCAGCAGCCAAGGACATAAGAAACCAATTTAAAGTCTGCTTTGTTCAGTACAACAAAAACAGTAGAACAGTCCATTCCAAATAAAGGTATTACTGTTTTACCCAGGGGCTTTAGACCGTGGTAGCTTGCAGTCAGCTTTCCAGCCAAACTTCTCATGCACCCTCAGCTTCCAGCTCTACTCACACCAACAGCAGTGTGTGCACACTCCACCCACTCTCTCCCTTCCTTTTGCTCTTATAAGGAGAGTTAACCCTGTGGGTACAGGATCCCAGATAGTCAGTACTTTCTTAAAGGCTCCACAACCCAGTGGCGATATATATCTGCCATTGAGGACCCAACCTTGGCGTCCTCTACATATCCCCCCACTCTTCCCCCGACGTGGGGGTGGCGGAGGCACTTGTGGATAACATGCAATGCACCCGGGAGAGAGCATCCGCATTCTGATGTTGACTCCCTGACCTATGTTCGACCACTAAGTTGAATTCCTGGAGAGAGAGGAACCATCTCGTGACCCTGGCATTGGTCTGTTTGTGCTGTCTCATCCAGGTCAATGGGGCGTGGTCGGACACCAGGCGGAATTTCCTACCCAGCAGGAAATATCGCAGAGAATCCAGAGCCCACTTGATGGCCAGGCAATCTCGCTCTACCACAGCATAATTCCTTTCTGCCGCTGTCAATTTCCTGCTGAGAAAGATCACGGGGTGTTCCTCCCCATTGACCACCTGAGACAGGACGGCACCCAGCCCTGCACTTGAAGCGTCCGTCTGGACCACAAATTCTTTTGAGAAGTCCGGTGCGACAAGCGCAGGAGACTCACATAAGGCCCTTTTAAGTTTCTGAAAAGCCTCCTCAGCCTCCAGACTCCATTTGATCATGACTGATTTCTTTCCTTTTGTTAAGTCCATCAAAGGGGCCGCAACTGTGGCAAAGTTGGGGATAAATCTCCGGTAGTAGCCCACTATCCTCAGGAACGCCCGAACCTGCTTCTTGGTAAGAGGGCGAGGCCAGTTTAGTATGGCTTCTACCTTGCTCATCTGCGGCTTTACTAGCCCTCTGCCTACGGTGTATCCCAGGTACTTTGCTTCCTCCATCCCAATGGTGGACTTTTCCGGGTTCACTGTAAACCCTGCCCTTTTCAAAGAGTCTAGGACTGCCTGGACCCGAGGGATATGGGATTCCCAATCGGTACTGAAAATGACAATGTCATCCAGGTATACTGATGCATACCGTTCACGGGGCTGCAATATCCTGTCCATAGCTCTTTGAAACGTGGCAGAGGCAGAGTGTAACCCGAAGGGCATCCTTTTATACTGCCAGTGGCCCTCCGGAGTGGAGAATGCCGTCTTTTCTCTGGCTTCCCGGGTGAGAGGAATTTGCCAGTACCCTTTCGTGAGATCCAGCGTAGTGATATAGCGTGCAGGTCCTAATTTTTCGATTAATTCATCTACCCAGGGCATTGGGTAGGCATCAAATTTTGAAACCTCATTTAGTTTTCTGAAGTCATTGCAGAATCGCAGTGTGCCATTGGGTTTCGGTACCAACACAATCGGACTTGACCATTCGCTCTGCGATTCTTTAATGACGTCCAGTTCGAGCATTCTCTTGACTTCTTCAGATACCGCTTTCCTCTGGGCCTCTGGAACTCGGTATGGCTTTAGCTGGATTGTCACATTAAGCTCTGTAACAATGTAATGTTCAATGACATTGGTGAGCCCTGGCAAACCTGAGAATTTATCTTTGTTTCTCTGTAGAAACTCCTTTACTTGTTGCCTTTGGGACTTGGACAGCGTGTCAACAACAAATACCTGGTCAGCTCCTACAGAGTCCTCTACCATGACCTGTGCCACAGCGGTCATTTGTTCCCGATCTTTCCAGGGTTTCAACAGGTTTACGTGGTAGATCTGGTAAGGTTTCCTCTTCCCAGGCTGGTGTACCTTATAATTCACATCACCTACCCTTTCTACCACCTCAAATGGACCCTGCCACCTGGCTAAGAACTTGCTTTCCACAGTGGGGATTAGGACTGCTACCCGGTCCCCTACTGAGAATTGTCTTAATTTGGCTGACCGGTTATATACCCGCCTCTGGGCATCCTGGGCCTTCTGGAGGTGTTCCTTAACCAGTGGCATCACCTTAGCTACTCTCTCTCTCATTTGGGAGATATGTTCCACCAGATTCTGGTGCGGTGAGGACTCACCTTCCCAGGTTTCCTTCACCAAATCCAGGAGTCCACGGGGTCTTCGCCCATACAAAAGTTCAAATGGCGAGAACCCCGTAGAGGCCTGTGAGACCTCCCGTATGGCGAACAACAAGGCTGGTAGTAACATGTCCCAATCTTTTCCGTCCTTCTGGACTACTCTTTTTAACATGAGCTTTAAAGTTTTGTTAAACCCCTCCACAAGGCCATCCGTTTGCGGTTGATAGACGGATGTCCGTAACTGTCGGATCTGAAACAGCTTGCAGAGGTCCGCCATGACTTTCGACATAAACGGGGTGCCCTGGTCTGTTAGGATCTCCTTGCGCAGCCCTGTACGGGAGAACATCTGGAATAATTCCCGAGTAGTGTTGAGCGAACAGTTCGAGAATAGTTCGGGTTCGTACCGAATTTTGGGGTGTCCGGGACCCGGACCCGAACCCGGACATTTTCAAAAAAGTTCGGGTTCGGATTCGGTGTTCGTCGATTACTTCCCGCTTTCTGAAGGGCTGCACAGCAGCCAATCAGCTAGCGTTTTACTTCTTGCCTTAAGAGCCCATCACAGCCATGCCTACTAATGGCATGGCTGTGATTGGCCAAGTGCAGCATGTGACCCAGCCTCTATTTAAGCTGGAGTCACGTAGCGCCGCACGTCACACTGCTCTGATTAGTGTAGGGAGAGGACGCAGCTTCTGTCAGGGCAAGATTAGGAAGGCTAAAGTCAGCAACAGCACCTAATGAACGGATCAATTTACAGCTGAGAATCATTGAACTTCTGCTAGTTACTTGCTCGCTGGTTTTTAGGCTGCATGGAGCGTTTTTCTGTCACTTATTTTCTGAGTTGATCGGCGGCCATTTTGTGACTTGTGGTGCGCCAGAAGAAGCTGCCACCAAGTCCATCAATCCATCAATACTAGTTTTTTTTTTTGCTATATCCTACATCAGGGGCTTGGCTGTGCTAATTGTCACCCCTAGAAACTCAGGAAAGAAATTTCTATATTTTATTAAGGGGTTAAATACAATTGCCCAAATACCAATCCCCTAAATCTGGTGTTCCAGCTTTGGTTAGACAAGTATAATACTGTCTGCTGTCTGGCAAAGGATAGATTATTTTCTGGGGTTAAATTCAATTGCCAAAATAGCAATACCATAAATCAGTGGTTTCAGCTGTGGCTGGCAAAATAGAATAGTGTCCGAGGTAACGCACACACGTACAGACGCACGTACTACGATTCTTGAATAGTTGTATTATCGCGATAATAAAACTAACAGTGTAAAGTTGACTGTATTGCTCTAAGTTATATTCAGCGTACGAATGTAACTTCTATTACAGCACACCAATACTAAAACTGACTAAGAGACAGCTTTAAGTTCTATTCGAACGCGATTGCAACTTTGGAACTTAAAGTGGTGTACGATTTTAAAAGTTGAGTACTAAAAGTTGGAATCGCAATGCGATTCTTATGTATTTGCTAATCGCATTGCGATTACAACTTTGAGCTACCGATCACCATGGGAACGCCTCCTCCCGTAGAATGTACTGTCGGATGTGAGAATTAAGTTGAAATCGCAATGCGATTATTATATATCTGCTTAATCGCATTGCTGTTTCAACTTAGCATTGCTAAATAATTCCATCCATATTCGTTAACTTACTGACTCAGTAAGTTAACGATATGGATGGAATTATTTAGCAATGCTAAGTTGAAATCACAATGCGATTAAGCAAATATATAAGAATCGCATTGCGATTTCAACTTAATTCTCAGATCCGACAGTACATTCTACTGGAGGAGGCGTTCCCATGGTGATCGTTAGCTCAAAGTTGTAATCGCAATGCGTTTATTGCGGTATATTATCCGTCTGGGTGTCTTTTACAGTCTTTTTAGTGCCCAAAAGTTCGGGTCCCCATTGACTTCTATGGGGTTCGGGTTCGGGATGAAGTTCGGGTTGAGTTCGGATCACGAACCCGGACATTTTCCGGAAGTTCGGCCGAACCTCTCGAACCCGAACATCCAGGTGTTCGCTCATCTCTATTCCCGAGCTCTGGTCTTAGAGGAGGTGTTCCTTAATGGAACCGCCTCTGGGTACTTGGTTGCGTAATCTACCACGACTAGTATGTGCTGATGTCCCTGTGCTGATTTTACCAACGGCCCCACCAGGTCTATGGCAATCAGCTCAAATGGTACCTCGATTATAGGTAAAGGTACCAGGGAGTTCCGATAGTGTGACACTGGGGCTGTTAACTGGCACGTGGGACAGGACGTACAATACCTCTTCACCTCTGCCTTTACCCCAGGCCAGTAGAACCTGTTTTTTATCCTGGCCTCTGTCTTCTCTGCCCCCAAATGTCCACCTAATGCATCATTATGCGCCAAATCGAGGAGCTGTCTCCGATACGAGTGGGGTACCAGCAGCTGTTCAATAACTTCCCCTCGGATTTCCGTCACTCAGTATAGCAAGTCCCCATTTAGCGCAAAATGAGAGAACCTGAGTTCTGCCCCGGGAACCTGTGAGACTCCATTTATAACCACCACCTGCTCTCTAGCATGTGTTAAGGAGGGGTCCTGTAACATCACCTGTAACAGGGAGTCTTCTGCCTCATCAGTGGTCAGTTCAGCTCCGGACCCTAAATCATGCACATCCTGAACATTTTCCACATCACAAATGTTACCATTACCATTCATGTTGCAATTAGGCACGTCCATATTGGTGGGAAGTGTCCTGGATAGTTCGGGACCACTATCTTTATGATTTGACCTATCAGAGGTCAAAGTCTCTAGTCTCTTTGACTGTTCAAGGAACCCACTTTGCGCCTGTTTCCACAGGTCTAGAAATAGCGGACAGTCTCGCCCTACAATAACATCATGGACCAGGTTGTTCACTATCCCAACCTTCTGGGTCACGGAAGTACAGCCATGGGCAACAGTCACTGGTATTAAGGGGTATTCCCTAGTATCCCCATGAATACAAACAACCCAAAGAGTCTTACTTACAGGGCAGAGTCTCCCGATCAGTCTGGCGTGGACTAGCATCACCATGCTGCCCGAGTCCAAGAGGGCTTTGGCCGAGAGGTGATTCACCAAAATTTCACACTCAAACTTACCGGTGGTAAGGTCAAGATGGGTGACACATGCTCACTGTGCGTACAGGGAGACTCCCCGTCCTGTCCTGCACTCCATGGGCTCGTCCTGAAGAGGGCATTGTGTCCGGGTATGGCCATAGGCTTGACACCGCCAACACTGTATTTCCCCCTTTCTTCTTACAGGGGTTAGCCTCCGCGGCTTGGAGGGCACTGTTGTAGGGACATCTGGTCCAGAATCCGGAATGGTTCCCCTCCTGGATGCGGTAACTGGTCGTACTGCTCTCGTCGTGGGTTCCCGGTGCTTGGTGTGTCCAAGCAAGTCCTCGACTATGGTGTACCGCTCTACCTCTTCCACCAACTGATTTGCCGTTGCTGGGTCCACATGGCTTACCCAGCTCTGCAGTTCATGCGGCAGTGATCTCAGGTACTGGTCCATGGCCACCCGTTCCACAATTTGCGGGCCCGTCAATTTCTCAGGCTGCAGCCACTTTTTTACTAACTGCACCAGGTCATGCATCTGGGCTCTTGGTGGATGGCCAGCCTGGTAAACACAGGGGTGCACTCTTTGGGCCCGAACGGCCGCAGTTACCCCCAGTCGAGCCAGGATCTCCGCCTTTAGCTGCTCATAGTCTTTAACGAGTTCGACTGGCAAGTCGAAATAGGCTTGTTGAGGGTCTCCCGTCAGAAAGGGTGCGATTATCCTGGCCCATTGGTCCTGTGGCCACCCCTCTCTCTCTGCTACTCTCTCAAAAGTTAATAGGAAAGCCTTGACATCATCACCAGATGTCAGTTTTTGTAACAGGTGGCTGGCCCTTACAGCAACTTGGGGCCCAGCCGCAGTGGTTGCTTGTGCTTCTCCTTGAGCCAACTGTTGTACAGCCCGCTTTAAGGCAGTTACCTGGGCTTGTGTAGGTTCCTGGTGTGCAGTAAGCTGAGCAATCAGCACACGGTTTGTCTCTTGCTGCGCCGCCATTGCTTCCTCATGGCGGCGGGTTGCCTCGACTGGGGCCTGCTGATGAGCCACCGAAGCTTGCTGCTGAGTTGCAGTGGCTTGCAGCAGGGCTTTCATAACTTCCTCCATGTCTTTTCCTGCAGCTTGCAGAGATTTCACCCAAGACATGCCAAACAGGGTACTGTCTCTTTAAATGTCATGTTTATGTTTATGATTAAACGGCTTTTGCGGCTTTCATGCACCATGCCCTCATCCTCCACCAATTGTAATATGGGGAAAGACCGCTTCAATAACCAAGTGCATGAGCCGGCCCAGGGTTAACGAAAACAGGTGTTTATTTTCCAAAACGAAAAAATAGGTACAGCTTCCAGCAGCCAAGGACATACGAAACAAACTTAAAGTCTGCTTGGTTCAGTACAACATAAACAGTAGAACAGTCCATTCCAAATAAAGGTATTACTGTTTTACCCAGGGGCTTTAGACCGTGGTAGCTTGCAGTCAGCTTTCCAGCCAAACTTCTCATGTATTCTCAGCTTCCAGCTCTGCTCACACCAACAGCAGTGTATCCACACTCCACCCACTCTCTCCCTTCCTTTTCCTCTTATAAGGAGAGTTAACCCTGTGGGTACAGGATCCCAGATAGTCAGTACTTTCTTAAAGGCACCACAACCCAAACAGTGGCGATATATATCTGCCATTGAGGACCCAACCTTGGCGTCCTCTACACCCCGAATAACGCAAACAGGCGACAGAACCATAATAATTAATAAACGTGAGTCTGAACGTAACAGGCGACAGACATGATGAATAATAACGTAGGCCGGAAAAACGTAAACTGGCGACAGACACTAAATGGCGAGTGGAGTAGAAAAAACATGATGTAACAGCAAAGTGTGATCACCGGTCTGGTGCGGCCAGAGAATAAAATGGAGTAACAGTAGCAGGCGTGTAATACAGTTCCGGATGCCGGCTGGGTACGGAATTTGATGTAACAGCCAACGGGTGAATGCAACTCGAATGTGATTGACATATGAAGCATGATGAAAATAGCAGACATGTGGACACAGCTCCGGTGAGCAGAGAGTAAAACATGTGTAACAACGAAATGTAAAGGCCGGTCTTGGAACGAGCAGCGTGAAAGTGATGGACAATAAAGGACGTGCGATGCATCTGAGGGTGTGAGGCGTATGAAGCATGGTGCAATAGCAGGCGTAAGACAGAAGTAAAAGCCGGACGTGGAAATGCCGCTCAGGATATAATCAGAGCATAAAGTGCATCAGGGTTTTTATTTTTTAGCTGGGGGAGTTACATGGCAAGGAACAGCTACAGCATTAGGCCTGAACAACAACAGCTGCGTCTAATCTCCAAACATGATGTCACATGCAGCCTGGGTAACTCTTCCTTTACTGAGTACAAGCTGAAGTAACTTTCCATACGCGACAAACAAAGCGAAGTAAAATTTGCAAGATATATAGGAACTAACTCCTGTTATCAAACAAACGAAGTTGAAAAGAAATAGAAATACTTAGCCCCCACGAACAAACCTGAGGCAGCAGATTCTGAGTCGAAGCCTCCCGTTTGCTAGCAGCAAAGTCGGGTTCCGACCAGCCAGGAGAGACGGCCACGGCCCAACTTACGTATTGCAGAACGTGCATTGCTACGGTAGCAGCGAGCGAAATAAAACCTCTGTTTTGGCTCCATGCTGCAAAGAAAGAAATCCTACCGCCAGAGAAGCTAGTTCACTAATGACACCCAGCGGCACCTGGGCACCTGAGAACACACACCCGGGGGCGAGGCCTCCGCCCCTCCCAGAAATACAGGCTGACTTATCAGCCTTAACTATATATATATATATATATATATATATATATATATATATATATAAATGGGATGAGCTGTAGTTTTTACCATTTTTGCATGCATATACATTTTATTCAGTAATAAAGCTCATCATAATGCCCCCCAGTAGTAATAATTCTCCTTATATGGAACAGTAGAAAAATGCCCTCTAATGTGTGCCAGTACAAGAAATGAGTGCCAGTACAAAAACATGCCCCCTTGTAATGTATGCCAGTGCAAAAAATGGCCCCAAATAATGGGAACTAGTAGAAAAATGCCCCTGTTCTGTGTGCCAATACAATAGTACCCCCTTTTAGTTTCCCCACTTGAGTTAATGTCCACATAGTGCTCCCATAATGTGTATAAAATACCCCTATGTAGTGCCCTCATAGTGCTTCTGTCCTCTGCTTCTTCAAAGTGCCCACCATAATGCATCAATAATAAATATAGTGCCCCTATAGTGCTCCTCTCCTCCCCCCATAATGTGCCCAACACTAATACTTGCATCCATGCTTCCGATGCCTCTTCCAGCTTGTGTTATGCTATTTTTGCTGGCCGGCTCAGGTGGCATGATGATGATGATGAGGCCTAGTGCCTGCAGCCTATCAGAGAAATGAGGAAGGGAGACTCCTTTCCTCTGCCCCGCCGCAGCATCTAATTTTATCGCTGTCCTGAGGAAGCGCTCATTTCCCATGGTCCTGCTGACACTGCTCCCACTTATCGCCCGCTGCCTGAGAAGATTGCCTCACCTCGTCTAATTGGCAGCGCAGCCCTGGGGCCCCCCAGGAGCAGTGGGCCCCGACACTTGCCCAGGTATGCCGGGTGCTGACACCGGCCCTGCACTTTCCTCTAGATAGCACCATAGGAGGCACCCGACTCACCTCATTAAAGATGCACCCCTAGTTCTATCCAGATTATTTTTGAAATAGTTGTTCTCTCAAGTATGTGGAGGGGAAAAAAAATCTTAAGAAGTCACTGGGGCACGTTGGAGTAAACATCGTAAAAAAGGCACACCTACATAAATAGATTTAAAAAAAGGCACTAAAATTACACAACTGCAGAATTGGTCTAAGGCTCCTTTCACACTAGCGTTTTTGCTGGATCCGGCAGGGATCACCCAAAACGCTTCCATTACTGATAATACAACCATCAGCATCAGTTATGAACAGATCCGGTTGTATTCTCTTTAACACAGCAAGGACAGATCCGTCATGAACACCATAGAAAGTCAATGGGGGACGGATCCGTTCTCTATTTTCAGAGAAAATGTATCCGTCCCCATTGACTTGCATTGTGGGTCATGCCGGATCCGCTTTGCTCTGCATCCCGTGACGGAAAGAAAACCGCAGCTTGCTGCGGTTTGCTCTCTGGTATATGGGAATGCAACCAAATAGAACAGAGTGCTTTTTGGGGGCATTTCCCCTATCAGGTTTTTAATATAAAAAAGAACATCTAAAACAACAATTTTCCAACCATGAGCAGACACTATAATACAGTAAATGTGCCCCACTGTGCTTTACTTTATTCTCGGAATTGGTGAGGGCAAGTAGTCAGACCCACTCCAAGCAATATGACAAAGCCTGATGACATAAGAATATGAGATAACTTCCTGTGGTGGGGAAACCCATTTAAAGTGAATCTGTCACCACAAAATGCAGTGAAGTCTCCAGGCAGCAGATCATATAACAGGAGGGGGGGCTGCCTGATGTATCGTTTTATGGGAACAGATTCAGTAAAACTTGTAATTTATAGGTTTATATCTCTGATTTTTCTAACTTCAGTTGTACACAGGGCATGTGTTATCAGTGATTAATAGCATTTTTTTGTAAGCCGTGAATCGAGCAGTGGCTTACCACCCATATAGGCAGACCACAAGACAGGCAGCTTCACTTCTCCTTCTGGGCTTGGGCTCCGGCTTCAACGTTCGGGTGGACGGGCCCCCGCCCGCCCCCCTCCCTCCTGCTGCTGCTATGGACAAGCCTGTGCTCTCGAGCAGCAGCAACAATGAACACATTGTCATCGTGCCTGATGAGCTCTATGCAAAGAGCACACAGAACGGGAATCTGCCTGAGCGCTCTCCAGCTCAGCAGGCATGATGACATCATCACATTGTGCCTGCTGCTGGAGAGAGCAGGGTGCCTGCTTCTGGAGATGCTGCAAGGTAAGTATTCGATTTTTTTTTTATTGCTGGATTGGGGGCACTAAAGGTGGCAGAACTACTGGATGGGACACTAAAGGAGGCAAAATTACTGTATGGGGCACAAAAGGGGGCAAAACTATTGGATAGGGCACTAGTAAAGGGCGCAAAACTACTGGATAGGGGCACTAAAGGGGGCAAACTACTGGATGGGGCACTAAAGGTGGCAGAACTCCTGGATGGGGCACTAAAGGAGGAAAAACTACTGTATGGGGCACAAAAGGGGGCAAAACTACTGCATGGGGCACTAGTAAAGGGCGCAAAACTATTGGATAGGGGCACTAAAGGGGGCAAACTACTGGATAGGGCACTAAAGGGGGCAAAACTACTGGATGGGGCACTAAAGTAACAACATTGCTGGATGGGATACTAAAGGGGGCAAAGCTAAAGGATGGGACACTAAAGGGGCAGGACTACTGGATGAGGACAATAAAGGGGCAAAACTACTGGATGGGGCACTATGGTAGTGTAAAAACTGTGTGGGCACTAAGGGGGCAGACCTATTGTTCTGGGACACAAAGGGGGGAGTCTACTCTGAGGGGTCACTTACAGGGCATTATACTGTGTGAGGGTACTAATATTGAATTCTTACTATGAGGGGGCACTAAGGGGGCATAACTACTGTGAAAAGGCAGGCACATTCCGCAGCAGCAACATTTTGCAGATGTATGTATGGTCTCTATTGGATGGGCTTTAATCTGCACAACCTTGAAGCTGGCGCAAAGTTTTTGTGCCGCTTACATCACAAAAAAATGCCAAATGGCGAGGCAGCTAACCAGTAGTTTGGAGCATTTTTTCTGATGCCATTAGTAACGTTCTGGAGATACAGGCCTGTGCATGAGTGGTTATAGCATGAGGCACACTATAGGGGGAAACAATTCACAGAAAAAACTAGATAAAACATCCTGCGCGATATGATATTGAGTGCGCGGATGAACATGGCTGCATTTATCAAATCACAGAAAATGGTGCACTAAAATAAATGCAAACATTATGTGGAATAAGCCCTCATTCTGATAACGTCTGAGACACTTAGTCAACATATTTTGATCAAAACACATCTAAGCCCACCCACCAAGCGACAAGGTGGTCTCAGTCCAGGCGGGTACCTACGCTAAACCTATTAATGCTGTTGCGCATTTTTTCTACAGAAGCGCAGTCCCGCACATATGGTGTGTTGCCCCTTGATAATTGTTTAACTTGTCTTGAAGGAGTGGCACCTTCATGTGTGAATACGCTCCTATACAGGGGTGAGATTCATGTGCACTAGTGTCCTGCCCATCTAATAGGCGACCTTGATTAAGGTGGTACATATAGGTGTGTGTGTCCCTCCTCCCACCGGTTGCTGAAGCACATGGAGGTTAACAAGGGGCAACACACCATATGTGCGGGACTGCGCTCCTGTAGAAAAAATGCGCAACAGCATTAATAGGTTTAGCGTAGGTACCCGCCTGGACTGAGACCACCTTGTCGCTTGGTGGGTGGGCTTAGATGTGTTTTGATCAAAATATGTTGACTAAGTGTCTCAGACGTTATCAGAATGAGGGCTTATTCCACATAATGTTTACATTTATTTTAGTGCACCATTTTCTGTGATTAGATACACTATAGGGGGCACAGAACATGAGACACACTATAGGAGGGGGCAAAACATGAGGCACTATATAAAAGGTCCATAGATCCTTGCATTATATAAAGGGGACACTATATACAGCGGGCACAACACATGTAGCACTAAATACAGGGGACACATAGCCCATCTATGCCCAGCTTTTCCAAAGCAGACAGGCAAGAGCAGTGACTACAACCCCAGTGAGATCCTTACTCCTATACAGCAAGTCATCTCAGCGGTGTATGACGGTGTATGCGAGTATGGATAATACAAGTTGGTTAATAAAAATAAAAAGATTTATCACTAACGGTTTCATTAGGTCGTGTATACATTTCTTTGACAAGTTTTACACTCAGTTCACACTTTCGCGTAAAACGCCGCGTTCGAACGCACATAAAAACGCACAACAGTACAGGAACCATGCATTCCAATGGGGGTGGTTCACACTTGCGCGTTTTTATGCGCGTTCGTAAGCGCCTATAAACGTCCGACGCATAAGCAAGTATGTTCGCGTTAATTCGGGCTTTTTTCGAGCGTTTGGTGCCAATATACTTCAATGGGAAACGCGATAGGCGTGTTGTTCGGGCGTTTGTGCAGTGTAAAACGCGCCTATGGATGCGCGTTTTACAAAGTTTGCAACATGCTGAATCAGCCACCATGGAATGTCACACCTCTAAAGCACTCAGATTGGCCAAACTATATCATAGGTCATTGGCCAACTATGCAGTCAATCACATAAACGCGCGTCAAACGCGCCTACACTATTTACCAAAACGCTTGAAAAAAATGCCCGTAAACGCCCATCTTGAACGCGCATAAAACGCTAGGCTTCTAAATGCTCAGGTCTGAACCCAGTGTTAAGCAAATATATTTGCTGCATTTGTGGGAGGGGAGGCGGATCACAAGGCTAGTTACATGCACCTGCGTGCCTAGGCTGGCTGATTGCTAGGCTATTTACAGGATCCTGTGGGCCCAGGCTGACGCCGATTCAGCTGATTTCACTACCTCTGGGTCAGCTCTAGGATACTGCAGCATGGTGTGGAGGCTCCTTACGGCTGGACGATGGCAGAATCTCTCAGGAAGGCACTGGTATTCATGGTAGGATTGGAATGGTTTGCACGGCACCCACGCTGTGGTCCGCGACATGTAGCGCAGCTGCATCGTGTGCAGGCTCATTCACGCCTGGGCAGCGACAAAGTGCCAGGCGAGCGCTGGCATTCACTGTAGAATCACACTTGTTGGCATGAGACCCACACTGCGGTATGTGATTCGTAATACTCTGGGACGAAGCAAAGTTGGGCGCTAATGGTCAAGTGACTGTTGTTAGTATTTTGTCCGGCTGTTTAGGGGATTGTTGGGGGCTATTGCATATAGTTATTGGTGTTGCATGCGCCTAGAGTAGGTATGGTCGCATGTTTTCGGATATCGGTATCTTACGGGACACGTGTCTCCAAGCTACACACGCTGTGTTTAAGTGATGGTATTATTTAGTTATCTCTCTGGAAGGGTCATGTATCAAGGGTCATAAAAAAAAAAAAAAAAGTTCATGTTTTCTGTCACCGTTGTACATGTGGGGCGCACGTCCGCAGTTAGCGCCAGACACGCAAGGTGTTGGCGAATGTGTATCAGTGGCCCATATATGGGGCCACTAGCAGGTTGATAAAGGCGCCTGTATTTGAGTGCTGATGCTCTGGTAAGTGTGTTTAATCTATAAATTCTATGTTTTGGGCCAGCATGTGTCAGCGGTTCTGTGCTATTGTGTTGATTAATTGGCGTTGTATCAGGGTTTATGTTCAACCACGTTTGTTTTCTTACAGGAACACGAGGTGGTGTTGTGGTGACCATCATTTAAATAAAAAAATAAATAAAAATCCTGCAGCATTATGTGGAGGTTCATTCGCACCTGGGCAATGGCAGAAGGTGCCAGGCGAGTACTGGCATTCACCGTGGGATCGGACTTGGTTACAAGGTCTGTGACTTGTAGCGCTCTGGGGCGAAGGGGGTTGGGCACTAATGATCATGGTTAGGTTCGTTACCTGCAAAAGCTACGTCTGTGTGTCTGCATTTACATTTTGTCCTTTACTCCATTCACTACCAGAGCTGCGTTCATGCTTCTGTTGTATCACGTTGATACTCTACTCACTTTAGATTGCATTCATACGGCTGCTTTATATCGTGCTCAAACTCAGAGCTGCGCCCATACCATGTGTTGGGCACTACTCACATCCAGAGCTGCAGTCACCCACCTGTTCTTACACCATGTGTTATACACTGCTTCTACTTATAGCTACATTTTCCTTTTATTTATGTTTTTGACATCATGGTTAAGCCAGTATTTTCACTAGGGCAGTCTGCACACCTCTCTGACACTGCTCTCCCGATAAACATAATAGCTGCGTTCCTTTCAGGCTTGCTTATTTCCTCGTTGGTTTGTTACAATCCGAAGGCCTACTTCTACTTTTTCTGTTCATTTAAAAAAAAAATTAAAAAAAAAATAAAATTTAAAAAATATATATATATTTTTTATTATTTTTGGTGTTTCAGTCCTGGTTTGCGGTTACTTAGACCGGTCCTCTTTACTTCTGGTTCATATTCACTCAGATTGGTCCCTTGCCCCAGTTAACCAAATAGCTTTTCAGCGGTCAGTAGCCCAATTGGAGTACGTTTCCTACTATGTTTTTACAAATCCTTTATTTGTCTAGATAAGGGTCCTCTCTTAGCGAATTGTTAGGCCTCTGGCTCTTCGTTGTCTCCCGTCTGTTCAAATTCACGGATGGTTATGTTTATTTATGCACGTGGTTCGATTCACTAATGTCTATGTATATCCCATCGGGTCTGGCTCACATTTAATTTCTTATCGTCACTGTAAAGTCATTCAGTTCAGTCTCTTGGCTTCGAGGGGTCTCATGGCTTCGGGGGGCCCGATGATCGCTTCGGCCTCATGGCTCCAGGTGGCCCTTTGACCGTCCTTCATGTTGTTAGTTAGGGGTACCATATGGTCGTAGGCTGTTTAGCGTCTTAGGTTCCCTGTCAGAGGGGTTCATGGTTACGCGAGTTCCCAAGTCATACTGGTGCTGCTTAAGTGCTTTATAAAAAAAAAAAAAAAAAAATAATAATAATAATAATAATAATAATAAATCTGACATTAGTCTCGCATGTATGGCTCCGCCATTAGTCTCCCACGCACGACTTCTCCGTTTATGTTTTACTCACATGACTCCGCCATTAGTTTCACGCATGACTTCTCAGATTCAGAGTTACACATATGACTCCGCCATTTAAGTCTCTCGCGCATGGCTTCTCCAAATAAGTGTTACACATATGACTCCGCCGTTAGTCTCTCTAGCAATGCTTCTCCGATTAAGTGTCTGCCATTAGAGTCCCTCACGCATGGCTTTGCTGATTTAGTGTTTGACATATGACTTTGCCCTTAGAGTCTCTCACGCATGGCCTCTCCGTTTTATGCTTTACACACATGACTCCGCCGTTATAGTCTCTCATGCAATGCTTCTACAATTAAGTGTTACACATATGACTCTGCCATCAGTCTCACTCATGGCTTCTCCGATTTAGTGTTACACATATGACTTCGCCATTTGAGTCTCTCACGCATGGCTTCTCCAATTAAGTGTCCGCCATTAGAGTCTCTCACGCATGGCTTCTCCGATTTAGTGTTACACGTATGACTCCGCCATTAGAGTCTCTCACGCATGGCACTGCCATTAGAGTCTCTCACGCATGGCACTGCCATTAGAGTCTCTCACGCATGGCACTGCCATTAGAGTCTCTCACGCATGGCACTGCCATTAGAGTCTCTCACGCATGGCACTGCCATTAGTCTCTCACGCATGGCACTGCCATTAGAGTCTCACGCATGGCACTGCCATTAGTCTCTCACGCATGGCTTCTCCAATTAAGTGTCCGCCATTAGAGTCTCTCACGCATGGCTTCTCCGATTTAGTGTTACACATATGACTCCGCCATCAGTCTCTCACGCATGGCTTCTCCAATTTGGTGTTGCACATATGACTCTGCGATTTGTCTCCCACGCATGGCTTCTCCGATTTAGTGTTGCACATATGACTCCACCATCAGTCTCCCACGCATAGCTTCTCCAATTAAGTGTCCGCCATTAGAGTCTCTCACGCATGGCTTCTCCGATTTAGTGTTACACATATGACTCCTCTATTAGAGTCTCTCACGCATGCCACTGCCATTAGAGTCTCTCACGCTTGGCTTCTCCAATTAAGTGTCCGCCATTAGAGTCTCTCACGCATGGCTTCTCCAATTTAGTGTTACACATATGACTCCGCCATCAGTCTCTCACGCATGGCTTCTCCATTTAAGTGTCCGCCATTAGAGTGTCTCATGCATGGCACCACCATTAGTCTCTCACGCATGGCTTATCCCATTAAGTGTTTTACATATGACTTCGCCATTAGAGTCTCTCACGCATGGCCCTCAGTTTATGTTTTACTCACATGACTCCGCCATTAGTCTCTCACGCATGGCACCGCCATTAGTCTCTCACCCATGGTACCACCATTAGAGTCTCTCACGCATGGCTTCTCCGTTCATGTTTTACACACATGACTCCGCCATTAGTGTCTCTCACGCATGGCACCGCCATTAGTCTCTCACGCATGGCACTGACATTAGAGGCTCTCACGCATGGTTTCTCCAGTTAGTGTTTGACATTTGACCTCGCCATTAGTCTCTCACGCATGGCATCTCCAATTAGTGTTTTACATATGACTTCGCCATTAGTCTCTCACGCATGGCTTCTACGATTAAATGTTTTCATATATGACTTCACCATTTGAGGTCGGCCTCGTGGCCCCACTACAAGTAGTTTCCATGTCTTTGTTCGCCACTCGGGCTGAGGGTGTTGGTGTCGGGCCTAAGTCCTGGGTATCGGTCAGTCTTCCAGTAGGAGGTACAGTAATAAGGCGCAATTCACAATGTCTCACAGCTACAGACTCGACAAGTCCTATCACGACTACAGGCACAGCATTCGTAGTTATCACGACCTTTAGCTTATTTCCTGTCACAACTGCAGGTATGGTGTGTACGTTCTCTGTCCTCACTACAGGCGACATTAGCTTGTTAATTGAAATAGCCATGTATCCGTGTTGATGGTTCCCCAGGCCTGGCGTGTTCACATATTCCGCTTAACCTACTAATAGAGTAAGTAGACATACGCCATGTTCTAACTTTTGGGGCCTATATATATATAATATATAGGCTCGGACTGGCCCACGGGTATAGGGGAATCCCCCGGTGGGCCCCTAGTCTTCCACCCCCTGCACAAGTGGCACATAACACATTGGACTTACTGCACTACATACATATATTCAATGTACAGCACCTCAGCCCGCCTATGTTCATATAAAAAAAACTTGTTAGATTATTTATTATATTTGAATGTATCCGTACTGTGGGCCCCCTTAACAAATTTTACTGGTGGGCCCTAGGTACCCCAGTCCGACACTATATATATATATATATATATATATATATATATATATATATATATATATATATATATTAGTGTGGCCTGGGGAATTAGTAGAGGTGTAGTAGTTTGCAACCAGGAACAGTTGGTGCCCGGTCAGGGCCCTCGGCGAATGCTTGGAATTCATTTAGGCCTTCCAACAGATTCACCATTGTTTGTTTCAGTCTGCAGCTCTCAGGATCCAGACCTTCTCGTAATATGTTCATATGTTTTTAGTATACATAGGAGTAAATAGTTTCTGGTTACCGGCCACTCCTTCAATCGCATCAGCATTAGCCACCTCCAAGAATGATGTGCCAGTGCACATTATAGAGGTAAGGTTGATGGTAGTCACTCTGATATGTACGGTATATTCTGCACCTTCATCGGGGAATGTCTTTTACGTTTAAAGTGGGTGTAGTAATGGTATGTATATATTTTGCTCTAAACTAAGGTCTGCTCTTTTTGCCCCCTTTAGGCTGCCCTACCGCAGCAGTTATGGCATAATTCTACTGCTTGTTGTAGATAGGGTTAGATAGGTTAGGTGCACCTTTCGGATAGACGATCCGACCACAAATGGGGGTGTGGCGTTTCGAAATGTCAGACTTATACAATCACGCATCTGGGAGGTGACTTGTTGAATCAGACATTCTCCACTTACAGTTTACGTATCAGACACCCAAGAGTTAATCAAGTAGTCTTTAATCCGGAGATTGTATTACAAGATGTGCAGGGAATCCAGATGGTAAAAGAATTATGCCACAAATATTCTCATTGATAAGAAGATGAGATACTAAGATTCTCCTCAGAATTACAGCACACACAAACAGCAATGCACGACAGGGAAAACAGGAAGTGGCTAGACTGAACAAACTAGAAGCTTAAACCAGTGTTTCCCAACCAGTGTGCCTCCAGCTGTTGCAAAACGACAACTCCCAGCATGCCCGGACAGCCTTTTGCTGTGCAGGCATGCTGGGAGTTGTAGTTTTGCAACAGCTGGAGGCACACTGGTTGGGAAACACTGGCTTAAACGGAGGGGGGAGGAAAAGAGAGGAGCATACCAATACACAATGCAAGATACTGAAACAGAACACTCCCCGTCTGGTATCGATAGATACATCTATGTATATGCATACAATAGAATTGTATAAATAACAATGAATAATGTCCATAAACCTGAAAAGGAAACGTGCAATGAACATTTATTCAAACCAAAAAAGGATATGTCTTCAGTTCAGACCATAGAGCTGGTACTGGAAACAGTCCTAGAAGATGATGAGCATCTCTGGTAGAAGGAATCTCAACATGGAAGTTCTTTCCATCCGAACTCGAAACGACTTTAGTAATAAGTCTAGTAGGCCAGTTGAGACGATTAACTTGTTTGTCTCTTAACAGAACAAAATCTCCTTCCTTTAAATTAGGCCTTGGTTCTTGCCACCTTCTGCATTCTTGCAATAGGCAGAGGTACTTTCTTCTCCATTTTTCCCAGAACTGACTGGCGAGATGTTTTACCTGTTTCCACCGACACTTATAAAGGTTGTGCTCTTTGAAAACGCCAGATGGCACAGGAATATTTCCTAAATTTTTTTTAAAATTCTTGAGTGATCTTTTATGCACCCCACATGTGGATTTCTTGTTTTTTACTACAGGAGATTGTCTGTTGCTTTCATTAGAAGCTGAGCGAGACTTGGTTCTCCTTGATCTTACCAAAGATTTAGAATGTGACTTCTGTCTGTGTCACCGATTTAGAGCGAGAGTGCTTATTTTGTGAGACTGATTTACATGTAGATTGCTTTCTGTCTATGAATCGAGAATGTAAATGCTTATGTCTGCTTTTCACTTCTGAAATGGGATCTGTCTTTGTACGTACGGACTTGGGTTGTTGACATGCAGTATTTGTCATGGACATTGGCGGTGAACTTTTCCCTGTGGTTTTCAGAAAAGGCTGAGCAATATGAAGGTGCTTATCCTTTGAAGACTGGGAAGAACTGGGCAAGGCATATCTTGCACATAGTAGTGGTTAGGACACTGAAGCAAGAAGTTCGCCCCCCTCTTAATACGTCAGTTCTGAAGGAGTGCACCCGGCAGGGTCTGCGGGCTCCGTCCAGACACACATCCCCCACGACGATCCAACCCACTGCAAGCCTCTGGGCACATGGAGCGCCGAAAGGGCCACCGCGAAGCTCAAGGACCTTATGAGCCCCAAGAATGTCCCCACCTAGCAAGAGCAAGGTCTCAGCATGGTTATCAAGGGGCGGAATCTCTCTGGCTATGTTCCTGAGATGAGGGTGATGCTGTGCGGCTTCAGGTGTGGGAATCTCATCCCTTGTGTCCGGCAATTTGTCACACTCAATTAGAGTTGGAAGAGTGAGTTTCTTATCTCCTTTGATGGGCTTCAAGGTGAAACCATTAGCTCTTCTTCTTGAGGTTGTCACAAGACCAGAGCATGTTCCTAGGGTGTAGGGCAGGCATCCTCAAACTGCGGCCCTCCAGCTGTTGCAAAACTACAACTCCCAGCATGCCCGATCAACCTACAGCAGGGCATTGTGGGAGTTGTAGTTTTACAACAGCTGGAGGGCTGCAGTTTGAGGATGTCTGGTGTAGGGTGTAGATTCTCCCTCTATCCTAAACAGATCAAAGAACTTAGGGCTAGTTAGGGAATGATTACTTTGGTCATCTAGAATAGCATACATTCTTATGGTCTTCTCTGGTTGTGCAGTAGGAAACACATCCATGAGGCAAATCTTAGAACAAGACTTACCGCACACAAGTCCTTCTCCACACACCTTTGTGCATCTGAGCGTGACGGTTGTTGTTGGTCGGTCGGCACTCTCTGCGCCATGACTCTCCCCGCCTTGATCGGAATGGGGCTTGTGCCAGTTAACTGGTTCTAGGTTCCGCATGATTGGTCCTGGGTGAACAGCGGACATATGTAGATCACTATTACATTCAGAACACTTGACTGGAACCTTACAGTCTCTAGCGTAGTGCTCAGTGGATGCACAGCATCTGAAGCAGATATTATGACTCCTTAGGAACTCCTTACGTTCCTCAAAGGGCTTTGCTATGAAGACATGGCATTTCCTTAAAGGATGTGGTTTATCATGGATAGGGCTTCTCGGCCTTCTGGCAAAGATCAGGTGTACTGCTTTGGTCTTTGTTGGGAGTGTCTCCGGGTACCCGTCACCTCGGCCTGGGAGGGGGGCGCTGGTTTATAGCCAGTGCCTTACCTCCCTGCTGCTATTGGGGAGCGGCCAAGTCCCCGAGGCGTTTAGGAAGCGATCAACATCGGTATGGGTCTGACCATACATTCAGCGGGGGGTGAATTCCGGGTCAAGAATGGATTTGTAATCGAGATCGTGGAGGAGAAGAGAGAGAAGTTCAACCTGCAGTTTCTGGTCCATGAGACACTATTTAAAGTTCTACATGTAAGACAAGAGGAAATTTTGTGCTTACAGGATCCTAAGATTTTAGAATTTACTCTGGTTTTAACCAGTAGTCCGGCATGTCATAATTTGCTTATTTTTTTGCATAAATTAGAGCCAGATCCTGACTATGATGGAGTTACCTTTACTTTACAACAATGACACACCTTTGGTGGTATATATGCATAACCTCTGTTTCTCTTGAAAATATTATGGTTTTCTTGATATATTGTGAAGAAGTGCGTTTTTCCCACAAGGTACTTAACTCAGAGGACCTCTGGACTGGGAAGTACAAATTTTTTTAAAGTTTAAGCAAGATATCTCAAGTCCTGGAGGCATGTGTTATACGCCTATGAATTTTGCAATTGGAGGAGATAAAGGCTTTTTGTTCTTTCCGGGAAGTCCAGTCTTCTGTAGACGTTGCAGAGTATATGGGCATATTATAGATGAATGCACTGCTTCTCAGAAATGTAATAACTGCAATAAAGAGGGACATATGGCAAGAGTGTGCAACAACCCAGCAGTTTGAAATGTCTGTGGAAAAGAGGGACGTGTTTAGGGACTGTCTGTCGAATCCAAGACCCAGACCTAAAACACATTCTGAGGCGACTAGATCATGGTTAGTCAGGAAGGAACCGGCCCCTGTTATAAGGCAAGAACAACCTGAACAAGATGTGATAACTTCTGACACTGGTGGTACAGGAATAGATGGAGGACAGGGGGATGGAGGAGGTGAGGAAGGAGGAGATTAAGACATATCGGCAGTACTTGATGAACTTCAAATACCTTCGGATATGACAACTGGTTTACAGGGAGAAGGAGAAATGGATTACCAATAGTGTTGAGCGAACAGTTCGAGAATAGTTCGGGTTCGTACCGAATTTTGGGGTGTTCGGGACACGGACCCGAACATTTTCAAAAAAGTTTGGGTTCGGGTTCGTTGTTTGGTGATTTCTTCCCGCTTTCTGAAGGGCTGCACAGCAGCCAATCAGCTAGCGTTTTACTTCTTGCCCTAAGAGCCCATCACAGCCATGCCTACTAATGGCATGGCTGTGATTGGCCAAGTGCAGTATGTGACTCGGCCTCTATTTAAGCTGGAGTCACGTAGCGCCGCACGTCACACTGCTCTGATTAGTGTAGGGAGAGGACGCAGCTGCTGTGAGGGCGAGATTAGGCAGGAAAGTCAGCAAAAGCACATAATGAAGTGATCGATCTACAGCTGTGAATGATTGAACTTCTGCTAGTTACTTGCTCACTGGTTTTTAGGCTGCACAGAGCGTTTTTCTGTCACTTATTTTCTGGGGTGGTCGGCAGCCATTTTGTGACTTGTGGTGCACCAGAACAAGCTGCCACCAAGTCCATCAATCCATCAATACTAGTTTTTATTTGCTATATCCTACATCAGGGGCTTGGCTGTGCTAATTGTCACCCCTAGAAACTCAGGATAGCAATTTCTATATTTTATTAAGGGGTTAAATACAATTGCCAAAATACCAATCCCCTAAATCTGGTGTTACAGCTTTGGCTAGCCAAGTATAATACTGTCTGCTGTCTGGCAAAGGATGGATTATTTTCTGTGGTGAAATTTAATTGTCAAAATAGCAATCCCCTAAATCTGGTGTCCCAGCACTGGCTGGCAAACTATAATAGTGTCCGCCAAAACATATATTTTGTTCTGGGGTGAAATTCAATTGCCAAAATAGCAATACCATAAATCAGTGGTTTCAGCTGTGGCTGGCCAAGTTACATAGTGTCCTGCAAATTATATATTTTGTTCTGTTGTGAAATTCAATTGACAAAATAGCAATCCCCTAAATTTGGTGTCCCAGCACTGGCTGGCAAACTATAATAGTGTCCGCCAAAACATATATTTTGTTCTGGGCCGTTGCAGGCCAAGTGTTAATCTGTCCGTAAAAGGGTATATTTTGTTCTGGGTTGAAATTCACTTGCCAATATAGCAATACCCTGAATCTGGTGTTCCAGCTGTTGCAGGCCAAGTGTAAATCTGTCCATAAAAGGATACCTTTCATCCAGGGCCTAAATACTAGCCCTAAAAGAGATTCCCCTAAATCAGTGGTTACTGCTGTGCCTGGATTAGTGTAATACACTACATAAATAAATAGACAGATAGTGTGAGGTGCCTGTAAAAAAAAGGCCTGAATTTGAAATCAATACATTGGGCCAAATATTTTTTTTCTTCTTGTGGTGCTTGGTGAATGGTAACAATGAGGAAAACATCTAGTAAGGGACGTGGACGCGGTCGTGGTGGTGTTAGTGTACCCTCTGGTGCTGGGAGAGGACGTGGCCATTCTGCCACAGCCACACGTCCTAGTGAACCAACTACCTCAGGTTCCAGTACCCGCCAGAATTTACAACGATATTTGGGGCCTAATGCTGTTCTAAGGATGGTATGGCCTGAGCAGGTACAGGCGCTAGTCAATTGGGTGGCCGACAGTGGATCCAGCATGTTCACAACATTATCTCCCACCCAGTCTTCTGCAGAAAGCGCACAGGTGGCGCCTGCAAACCAAGCCCACCCGTCTGTCACGTCACCCCCATGCATATCAGGGAAACTGTCTGAGCCTCAAGTTATGCAGCAGTCTCTTATGCTGTTTGAAGACTCTGCTGGCAGAGTTTCCCAAGGGAATCCACCTAGCCCTTCCCCAGTGGCGGAAGACATAGAATGCACTGATGCACAACCACTGATGTTTCCTGATGATGAGCACATGGGAATACCACCTCATCGCAGTCCGCACGTCTCTGATGATGACAAAACACAGGTGCCAACTGCTGCGTCTTTCTGCAGTGTGCAGACCGAACAGGAGGTCAGGGAGGAAGACTGTGTGGAAGACTATGCAGGGGACGATGAGGTCCTAGACCCCACATGGAATGAAGGTCGTGCCACTGACTTTCATAGTTCAGAGGAAGAGGCAGTGGTGAGACCGAGCCAACAGCGTAGCAAAAGAGGGAGCTGGGGGCAAAAGCAGAACAGCCGCCGCCAAGAGAGTTCGCCAGATACTGGCCACCGCCACCAGGGACCAAGCACCCCAAAGGCAGCTTCAAGGAGTTCCCTGGCATGGCACTTCTTTTAACAATGTGCTGACGACAAGACCCGAGTGGTTCGCACGCTGTGCCATCAGAGCCTGAAGCGAGGCATTAATGTTCTGAACCTTAGCACAACCTGCAGGTCCAGGCATCTACATGCAAAGCATGAACTGCAGTGGAGTAAACACCTTAAAAGCAAGGAACTCACTCTGGCTCCCCCTGCTCCCTCTTCTGCTGCAGCCTGGGCCTCCTCCTCTGCCTCGGGAGGAATATTGGCACCTGCCGCCCACCAAACAGAGGATGTGCCACCGACACCACCACCTGCGTCACCAAGCATCTCCACCATGTCACACGGCAGCGTTCAGCTCTCCATCTCACAAACCTTGGAGAGAAAGCATAAATTCCCACCTAGCCACCCTCGAGCCCTGGGCCTGAATGCCAGCACTTCTAAGCTACTGGCCTTTGAAATGCTGTCGTTCAGGCTGGTGGACACAGACAGCTTCAAACAGCTGATGTCCATGGCTGTCCCACAGTATGTTCCCAGCCGCCACTACTTCTCCAAGACAGCCGTGCCTTCCCTGCACAACCAAGTATCCGATAAAAACAAGTGTGCACTGCGCAACGCCATCTGTGGCAAGGTCCACCTAACCACTGCATTGCTGCAGTGCCTGCGCAATGACAGCAGAGTTGCCCACATTTTAACGTGTGCGGACTACTGGGTTGCCACCCTGCTGGATCCCCGGTACAAAGATGATGTGCCCACCTTACTTCCTGCACTGGAGCGTGATAGGAAGAGTACAAGCGCACGCTGGTAAACGCGCTCCTGAGAGCATTCCCAAATGTCACAGGGGAACAGGTGGAAGCCCAAGGCGAAGGCAGAGGAGGAGCAAGAGGTCGCCAACGCAGCTGTGTCACGGCCAGCTCCTCTGAGGGCAGGGTTAGCATGGCAGAAATGTGGAAAAGTTTTGTCTCCACGCCACAGCTAACTGCACCACCACCTGATACGGAACGTGTTAGCAGGAGGCAGCATTTCACTAACATGGTTGATACGTGGACCAGTAAGCACGGCCAGGGACGCTATATCTCCCTAACTGCACACTGGGTAAATTTAGTGGCGGCTGGGCCCCAGGCAGAGAGTTCCTTGGCGCACGTCCTTCCGCCGCCAAGGATCAGAGGGCATCATTCTTTGCCTCCTGTAGCCTCCTCCTTCTACTCGGCTTCCACCTCCTCTGCTTCCACCAGCTCATCCAGTCAGCCACACACTTTCACCACCAACTTCAGCACAGCCCGGGGTAAACGTCAGCAGGCCATTGTGAAACTCTCATGTTTGGGGGACAGGCCCCACACCACGCAGGAGTTGTGGCAGGGTATTGAACAACAGACCGACGAGTGGTTTCTGCCGGGGGGCCTTAAGCCCGGCCTGGTGGTGTGCGATAATGGACGAAATCTCGTCGCAGCTCTGGGACTAGCCGGTTTGACGCACATCCATTGCCTGGCGCATGTGCTGAATTTGGTGGTGCAGAAGTTCATTCACAACTACCCCAACATGTCAGAGCTGCTGCATAAAGTGCGGGCCGTCTGCTCGCGCTTCCGGCGTTCACATCCTGCCGCTGCTCGCCTGTATGCGCTACAGCGTAACTTCGGCCTTCCTGCTCACCGCCTCATATGCGACGTGCAAACCAGGTGGAACTCCAACTTGCACATGCTGGAGAGACTGTGCGAGCAGCTGCAGGCCATAGTGGAGTTTCAGCTGCAGCACGCACGCGTCAGTCGCACTGCGGAACAGCACCACTTCACCACCAATTATTGGGCCTCCATGCGAGACCTGTGTGCCCTGTTGCGCTGTTTCGAGTACTCCACCAACATGGCCAGTGGCGATGACACCGTTATCAGCGTTGCAATACCACTTCTATGTCTCCTTGAGAAAACGCTTAGGGCGATGATGGAAGAGGAGGTGGACCAGGATGAGGAGGGGTCATTTTTAGCACTTTCAGGCCAGTCTGTTAGAAGTGGCTCAGAGGCAGGTTTTTTGCAACAGCAGAGGCCAGGTACAAATGTGGCCAGCCAGGGCCCACTACTGGAGGACGAGGAGGATGAGTAGGAGGTGGAGGAGGATAAGGATGAAGCAGGTTCACAGCGGGGTGGCACCCGACACAGCTCAGGCCCATCACTGGTGCGTAGCTGGGGGTATATGGAGGTCGATGACGATACGCCTCCCACAGAGGACAGCTTGTCCTTACCTCTGGGGAGCCTGGCACACATGAGCGACTACATGCTGCAGTGCCTGCGCAATGACAGCAGAGTTGCCCACATTTTAACGTGTGCGGACTACTGAGTTGCCACCCTGCTGGATCCCCAGTACAATGACTATGTGCCCACCTTACTTCCTGCACTGGAGCGTGATAGGAAGATGCGCGAGTACAAGCGCACGCTGGTAGACGCGCTCCTGAGAGCATTCCCAAATGTCACAGGGGAACAGGTGGAAGCCCAAGGCGAAGGCAGAGGAGGAGCAAGAGGTCGCCAACGCAGCTGTGTCACGGCCATCTCCTCTGAGGGCAGGGTTAGCATGGCAGAAATGTGGAAAAGTTTTGTCTCCACGCCACAGCTAACTGCACCACCACCTGATACGGAACGTGTTAGCAGGAAGCAGCATTTCACTAACATGGTTGAACAGTACGTCTGCACACCCCTCCACGTACTGACTGATGGTTCAGCCCCATTCCACTTCTGGGTCTCGAAATTGTCCACGTGGCCAGAGTTAGCATTTTATGTCTTGGAGGTGCTGGACTGCCCGGCGGCCAGCGTTTTGTCTGAACGTGTATTCAGCATGGCAGGGGGCGTCATTACTCACAAACGCAGCCGCCTGTTTACAGCCAACGTGGACAAGCTGACGTTCATAAAAATGAACCAGGCATGGATCGCACAGGACCTGTCCCTCCCTTGTGCAGAATAGACATTTACAACTGCCTCCCCCTCAACCATGTATTCTTGTACTCCGGGGCACTTCTTTATTGAATCCTAATTTTTTTAACTTTACCATGATCTTGCGGTGCAACCCAAAGTTGAATAAACCTCTCCTCTGTCTGGGTGCTGTGGCCGAAATAACAAAGTGGCCTTCTCCAGTGGTGGGTGATATGACACATGATTCTCTGCTATGGGACCTCTCTCAAATTGATATTGGTTAATTTTTATTTATTTTATTTTAATTCATTTCCCTATCCACATTTGTTTGCAGGTCATTTATCTACATTTTGCTGTCTTTTGCAGCCCTCTAGCCCTTTCCTGGACAATTTTTTACAGCCTTTTTAGTGCCCAAAAGTTCGGGTCCCCATTGACTTCAATAGGGTTCGGGTTCGGGATAAAGTTCGGATCCCGAACATTTTTGGGAAGTTCGGCCGAACTTCCTGAGCCCGATCTTCCAGGTGTTCACTCATCTCTAATTACCAATTGTCTAAATCACCATTTGTGTGCTGGAGTGGAAGACAAGAGGAAAGTGAATCCGGTGGTAAGTGTGATTTTACCAGGCCAGCGTCAAGTCTGGAAGATACAGGTTTAGACTTCTCCAGTAAAATCTGAAGAGTGGTTTTGCCAGAACAAAGTGAAGATGCAAGCCCCAGAGAGGAAAGGAGTTACCCAAGTCCTGGGATGGCAAATGATGTCCCTTTTTTAGAAGAAGCCGGGACTGGGGGCTTCAGTTGTGGCTTCCCCCCTCAAGGAGGAGTATGATGAGAAAAATAGGGGAATGAGAATTATACCCTTCAAAAAATTCGCACATGGGGGACAAAGTTAAGTGTAATGTCCTATCCATGAATGTGCGTCTCCTTAAATCAAAGACAAGGAGAACTTTACTTTTAGATTTTCTCCAAAATCAAGATGTAGACATTATATGTCTACAAGAGTGCGGAATTGACAAAACTGTGTGTAAGGATGAGTGGTGGTATGGTGAATCTGTATGGTCAGGGTCGTGTGAAAATAGGAATTCTGGTGTAGGGATTTTGTTTAAAAATAAGATGATTAAAGTGGACTCATACAGTAGTGGAAGCTGGGAGATGTGTGTTGGTAGTTATTAAATATAAAAAATGGAAGTTTAGGATAATTAATGTTTACGTATCTTCAAAAAAAGAAGAGCGTGTGGATTTACTGGAAAAATGTAATGCATTTTTGGAAGAATGCCTACGATGTTGGTGGGGGATTTCAATTGTGGGTTGGAAGGTAAAAATAGGGATGTGTCAGGCAAAAGATTATTACAACTAATCAAAGATTTTTCTTTTTTAGATGCTTCATAGTTCATGATGGGGAAACCACCACCGTGCACTTTTATATCAGACAAAGGGAGTATAGAATCCAGAATAGATTTAATGTTTCTCTCCAAAAGTATAAAATGTGTAAAGTTTGAACAAGAAGATGTTTTTTTTTTTCGGATCACATGAGTTTAAAATGTGTGGAAGGTGATGTTAAAAGTATGTATGAGAGGGGGATTTGGAAGCTGAATGAAATTTCTGGAGGATGAGATAATAATGAAATGGTTTAAAATTGATTACATGAAATGGAAAGAGCAAAAGTCAGTTTATGAAGATGTTTTAGACTGGTGGGATTGGATGAAAAGTAAGATTAAAATGTTTTTTAGAAAATGGGGTAATAAGAAAGCGCAAATGTTAAAAAATAAATACAAAGAGTTGAGTATGAGAATAGAGTGGTTGAAAAAATTAAGAGGACTAGGAGTGGAGGTCGATGACTTAATGGTGAAGGCAAGGAAAGATATGAAACAGATTTTGGAAAAGAAAGGGAAAGAAATTATTTTTCGTTCAAAAGTACAGTCTTTGCAATAGAATGAAAAGTGCACAAGGTTTTTCTTTAAGAAAGTATGCGGGACAAAAGAAGATATGAATGAGATTATAAATGGAGATGGGCAGAGTGTAAATGGGGACAAGATTATTGAGGTAGTAGAAGCTTTAACAAGTTTGTATGCAAAAAAGAGTGTGGATCAAAGATTAATGGAAGATGTGGTTAAGTGTGTAGTTGACAAATAAGTTATGGAGGACTGTGAGAGAATGTCTGGTGAAATGACTATGGATGAAATAAAGGAAAATGTCTTCAGTGCAAAAAAGAATAAAACCCCGGGGAAAGATGGGATTCCAGTTGATTTGTATGTAAAGGCTTGGGAATGGATGGGGGAGGACATTTTTGAAATATGCAAATGTATGTGGCAGAGAGGAATTCTGGGTAGGTCAATGAAAGAAGGAGTAGTTGTCTTAATTTTTAAGAAAGGTGAGAAACAGTGTGGAGAACTGGAGACTGATTACACTGTTAAATGCTGACTATAAGATTTATAGCAAGTTCTTGGTAAATCGTATGCGGATGTTTGTGGGGAAAGTAGTTGCAGAGGATCAAGTATGTGCAGTGCCTGGGAGGAGTATGACTGATAATTTGATATTAATGAGGGATATAATTGGTGATTGTAGAGATAGGAAGCAAAAGTGTATGTTGTTGAGGATTGATTTTGAAAAAGCGTTTGACCGGGTTTCGCATGAGTATATGTTTAAAGTTCTGAAAGTTATGGGATATCCAGAATTTTTTTTGAAGAGTGTGGAAAGTCTATTTGATAATGTGTCTAGTAAAATGTTGGTGAATGGTCATTTGGGTAAAAAAATATGGGTACTGTCCGGTGTAAGACAAGGATGTCCAATGTCTCAGATTTTATTTATATGTGTAATAGAGGTGTTGATGTGCATGGTTAGGAGAGATAAGGTTATGAGAGGTATGTTAGTTCCGGGGAGTGGAGGTAAATATGTTAATATTTTGGATTATTTGGATGATGTGGTGATTATGAATGCTAGCATAGCCGCAATGAGGAGTAGACTAATTTTAGATTTATTTTGTGGAGTGTCTGGATTTAAGGTTAACTGGAGTAAATGTTCGTTTAAATTTTTTGGTGAGAGTCAAGTAAGATTAGAGGGTGTAAAGTATGAAGATGGAGCAATTAAAACTTTGGGGGTATTCTTTAATGACGATCTGACAAGGAATGAAAATTGGAATGATTGTGGGGGAAAGATTGAAAGAAAATTCAACTTCTGGAGATTGAGAGATTTAAGTTTGTCTGGGAAAATTCTGATTGTAAAAGCTGTGATTATACCTTTAGTGTGGTTTGTTTTCAGTATCTATCCGGTGAATGTGATGAAAGTAAAAAAGATGGAGAAAATGTTTTTTTCTTTTTTGTGGGGCAGTAGGATGGAGAAATTGAAAAGAGAGCATGTGTATAAATCAAAGGAGAAGGGAGGTTTGGGCTTTCCAAATTTTGAAATTTTTTGGGGGACAACGAATATTAGAATGTTTGTATTATTGAATGGAAAAGAGAACAAATGTGCATGTATGATAAGATACATGGCGGGATGGATGATGTATGGATTGAGATGGAGGAAAAGAGACCAAAGAGTACCAGTGGCTTTTAAGAGCCCAGAGAGGTATATGTTGGTAGAAAAGTTTATTAGAAAATATGATTTGTTAGCGATTGAGATGGATGGTTTTAAAAATAAGTTATTGAGACGGTTTGTGATATTATGGGTTTGAGATCAAATGATGCAGAAAGTGTGTGGAAAAAATTAGCAATAAAAGGTGTATCAAATAGACAGAAGGATGTGGTATGGATGAGTCTGCAGAATATTTTGCCAGTTAGAGAGGTACAGTAGAAGAGAGACTTAATTAAGTCAGAACGTTGTCCAAGAGAGGGTTGTTGTGCGAGTGAGAGTGTGAGACATTTGTTCTGGGATTGTAGTTGTGCACAGCAAGTATGGAAAGGAATGGGAGGTATGATTAAAGAATTGACGGGGGTAAGATATGAGTTGGAAGGTAGCAATGTTTGGTATGGTTGCAAAAGGAGAGCAGAGTGTGAGAATATTATGGTTTATTATGGTATGTGTAATGGAAAGTTTGTGGGATGTGAGGAATTTGTGTGTTTAAAAGAGAGTTGGTGCCATTGAAAGGTTGTATGAGTTTGATATTATCAAGATTATACAGGGTGGGCCATTCATATGGATATACCTTAATAAAATGGGAATGGTTGGTGATATTAACTTCCTGTTTGTGGCACATTAGTATATGTGAGGGGGGAAACTTTTCAAGGTGGGTGGTGACCATGGTGGCCATTTTGAAGTCGGACATTTTGAATCCAACTTTTGTTTTTTCAATAGGAAGAGGGTCATGTGACACATCAAACTTATTGGGAATTTCACAAGAAAAACAATGGTGTGCTTGGTTTTAACGTAACTTTATTCTTTCATGAGTTATTTACAAGTTTCTGACCACTTATAAAATGTGTTCAATGTGCTGCCCATTGTGTTGGATTGTCAATGCAACCCTCTTCTCCCACTCTTCACACACTGATAGCAACACCGCAAGAGAAATGCTAGCACAGGCTTCCAGTATCCATAGTTTCAGGTGCTGCACATCTCGTATCTTCACAGCATAGACAATTGCCTTCAGATGACACCAAAGATAAAAGTCTAAGGGGGTCAGATCGGGAGACCTTGGGGGCCATTCACCTGGCCCACAACGACCAATCCACTTTCCAGGAAACTGTTCATCTAGGAATGCTCGGGCCTGACACCCATAATGTGGTGGTGCATCATCTTGCTGGAAAAACTCAGGGAACGTGCCAGCTTCAGTGAATAAGGAGGGAAACACATCAACATGTAGCAATTTTGCATATCCAGTGGCCTTGAGGTTTCCATTGATGAAGAATGGCCCCACTATCTTTGTACCCCATATACCAGACCATACCATCAATGTTTTTTGTTCCAACAGTCTTGGAGGGATCTATCCAATGTGGGTTAGTGTCAGACCAATAACGGTGGTTTTGTTTGTTAACTTCACCATTCACATAAAAGTTTGCCTCATCAGTGAACAAAATCTTCTGCGTAAACTGAGGGTCCTGTTCCAATTTTTGTTTTGCCCATTCTGCAAATTTAGTGCGCCGATCTGGGTCATCCTCATTGAGATGCTGCAGTATTCAGAGTTTGTAAGGGTGCCATTTGTGAGTAGCTAATATCCGCCGAAGGGATGTTCGACTAATTCCACTCTCCAGTGACATGCGGCGAGTGCTACACTGTGGGCTCTTGCTGAATGAAGCTAGGACTGCCACTGATGCTTCTTCATTAGTGACAGATTTCATGCGTCCACATTTTGGCAAATCCAACACTAAACCAGGTTGACGAAACTTAGCAAGCAGTTTGCTAACTGTAGCATGGGAGATGGGTGGTCTCGTAGGGTGTCTTAAATTTAAATCTGCTGCAATGCCCCAGTTACTGCGTTCACCAGTAGTGTTGCGCGAACAGTTCGAGCATCGTTCGGGTTCGTACCGAATTTTGGGGTGTCCCGAACCCGGACATTTTCAAAAAAGTTCGGGTTCGGTGTTCGTCGATTACTTCCCGCTGTCTGAAGGGCTGCACAGCAGCCAATCAGCTAGCGTTTTACTTCTTGCCCTAAGAGCCCATCACAGCCATGCCTACTAATGGCATGGCTGTGATTGGCCAAGTGCAGCATGTGACCCAGCCTCTATTTAAACTGGAGTCACGTAGCGCCGCACGTCACACTGCTCTGACTAGTGTAGGGAGAGGATGCAGCTGCTGTGTTAGGGCGAGATTAGGAAGGGATTAACTTAGCCAAAACACTTAATGAAGTGATCGATCAACAGCTGAGAATCATTGAACTTCTGCTAGTTACTTGCTCACTGGTTTTTAGGCTGCACAGAGCGTTTTTCTGTCACTTATTTTCTGGGTTTATCGGCGGCCATTTTGTGACTTGTGGTGCACCAGAAGAAGCTGCCACCAAGTCCATCAATACTAGTTTTTTTTTTTTTGCTATATCCTACATCAGGGGCTTGGCTGTGCTAATTGTCACCCCTAGAAACTCAGGACAGCAATTTCTATATTTTATTAAGGGGTTTAATACAATTGCCCAAATACCAATCTCCTAAATCTGGTGTTCCAGCTTTGGCTAGACAAGTATAATACTGTCTGCTGTCTGGCAAAGGAAAGATTATTTTCTGGGGTGAAATTAACCTGCCAATATAGCAATACCCTGGATCTGGTGTCCCAGCAGTTGCAGGCCAGATTTCATAGTGTCCGCTTACACATTATTTTTTCTGGGGTGAAATTAACCTGCCAATATAGCAATACCCTGGATCTGGTGTCCAAGCAGTTGCAGGACATATTTTATAGTATCCGCTTACACATATATTTTGTTCAGGGGTGAAATTACCCTGCCAATATAGCAATACCCTGGATCTGGTGCCCCAGCAGTTGCAGGACTGATTTCATAGTGTCCGCTTACACATATATTTTTTTCTGGGGTGAAATTAACCTGCCAATATAGCAATTCCCTGGATCTGGGTAGTATGTTGAAACAGACAGATAGGTGGGGGGCACTCAGTGCTCTGACATTATATAGATGCAAGAGGTATGGTAATAAATTGGTCTTTTTATTCTAATATTTTTAAAAAACGGGTTATAAAAAAGTACTATTCTGGACAGGATGCTTCCTTACTGGTGAAGTGATAACATATGTATCATAGGCAGAAAATATTTGCAAATATAGTCTGGTGTCCTGTAAATTCATATGAATTCATATATATTGCTATTGGTCAGCCTAAGGTGTGGACGAAGCCTCACACATCAAATATAGCAACGTGCGACCGTAGATCAAGTCCACACGTTCCTATTGTGTCGTGCTGCTTCCCCCTGTGTCAGGCTGTTCAAATTTCAAGTTACACACTGTGTGCTAATGTACACACCAATGTTAAAATGTGCAGGACATCAGGTTATTGCAATGACAGCCCTGTGTATGGAGGAGTCTCACATATAAAAGAGTAGCTATGTGCGACTATAATTCAAGTCCACACGTCTCCACCCTGTGTGTCGCCTTCCCCACGTCAGGCTTATTAGATTTTTGCCACAATTGGTTAATAAAATCAAATCTGCATGGACCAATAGTATAATAATACTAGTAGACTATTTATAATGCATATAAAGGAATGCTGCATAAAGTCTGCAAAAAATCCGCAAAAAATCCCTAGAGAAGAGAGTTTTTTAAAAAGGTCCACAGTCCATAAAAAATCCTATGGACTGTGGACCTTTTTAAAAAACTTTCTCTTCTCTAGGGATTTTTTGCGGACTTTATGCAGCATTCCTTTATATGTATTATAAATAGTCTACTAGTATTATACTATTGGTCCATGCAGATTTGATTTTATTAACCAATTGTGGGAAAAATCTAATAAGCCTGACGTGGGGAAGGCGACACACAGGGTGGAGACGTGTGGACTTGAATTATAGTCGCACATAGCTACTCTTTTATATGCGAGACTCCTCCATACACAGGGCTGTCATTGCAATAACCTGATGTCCTGCACATTTTAACATTGGTGTGTACATTAGCACACAGTGTGTAACTTGAAATTTGAACAGCCTGACACAGGGGGAAGCAGCACGACACAATAGGAACGTGTGGACTTGATCTACGGTCGCACGTTGCTATATTTGATGTGTGAGGCTTCGTCCACACCTTAGGCTGACCAATAGCAATATATATGAATTCATATGAATTTACAGGACACCAGACTATTTGCAAATATTTTCTGCCTATGATACATATGTTATCACTTCACCAGTAAGGAAGCATCCTGTCCAGAATAGTACTTTTTTATAACCCGTTTTTTAAAAATATTAGAATAAAAAGACCAATTTATTACCATACCTCTTGCATCTATATAATGTCAGAGCACTGAGTGCCCCCCACATATCTGTCTGTTTCAACATACTACCTTGTTCCACGGTTCATTTGGGAGAACCAAAGGGGTGAGCACCGTTAGGTCCTGATATACGTTTAGGTGAGCCACCAACAGATACACTTTTGTCTCGAGATTAATACCCTGGATCTGGTGTCCCAGCAGTTGCAGGACCGATTTCATAGTGTCCGCTTACACATATATATTGTTCTGGGGTGAAATTTACCTGCCAATATAGCCATAACCTGAATCTGGTGTCCCAGCTGTTGCAGGCCAAGTGTAAATCTGTCCATAAAAGGATACCTTTCATCCAGGGCCTAAATACTAGCCCTAAAAGAGATATTCCCCTAAATCAGGGGTTACTGCTGTGCCTGGATTAGTGTAATACGCTACATAAACAAATAGGCAGATAGTGTTAGGTGCCTGTAAAAGAAGGCCTAAATTCGAAATCAATACATTGGACCAAATATTTTATTCCTTATTGTGGTGCTTGGTGAACGGTAACAATGAGGAAAACATCTAGTAAGGGACGCGGACGCGGTTGTGGTGGTGTTAGTGTACCCTCTGGTGCTGGGAGAGGACGTGGCCATTCTGCCACAGCCACACGTCCTAGTGAACCAACTACCTCAGGTTCCAGTACCCGCCAGAATTTACAGCGATATTTGGTGGGGCCCAATGCCGTTCTAAGGATGGTAAGGCCTGAGCAGGTACAGGCGCTAGTCAATTGGGTGGCCGACAGTGGATCCAGCATGTTCACAACATTATCTCCCACCCAGTCTTCTGCAGAAAGCGCACAGGTGACACCTGAAAACCAAGCCAATCAGTCTGTCACATCACCCCCATGCATATCAGGGAAACTGTCAGAGCCTCAAGTTATGCAGCAGTCTCTTATGCTGTTTGAAGACTCTGCCGGCATGGTTTCCCAAGGAAATCCACCTAGCCCTTCCCCAGTGGTGGAAGACATGGAATGCACTGATGCACAACCACTGATGTTTCCTGATGATGACATGGGAATACCACCTCATCGGAGTCCGCACGTCTCTGATGATGATGACGAAACACAGGTGCCAACTGCTGCGTCTTTCTGCAGTGTGCAGACCGAACAGGAGGTCAGGGAGGAAGACTGTGTGGAAGACGATGCAGGGGATGATGAGGTCCTAGACCCCACATGGAATGAAGGTCGTGCCACTGACTTTCATAGTTCAGAGGAAGAGGCAGTGGTGAGACCGAGCCAACAGCGTAGCAAAAGAGGAAGCAGGGGGCAAAAGCAGAACAGCCGTCACCAAGAGAGTTCGCCAGATACTGGCCACCGCCACCAGGGACCGAGCACCCCAAAGGCAGCTTCAAGGAGTTCCCTGGCATGGCACTTCTTTAAACAATGTGTTGACGACAAGACCCGAGTGGTTCGCACGCTGTGCCATCAGATCCTGAAGTGAGGCATTAACGTTCTGAACCTTAGCACAACCTGCATGACCAGGCATCTACATGCAAAGCATGAACTGCAGTGGAGTAAACACCTTAAAAGCAAGGAACTCACTGCGGCTCCCCTGCTCCCACTTCTGCTGCTGCCTCGGCCTATTCCTCCGCCTCGGGAGGAACGTTGGCACCTGCCGCCCACCAAACAGAGGATGTGCCACCGACACCACCACCTGCGTCACCAAGCATCTCCACCATGTCACACGGCAGCGTTCAGCTCTCCATCTCACAAACCTTGAGAGAAAGCGAAAATTCCCACGTAGTCCCCCGAGCCCTGGGCCTGAATGCCAGCATTTCTAAACTACTGGCCTTTGAAATGCTGTCATTCAGGCTGGTGGACACAGACAGCTTCAAACAGTTGATGTCCATGGCTGTCCCACAGTATGTTGTCCCCAGCCGCCACTACTTCTCCAAGACAGCCGTGCCTTCCCTGCACAACCAAGTATCCGATAAAATCAAGTGTGCACTGCGCAACGCCATCTGTGGCAAGGTCCACCTAACCACAGATACGTGGACCAGTAAGCACAGCCAGGGACGCTATATCTCCCTAACTGCACACTGGGTAAATGTAGTGGCGGCTGGGCCCCAGGCGGAGAGTTCCTTGGCGCACGTCCTTCCGCCGCCAAGGATCACAGGGCATCATTCTTTGCCTCCTGTAGCTTCCTCCTCCTCTGCTTCCACCAGCTCATCCAGTCAGCCACACACCTTCACCACCAACTTCAGCACAGCCCGGGGTAAACGTCAGCAGGCCATTCTGAAACTCATATGTTTGAGGGACAGGCCCCACACCGCGCAGGAGTTGTGGCGGGATATTGAACAACAGACCGACCAGTGGTTGCTGCCGGTGGGCCTCAAGCCCGGCCTGGTGGTGTGCGATAATGGGCGAAATCTCGTCGCAGCTCTGGGACTAGCCGGTTTGACGCACATCCCTTGCCTGGCGCATGTGCTGAATTTGGTGGTGCAGAAGTTCGTTCACAACTACCCCAACATGTCAGAGCTGCTGCATAAAGTGAGGGCTGTCTGTGCACGCTTCCGGCGTTCACATCCTGCCGCTGCTCGCGTGTCTGCGCTACAGTGTAACTTGGGCCTTCCCGCTCACCGCCTCATATGCGACGTGCCCACCAGGTGGAACTCCACCTTGCACATGCTGGAGAGACTGTGCGAGCAGCAGCAGGCCATAGTGGAGTTTCAGCTGCAGCACGCACGCGTAAGTCGCACTGCGGAACAGCACCACTTCACCACCAATGATTGGGCCTCCATGCGAGACCTGTGTGCCCTGTGGCGCTGTTTCGAGTACTCCACCAACATGGCCAGTAGCGATGACACCGTTATCAGCGTTACAATACCACTTCTATGTCTCCTTGAGAAAATGCTTAGAGCGATGATGGAAGAGGAGGAGGAGGATGAGGGGTCATTTTTAGCACTTTCAGGCCAGTCTGTTAGAAGTGGCTCAAAGGGAGGTTTTTTGCAACAGCAGTGGCCAGGTACAAATGTGGCCAGCCAGGGCCCACTACTGGAGGATGAGGAGGAGGTGGAGGAGTATGAGGATGAAGCAGGTTCACAGCGGGGTGGCACCCGACACAGCTCAGGCCCATCACTGGTGCGTGGCTGGGGGGATACGGAGGACAATGACGATACGACTCCCACAGAGGACAGCTTGTCCTTACCTCTGGGGAGCCTGGCACAAATGAGCGACTACATGCTGAAGTGCCTGCGCAATGACAGCAGAGTTGCCCACATTTTAACGTGTGCGGACTACTGGGTTGCCACCCTGCTGGATCCCCGGTACAAAGACAATGTGCCCACCTTACTTCCTGCACTGGAGCGTGATGGGAAGATGCGCGATTTCAAGCGCACGCTGGTAGAGGTGCTCCTGAGAGCATTCCCAAATGTCACAGGGGAAAAGGTGAAAGCCCAAGGCGAAGGCAGAGGAGGAGCAAGAGGTCGCCAACGCAGCAGTGTCACGGCCAGCTCTTCTGAGGGCAGGGTTAGCATGGCAGAAATGTGGAAAAGTTTTGTCTCCACGCCACAGCTAACTGCACAACCACCTGATACGGAACGTGTTAGCAGGAGGCAGCATTTCACTAACATGGTTGAACAGTACGTCTGCACACCCTCCATGTACTGACTGATGGTTCGGCCCCATTCAACTTCTGGGTCTCCAAATTGTCCACGTGGCCAGAGTTAGCATTTTATGCCTTGGAGGTGCTGGCCTGCCCGGCGGCCAGCGTTTTGTCTGAACGTGTATTCAGCACGGCAGGGGCGTCATTACTGACCAACACAGCCGCCTGTCCACAGCCAACGCGGACAAGCTGACATTCATAAAAATGAACCAGGCATTGATCCCACAGGACCTGTGCCTCCCTTGTGCAGAATAGACATTTATAACTGCCTCCCCCTCAACCATGTATTCTTGTACTCCGGGGCACTTCTTTATTGAATCCTCATTTTTTTAACTTTACCATGATCTTACGGTGCAACCCAAAGTTGAATGAACCTCTCCTCTGTCTGGGTGGTGGGGCCGAAATAACTGAGAGTGACCTTCTCCGGTGGCGAGTGATATGACGCATGATTCCTTGCTGTGGGACCTCTCTTCTCTGTCTGGGTGCTGGGCCTAAATCACTGAGAGTGACCTTCTCCAGTGGTGAGTGATATGACGCATGATTCCTTGTTGTGGGACCTCTCTCCTCTGTCTGGGTGCTGGGCCAAAACAACTGAAAGTGGACTTCTACAGTGTTGGGTGATATGACGCATGATTGCTTGCAGTGGGACCTCTCTCCAATTGATATTGGTTAAATTTTATTTATTTTATTTTAATTCATTTACCTATCCACATTTGTTTGCAGGGGATCTACCTACATTTTGCTGCCTTTGGCAGCCCTCTAGCCCGTTCATGTACTATTTTTTGCAGCCTTTTTAGTGCCTAAAAGTTCGGGTCCCCATTGATTTCAATGGGGTTCGGGATAAAGTTCGGGGCGAGTTCAGATCCCGAACCCGAACATTTTCGGAAGTTCGGCAGAACTTCCCGAACCCAAACTTCCAGGTGTTCGCTCATCTCTATTTATAAGGTCTGCTCACCTTTAGCCAATCACTGCAATGTTTCACGCGGTTCGCTAGGCTTCAGGCCCTCACCTCCCATGCTTTATACCGTAAGCTCACCTGTAGGCCATTACTGCAATGTTTTATGGGGTTCGCTAGGCTACAGGCCCTCACCTCCAATGCTTTATAAGGTCTGCTCACCTGTAGCTAATCACTGCAATGTATTACTGGGTTCACTAGGCTTCAGGCCCTCACCTCCAATTCTTTATACCGTGTGCTCACCTTTAGGCCATTACTGCAATATTTTACGGGGTTCTCTAGGCTTCAGGCCCTCACCTCCAATGCTATATACCGTCTGCTCAACTGTAGGCCATTAAAACAATGTTTTATGGGGTTCTCTAGGTTTCAGGCCCTCACCTCCAGTGCTTTGTACAGTGTGCTCACCTTTAGGCCATTACTGCAATGTTTTCTGGGGTTCTCTAGGCTTCAGGCCCTCACCTCCAATGCTTTATACCGTCTGCTCACCTGTAGGCCATCACTTTAATGATTTATGGAGTTCGCTAGGCTTCAGGCCTTCACCTTCAATGAATTTTATTTCTGCTCAACTGTATGCCACCAGTACAATGTTTTACGGGGTTCACTAGGCTTCAAGCCCTCATCTCCAATGCTTTTTACCATCTGCTCACCTGTAGGCCATTACTGCAATTTTTTATTGGTTTCACTAGGCTTCATGCCCTCATCTCCAATGCTTTATACCGTCTGCTCACATGTAGGCCATCACTGCAATGATTTATGGGGTTTGCAAAAGGCTTCAGGGCTTCACCTTCAATGCTTTTTACCATCTGCTTAACTGTATGCCATCAGTGCAATTTTTTTATGGGGTTCACTAGGCTTCAGGCCCTCACCTTCAATGCTTTATAAGGTCTGCTCACCTTGAGCCTGTCACTGCAATATTTTATGGGGTTCACTAGGCTTCAGGCCCTCACTTCCAATGCTTTATACCGTCTGCTCACCTGTTGGCCATTACCACAATGTTTCATGGGGTTCTCTAGGCTTCAGGTATTCACCTCTAAAGATTTATAGTGTCTGCTCACCTGTACTCCGTCACTGCAATATTTTACGGGGTTCTCTAGTCTTCAGTACCTCACATTCAATGCTTTATACCGTCTGCTCACCTGTAGGCTATTACTACAATTTTTTATGGGGTTCTCTAGGTTTCAGGCCCTCACCTCCAATACTTTATACTGTCTTCTCACCTGTAGCCCATCAATGCAATATCTTATGGGGTTCACTAGGCTTCAGGCCCTCATCTCCACTGCTTTATACCGTCTGCTCACCTGTAGCCCATCACTGCAATGCATTATGAGGTACGCTAGGCTTGTTGGCCTCACCTTCAATGCTTTTTACCATCTGCTCAAGTGTACGCCATCAGTGCAATGTTTTATGGGGTTCATTAGGCTTTAGGCCCTCACCTCCACTGTTTATAAGGTCTGCTCACGTGGAGCCTGTCACTGCAATATTTTATGGGGTTCAATAGGATTCAGGCCCTCACTTCCAATGCTTTATACCGTCTACTCACCTGTTGGCCATTACTGCAATGTTTTATGGGGTTCGCGAGGCTTCAGCACTTCACCTACAATGATTTATACCGTCTGTTAAACTGAAGACTATTACTGCAATGCTTTATGGGGTTCGCTAGGCTTCAGGCCCTCTCCTCCAATGCTTTATAAGGTCTGCTCACCTTTAGCTAATCACTGCAATGTTTTACAGGGTTCGCTAGACTTCCGGCCCTCACCTCCAATGATTTATATGGTCTGTTCACCTGTAGCCTATCACTGCAATATTTTTGGGGTTCACTAGGCTTCAGGCCCTCGCCTCCAATGATTTATACCGTCTGCTCACCTGTAAGCCATTACTGCAATGATTTATGGTGTTCGCAAGGCTTCAGGCCCCCACCTTCAATGCTTTATACTGTCTGATCACTGGTATTCCATCACTGCAATGTTTTATGGGGTTCTCTAGGCTTTAGGCCCTCACCTTCAATGCTTTATACCGTCTGCTCACCTGTAGGCCATTACTACAATTTTTTATGGAGTTCTCTAGGTTTCAGGCCCTCACCTCCAATACTTTATACTGTCTTCTCACCTGTAGCCCATCAATGCAATATTTTATGGGGTTCACTAGGCTTCAGGCCCTCACCTTCACTGCTTTATACCGTCTGCTCACCTGTAGCCCATCAGTGCAATAATTTATGGGGTTCGCTAGGCTTCAGGGTTTCACCTTAAATGCTTTTTATTTCTGGTCAACTGTATGCCATCAGTACAATGTTTTATGGGGTTCACTAGGCATCACACCCTCATCTCCAATGCCTTATACCGTCTGTTCACATGTAGGCCATCACTGCAATGATTTATGGGGTTCGCCAGGCTTCAGGGCTTCACCTTCATTGGTTTTTACCATCTGCTCAACTGTATGCCATCAGTGAAATGTTTTATGGGGTTCACTAGGCTTCAGGCCCTCACCTCCAATGCTTTATAAGGTCTGCTCACCTGGAGCCTGTCACTGCAATATTTTATGGGGTTCACTAGGCTTCAGGCCCTTATTTCCAATGCTTTACACCATCTGCTCACCTGTTAGCCATTACTACAATGTTTTATGGGGTTCGCTAGGCTTCAGCACTTCACCAACAATGATTTATACCGTCTGCTCAAATAAAGACTATTACTGCAATGTTTTATGGGGTTCGCAAGGCTTCAGTCCCTTCCCTCCAATTCATACTGTCTGCTCACCTGTAGCCAATCACTGCAATGTTTTAAGGGGATCGCTAGGCTTTAGGCACTCACTTCCAATGCTTTATACCGTCTGCTCACCATTAGGCCATTACTACAATGTTTTACAATGTTTTATGGGGATCTCTAGGCTTCAGGTCCTCACCTCTAGTGATTTATACCGTCTGCTCACCTGCACTCCGTCACTGCAATATTTTATGGGGTTCACTAGGGTTCAGGTCATAACCTTCAATGCTTTATACCGTCTGCTCACCAGTATGCCATCACTGCAATGTTTTATGGGGTTCGCTTGGCTTCAAGCCCTCACCTCCAATGCTTTTTAAGGTCTGCTCACCTTTAGCCAATCAATGCAATGTTTTACGGGGATCACTAGGCTTCAGGCACTCACTTCCAATGCTTTATACCGTCTGCTCTCCAGTAGGCCATTACTACAATGTTTTATGGGGTTCTCTAGGCTTCAGGTCCTCACCTCTAATGATTTATACCGTCTGCTCACCTTTACTCCCTCACTACAATATTTTATGGGGTTCACTAGGGTTGAGGCCATCACCTTCAATGCTTTATACTTTCTGCTCACCTGTAGTCCATCACTCCAATGTTTTATGCGGTTAGCTATGCTTCAATCCCTCACCTCCAATGCTTTATAAGGTCTGCTCACCTTTAGCCAATGAATGCAATGTTTTACGGGGTTCGCTAGGCTTCAGGTCCTCACTTCCCATGCTTTATAAGGTCTGCTCACCTGTAGGCCATTACTACAATGTTTTATGGGGTTCGCTAGGCTTCAGGCCCTCGCCTCCAATGCTTTATAAGGTCAGCTCACCTGTAGGCCATTACTGCAATGTTATATGGGGTTCACTAGGCTTCAGACCCTCAACTCCAATACTTCATACCGTCTTCTCACCTGTAGCCCATCACTGCTATATTTTATAAGGTTCACTAGGCTTCAGGCCCTCACCTCCAATGCTTCATAAGGTCTGCTCACCTGTAGCCTGTCACTGCAATATTTTATGGGGTTCACTAGGCTTCAGGCCCTCATCTTCAATGGTTATACCATCTGCTCATCTGTAGCCTATCACTGCAATATTTTATGGGGTTCTCTAGGCTTCAGACCCTCGGCTCCAATGCTTTATAAGGTCAGCTCACCTGTAGGCCATTACTACAATGTTTTATGGGGTTCACTAGGCTTTAGGCCCTCACCTCCAATATTGTATACTGTCTGCTCACCTGTAGGCCATTACTGCAATGTTATATGGGGTTCACTAGGCTTCAGACCCTCAACTCCAATACTTCATACCGTCTTCTCACCTGTAGCCCATCACTGCTATATTTTATAAGGTTCACTAGGCTTCAGGCCCTCACCTCCAATGCTTCATAAGGTCTGCTCACCTGTAGCCTGTCACTGCAATATTTTATGGGGTTCTCTAGGCTTCAGACCCTCGGCTCCAATGCTTTATACTGTCTGCTCAGCTGTAGGTCATCACTGCAAAGATTTATGGGGTTCGCTAGGCTTCAGACCCTCACCTTCCATACTTTATACAGTCTGCTCACCTGTATGCAATCACTGCAATGTTTTATGGGGTTCGCTAGGCTTCAAGCCCTCATCTCCAATGCTTTATAAGGTCTGCTCACCTTTAGCCAATCAATGCAATGTTTTACGGGGATCACTAGGCTTCAGGCCCTCACCTCCAATGATTTATACCGCCTGCTCACCTGTAGGCCATTACTACAATGTTTTATGGGGTTCGCTATGCTTTAGGACCTCACCTCCAATGCTTTATAAGGTCTTCTCACCTTTATCCAATCACTGCAATGTGTTCTGGGGTTCGCTAGGCTTCCGGCCCTCACCTCCAATGCTTTATACCGTCTGCACACCTGTAGGCCATCACTGCAATGATTTATGGGGTTCGCTAGGCTTCAGGGCATCACCTTCAATGCTTTTTACCATCTGCTCAACTGTATGCCATCAGTGCAATGTATAATGCTGTTCACTAAGCTTCAGGCCCTCATCTCCAATGCTTTTTAACGTCTGCTCACCAGTAGCCCATCAATGCAATATTTTATTGGGTTCACTAGGCTTCAGGCCCTAACCTCCAATGCTTTATACCATCTGCTCACCTGTAGACCATGACTGCCATATTTTATGGGGTTCACTAGGCTTCAGGCCCTCACCTCCAATGCTTTATACCATCTGCTCACCTGTAGACCATGACTGCCATATTTCATGGGATTCACTAGGCTTCAGGCCCTCACTTACAATGCTTTAAACCGTCTGCTCACCTGTTGGCCATTACTGCAATGTTTTATGGGGTTCGCTAGGCTTCAGGCCCTTCCCTCCAATGCATACTGTCTGCTCACCTGTAGCTAATCACTGCAATGTTTTACGGGGTTCACTAGGCTTCAGGCCCTCACCTCCAATGATTTATACCGTCTGCGCACCAGTAGGCCATTACTGCAATGATTTATGGGGTTCGCTAAGCTTCAGGTCCTCACCTTAAATATTGTATATCGTTTGCTCACCTGTAGAACATCACTGCAATGATTTATGGGCTTCACTTTCAATGCTTTTTACCTTCTGCTCAACTGTATGCCATCCAGGCGCGTAGCTAACGGCTCATGGGCCCTGGTGCAAGAGTTCAGCCTGGGCCCCCCTTCCCTCAGTGCTTTGTGTGTTTTCTTATGCGGCACAAGGGTCTTTGGGCTCCCTCAGGCTTCTGGGCCCGGTAGCGACTGCTACCTCTGCAGCCCATATAGCTATGCCCCTGATGCCATCAGTGCAATGTATAATGGGGTTCACTAGGAATTCAGGCCCTCATCTCCAATGCTTTTATACCGTCTGCTCACCTGTAGCCCATCAATGCAATATTTTATTGGGTTCACTAGGCTTCAGGCCCTCACCTCCAATTCTTTATACCATCTGCTCACCTGTAGCCCATCACTGCCATATTTTATGGGGTTCACTAGCCTTCAGGCCCTCACCTTCAATGCTTCATAAGGTCTGCTCACCTGGAGCCTTTCACTGCAATGTTTTATGGGGTTCACGAGGCTTCAGGCCCTCACTTCCAATGCTTTATACCGTCTGCTCACCTGTTGGCCATTACTGCAATGTTTTATGGGGTTCGCTAGGCTTCAGGCCCTCATCTCCAATGCTTATACAGTTGTGTTCAAAATTATTCAACCCCCAATGCTGTAAAGGGTTTTAGGGAATTTAGTGTACATTTGTAATTGTGTTCAGAATGAAATCTTACAAGGACTTTTTAAAGAACCAAATGCAACAAAAATGACAAATTGTTTTTGTAATACAGTATTAAATGTTTTTTTGTGATTTCTTCATTGACACAATTATTCAACCCCTTAAAGACGACCACTCTTAAGAACAGAGGTTCATTCAAGTGTTTTCGATCAGGTATTGAAAACACCTGTGGATGTCAAGGAGCAGCAATCAAGCATAATAAGTACCAATTAGGCAGATTTAAAATGACTGTGATACTCAGCTCCTTCTAGACATTTACTGGTGTGTTTACAAACATGGTGAAGTCAAGAGAATAGTCCAGGAAGACAAGAGAAGAGGTGATTTCTCTTCACAGGAAGGGAAATGGCTATAAGAAGATTGCAAAGATGTTAGACATACCAAGAGACACCATAGGAAGCATCATTCGCAAATTCAAGGCAAAGGGCACTGTTGAAACGCTACCTGGTCGTGGCAGAAAGAAGATGCTGACTTCGACTGCTGTGCGCTACCTGAAGCGCAAAGTGGAGAAAAGTCCCCGTGTGACTGCTGAGGAACTGAAAAAAGATTTGTCAGATGCGGGTACTGAAGTTTCAGCTCATACAATAAGGCGCACACTGCGTAATGAAGGCCTCCATGCCAGAACTTCCAGGCGCACCCCCTTGCTGTCTCCAAAGAATAAGAAGAGTCGACTGCAGTATGCCAAAAGTCATGTGGACAAACCACAAGTTTTGGGATAGTGTTCTGTGGACTGATGAAACAAAATTAGAGCTGTTTGGGCCCAGGGATCAACGTTATGTTTGCAGGAGGAAGAACAAGGCCTATGAAGAAAAGAACACCTTGTCTACTGTGAAGCATGGCGGGGAATCAATCATGCTTTGGGGCTGTTTTGCTTCTACAGGTACAGAGAAGCTTCAGCGTGTGCAAGGTACCATGAATTCTCTTCAGTACCAGGAGATATTGGATGAAAATGTGATGCAGTCCGTCACAAACCTGAGGCTTGGGAGACGTTGGACCTTTCAACAGGACAATGATCCCAAGCATACCTCCAAGCAGGGCCGGGCCGACACAGAGGCTGAGGAGGCTCCAGCCTCAGGGCGCTCAAGCCTCAGGGCGCAGGCACAGGCCACTCTCACCAAGTCCCTGCTGCTGCCGTGTAGCTGTATTAGCAGCAGAGCATCCATTTCTGCGCTCTGCTGCTGTAACAGCCGGTCCTGCGCCCCCTAGTGGTGTTCTTCCTCCCTCCCTCAGTCTAGTGCAGTGTGCTGCAGCTCCGTACCTTCCCCAGCCCCTGACTTCCTGCCTGTGTGTGCACCAGAGATTCACAACCCCCTCCCCCAGCACAGAGAGAAGAGCAGCGTCGGGACAGAGAAGGAGGAGGAGGAGGAATACTCTGCATCCTGCCTCTCCCTCCAAGTCACCAGAGACTGTATGTGCAGAAAATGTAAGGGGTTAAAGGGAATGGAATGGCAGTAATGTAATGTGCATATTGTGTGTTTTTTATGTATGTGTGTCATATGTATGTCTGTATATATGTATGTGTCATATGTATGTCTGTATATATGTATGTGTCATATGTATGTCAGTATATATGTGTGTCATATGTATGTCTGTATATATGTGTGTCATATGTATGTCTGTATATATGTGTGTGTCATATGTATGTCTGTATATATGTGTGTGTGTGTCATATGTATGTCTGTATATATGTGTCTGTGTCATATGTATGTCTGTATATATGTGTCTGTGTCATATGTATGTCTGTGTCATATGTATGTCTGTGTCATATGTATGTCTGTGTCATATGTATGTCTGTATGTATGTATCATGTTACACATGCATGATTTGCTTTTTCATTATGTGTGTCCCTTCTGTCTTCCCCTAGCTTTGCTCTCTCTCTCTTGTCTCCTCCCTTCTTCTTCATTCTGGCTTCAACCCTCATCTCAGCTACATGCTCTCTGTTAGCTGCTCACAGCATGATTTTTTGACCTATCCATCTGTTCATCAGTGTATGATCTGCACAGTTTGAAATAAACTTCTTCAGGATCTACAAGGTGTCCTTTGGATCGAGTCACTGTCGGCCAATTCACCTAAGACTGCAGTTATAGCCATCTCAACACAACTGTAAGTTCTGAGATCACATTGTAGTGCTTAGACTGGAGAGGCAGAACAGTCAAAAAATCAGTGAAGGGATCCTACAAGATCTGCCAAATATCTTTCATGGGATCCTTGCTAGCTATGCATGTATAGTGAGATGTATATGGACACTGGAATATAGCAGGATATATGTACAAGCCTGTATACTTCAGCCAGCAAGTAAATCTCAGCATAAGATTCATCAGTTTTCTGCACAGATTATTGAGGAAACTGTTCATGCAACTGTTATATAATCAGCTCCTAGACTGACTGTATTGTCCCATGCATTCTGCCTACAAGTCAATCTAAGCTCTGTATGCAATCCACACTAACTTTGCAGCAGCCATTGCTAAACTTCTCTCTGACTCCCGCTCCCACTGGTTGCCTAGGAAACCCTCTCCCAGAGCCAGAAGATTGATAAATTTCTATGCAAACACATACCTTGATTTAACCCTCGGCTTATTGTCACAATGCACCAGCAAGGCAATGTACAATCTGAGGAACCTAATACACAGCAAGGACCTGAACTTCCTACAGATCAGGAGTCAGATCCTCAAAGCCACATAAAACAAAAACGTTCAGTGAAACCAACCTGGAAAGTCCAACAGAACTATAAGGCTGACATGGAAGAACTGCTGCAGAACCTCAGCCACTCATGGTCTAACACTATTGAATGCATGTCAGCTCTGTCTCAACCAACTCATAAGGTATTGCACCTAGAGGGCGCTGTTAAGCAATTGAATGCTGCCTATGAGAACTACCAAAGACTGTCTGCTAAATATGCTGATCTCTTAAAGTGGTACAACACAGAAAATTCCTTAAAAGTATTACAGGAATTTAATGAGCTCAATCTTGAAAGAGACGATCTAGTAATACAAACAAGGTCAAAAACAGATGTAAAAATCGCACATCTCCATGAATCCAGATCCCATCTCTCCACAACTTCTAAGCGCTCCACACGATCTTCCAAATCCTTAAGATCAACATCTTCTACTCTCAGCCAACAACTCATCAAAGCCCGCGCTGATGCAGAAGCTTCTAAAATCCAGGCAGCTTTCGCCCAAGAGAAAGCTAAGATGGAAGCTGAAGCTGCAAGGATAGAAGCTGAGGCTGCACGGAAGAAAGCAGAAATGGAAGCTGAGGCTGCACGGAAAAGAGCAGAAATGGAAGCTGAGGCTGCACGGAAAAGAGCAGAAATGGAAGTTTTTGAAAAACAATGTGAGCACGCCAAAGACATGGCAAGACTAAGAGTCTTAGAGCAGGCTGTAAGTGACAATGAAAGAGGTGTCAGTAGCAATCACTCTGTTACATCTTATGCATCAGTGTCATCACAGACCTCATCAAAACTCCATCAATCTGTCATAGCAGCCAAAGAACTCAACCAAGGTGTTTTCTCTACATCTACTACACCTTCTCAAGTGGCAGAAACAGGTACGGATAGAAATGACCCATCACACTAACCTGCCATCCTCTAACCAATCCATTATAAGGCTACAAACCAACACACCTTTGGACCGCACACCAGCTCCAGTGTTAAACGCCTTAGCACCATCTTATGTTCCTAAGTCACTCAACGTCAATGTACCAGCTACTGCAACTAACTCAGTTCCGCCTGCAATTTTATATCCAAAGTCTGAAAACACAGACATGTCGCCGTTTGCCAAGTACATCCTTCGCAGAGAACTCACTAGGACAGGCCTCACCGTGTTTGATGACAAACCTGAAAATTACCGGGGATGGAAATTCACCTTTAAGGCCACAATCAGCGAACTAGATATCACTGCTGCAGAAGAATTGGATCTACTCATCAGATGGCTAGGTCCTCAGTCAGCTGAACGTATTAAGAGACTTAAAACAGTTTACACTTCCAATCCTGCTGCAGGTCTCGAAGCTGCTTGGGACAGACTTGAACATAGCTTTGGCAGCTCTGAGGCCATCGAAGATGCCTTACTCAAAAGGTTGCAAGGCTTCCCAAGGATTACAGCTAAAGACAATCTAAAGCTTCAAGAACTTAGTGATCTTCTACTAGAGCTTCAACTAGCTAAGGCTGACACCCGCCTACCCGGGCTTAGTTACCTTGACACCCCTCGTGGCATCAACCCTATTGTTCTTAAGCTACCATATGGCATCCAAGAAAAATGGGTTAGTCAAGGATCTACTTACAAGAAAAGGTATGGAGTTGCCTTTCCTCCCTTTTCCTACTTCTGTACCTTCATAAAGGAAATCGCGGACTCTAAGAATGACCCAAGTTTCTTTTACGGTGACTGTAACCCTCTTAGTCCACCTTCTCCAGGACTTGCAAACACGCGCATAATGCACCGAGACCGCAGGGGTCCAGTGTCAGTGAAAAGGACTGATGTTCAACCTGCTCCTGCTACGGTTCTTCCGAAAACTGGACAAAACAAGAAACTTGAGGATCCAAATCGCCAATGTCCCATACATAACAAGCCACACCCACTTAAGAAGTGCATCGGTTTCAGAAAGAAACCTCTACAGGAACATAAGGAACTTTTAAAAGAATTTGGAGTTTGTTTCAGATGCTGTGCTTCCACAGAACACATGGCAAAAGACTGTAAGGCCATCATTAAATGCATAGAATGCGGTAGTGACAACCACGTTCAAGCCCTTCATCTGTACCAACACAGCACCACTCCATCCACTGACTTCCCCCAGGGCAAAGCTTGGCGGGGAGAACGCTGAACAAACAGCAACCTCCACCCCAGTGTTCTCAACATGCACTGAAGTCTGTGGGGAAGGACTTTGTGGAAAATCTTGCGCTAAGATATGCTTGGTTCGTGTATACCAAAAGGGCAAACCTGAAAGAGCTGTAAGACTGTATACCATTCTTGACGACCAGAGTAACCGATCTCTCGCAAGTACAAAGTTCTTTGATCTCTTAGGCATAGCAGGAGGTGCTCTACCTTATACCCTGGGTACTTGTGCAGGCATTACAGAAGTCTGGGGTAGAAGAGCCAGTGACCTTGTAGTTACTCCTCTCAATGGCAACTTGGAAATACCCTTGCCTACTATCATTGAGTGTAATCAGATCCCAACTAACAAGGATGAGATCCCCACTCCTAAAGCTGCCTTGCACCATACTCATTTAAAGGACATAGCTGATCAAATACCAGCCTTTGAGGAAAATGCCAATATCCTGTTGCTACTCGGGAGAGACATCCTAAGGGTGCACAAGGTGCGCCATCAAATCAATGGCCCACATGATGCACCTTACGCCCAGCGTCTGGATCTAGGCTGGGTCATTATCGGCAACGTCTGTCTTAGCAATGCCAGGAAACCTCTCTCGGTTTCTTCCTTTAAAACACATGTCCTGCCCAATGGACGCACTACTTGCTTTCCAAGACAACATCACTATAGTGTGAAAGAAAGGCTGTGTGACAAAGGCACGCCAGAGCGCATGATACTCAATGAAAAGAAAGCATTTATCTTTCGGGATGACAACATTGGTAACACAGTGTTTGAAGTAACCACAGAAGACAATGAGTTAGCAGCCACAATGGAAGACAAGGAATTCTTGAGAACCATGAGTAAAGAGTTCTATCAAGATGATTCTAACAGCTGGGTGGCGCCGCTACCATTCCGCACTCAAGGAAGAGAATTCCAAATAATAGACAACATGCAGATTCACGGTTCATCTCTTTAGAGCGCAACCTGAACCGGAAACCGGAGATGAAGAAACATTTTGTCGACTTTATGCAGAAGGTGTTTGAGAGAGACCATGCTGAACCTGCACCCCCTCTTACACAAGGAGAAGAATGCTGGTACCTTCCGTGTTTTGGTGTCTACCATCCTCGTAAGCCTGACCAGATTAGAGTGGTCTTTGACTCAAGCGCTCGTCATGAAGGCGTTTCTCTCAATGACAATCTTCTCTCTGGACCCAATCTGAACAACAACCTCTTAGGAGTCCTACTCCGCTTTAGACAAGAGCCAATTGCCATTATGGCCGACATTCAACAAATGTTTCATTGTTTCATCGTCCGTGAAGATAACAGAAACTTTCTCAGGTTCCGATGGTATCGCAATAATGTCAACAACGAGGTCATAGACTATCGGATGAAAGTTCACGTGTTCGGCAATAGCCCTTCCCCCGCAGTTGCCATTTATGGACTGAGAAAAACTGCCCAAGAAGGAGAACAGGAGTTCGGGACGGATGCACGTCAGTTTGTAGAAAGGAACTTCTACGTGGATCACGGTCTTAAGTCCCTACCTACGGAAGAAGAGGCCATTGACCTTCTCACCAGAACCCAGGACATGCTTGCCACTGCCAACCTCAGACTACACAAAATTATCTCCAACAGCAATAAGATAATGGAAGCATTTCCTTCCGATGATCATGCTGTTAGTGCCAAGGAATTCCAACCAGAGTCTGACCTTTCCCTCACACAACGCAGCCTTGGATTGCTATGGGATGTCAAACAAGACACGTTCACATTTCAAACATCAGCCTGCGACAAGGCCTTCACAAAAAGAGGAGTACTGTCCGCAGTGAACAGTATCTACGACCCCTTGGGATTCATTGTACCCTTTACCATTCAGGGTAAGATATTACTCAGACAACTCACTACAGAGAGCACTGACTGGGATACCCTGTTACCCAAGGAGAAACATCAAAGGTGGGAATCCTGGAAACAGTCCCTCCAGGCATTGGAACAGTTTAAGATACCACGCTCTTACACCTCTGTGTCCTTGAAGAAGGCCACCCTTCTAACTCAAAAGATCGGGATAGCTAGTATTCCTCCTCAGGACTTTGATTGTACCAATGTTTACAAACCTCAATGGAAACGGGTTCAACATCTTGCTTATGCATTTTGGAGTCGCTGGAAGATGAAGTACCTTTGCAACCTTCAAAGTCGTAGAAAATGGCAAGTAAGCAAACCCAACCTGCAAGTTGGAGACATCGTTCTCCTCAACGATAAGGACGCTCATCGTAACAATTGGCCTATGGGTCTTATCACAAAGACTATTCCAAGTAACGATGGCAAGGAAGATGAACTCCGTACACCAGCCTAATACAAAGGGAGGTAAGAAGGACTGGTGCTGTTGCTGCCTTCCCCTCTGAAGACTGACCTTCAAAGCAACTTGTTAAAGGGAGGTAAGAAGGACTTGTGCTGTTGCTGCCTTCCCCTCTGAAGATGACGCATGGAACTATAGCCTTCCTACTGTTGTCTAATGTTTTTCTTGTCATGCCTTTTTTTTGTTCTTTTTGTTGCAGGTGTTCCAGTAGGAAAACTTCTATTATCCATGGACTTTAACAAAGTTAATTTTGTTAAATGTTATTTGAAATCATAGATTTCGTCGGGGAGTGTCATGTTACACATGCATGATTTGCTTTTTCATTATGTGTGTCCCTTCTGTCTTCCCCTAGCTTTGCTCTCTCTCTTGTCTCCTCCCTTCTTCTTCATTCTGGCTTCAACCCTCATCTCAGCTACATGCTCTCTGTTAGCTGCTCACAGCATGATTTTTTGACCTATCCATCTGTTCATCGGTGTATGATCTGCACAGTTTGAAATAAACTTCTTCAGGATCTACAAGGTGTCCTTTGGATCGAGTCACTGTCAGCCAATTCACCTAAGACTGCAGTTATAGCCATCTCAACACAACTGTAAGTTCTGAGATCACATTGTAGTGCTTAGACTGGAGAGGCAGAACAGTATGTGTGTGTCATATGTATGTGTGTCATATGTATGTCAGTATGTATGTGTTGTCATATATATGCCAGTATATATGTGTGTCAAATTTATGTCAGTATATATTATCTAACCCAGTCCCCCCTTCCCCCATCAGCCCTTGTCCTACCCCCATCTACCCCCCCAGCCATTTAGATATGTATGTTATCAATCATCCCCCACCCCCGCCTTCCTTGTAATTTGCTGGCCCCCAATATCCATTGTGAGTCACAATCCATAACAGTGCCATCCACAGATCCCCCCCATAACAATGCGTCATCCAGAGATCCCCCATAACAGTGTCATCCACAGATCCCCCATAACAGTGTGTCATCCACAGATCCCCCATAACAGTGTGTCATCCACAGATCCCCTATAACAGTGTGTCATCCACAGATCCCCTATAACAGTGTGTCATCCACAGATCCCCTATAACAGTGTGTCATCCACAGATCCCCTATAACAGTGTGTCATCCACAGATCCCCTATAACAGTGTGTCATCCACAGATCCCCTATAACAGTGTGTCATCCACAGATCCCCTATAACAGTGTGTCATCCACAGATCCCCTATAACAGTGTGTCATCCACAGATCCCCAATAACAGTGTGTCATCCACAGATCCCCTATAACAGTGTGTCATCCACAGATCCCCTATAACAGTGTGTCATCCACAGATCCCCCATAAGTGTCATCCACAGATCCCCATAGCATTGTCATCCACAGATCCTTCATAACAGTGTCATCCACAGATCCCCCATAACAGTGTCATCCACAGATTACCCCATAACAGTGTCATCCATAGATCCCCCCCCCATAACAGTTTCATCCATAGATCCCCCCCCCCCCCCATAACAATGTCATCCACAGATCCTCCATAACAGTGCGTCATTAATTGATACATTAAACTGTGCATATTTATGTGTGATTACAACAGTATTTAGTAAAGACTCCACAAGTTGGGGGGGGGGGGGGGCGCACTTGGGCAGCTCAGCCTCTGTTGGTGGTGGACCTTGTCCCAGCCCTGCCACCAAGTCCACTAGAGCATGGTTGCAGATTAAAGGCTGGAACATTTTGAAGTGGCCATCGGAGTCACCAGACTTAAATCCGATTGAGAACCTCTGGTGGGACTTAAAGAAAGCAGTTGCAGCGTGCAAGCCTAAGAATGTGACTAAACTGGAGGCTTTTGCCCATGAAGAATGGGCGAAGATACCCGTAGATCGCTGCAAGACACTTGTGTCAAGCTATGCTTCACGTTTAAAAGCTGTTATAACTGGAATAGGATGTTGTACTAAGTACTAAGATTGAATGTCAATTGGGGGTTGAATAAAACTGATAATGATGTGAGCACAGAAAAGACATTTGTGGTTATTTCATTATAAATGTTATGTTATATTTGTCTGACTTACAAGTGCCTCTTTGATTTAATTGTAAACAAGATGACTGAAATTATCAAAATCAATGTCAAACTGGCCAAAACACTAAATTTCAGTGGGGGTTGAATAATTTTGAACACAACTGTACCATCTGCTCACCTGTAGCCCAATACTGCCATATTTTATGTGGTTCACTAGGCTTCAGGCCCTCACCTTCAATGCTTTATACCGTGTGATCTACTGTAGGCCATTACTGCAATGTTTTCTGGGGTTCACTAGGCTTCAGGCCCTCACCTCCAATGCTTTATAACGTCTGCTCCCCGGTATCCCATCACTGCAATGATTTATTGGGTTCGCTAAGCTTCAGGTGCTCACCTTCAATATTGTGTACCGTCTGCTCACATGTAAAACATCACTGCAATGATTTATGGGGTTCGCTAGGCTTCAGGGCTTCACTTTCAATGCTTTTTACCATCTGCTCAACTGTATGCCATCAGTGCAATGTATAATGGGGTTCACTAGGCTTCAGGCCCTCATCTCCAATGCTTTATACCGTCTGCTCACCTGTAGCCCATCAATGCAATATTTTATTGCGTTCACTAGGCTTCAAGCTCTCACCTCCAATGCTTTATACCGTCTGCTCACCTTTAGGCCATTACTACTATGTTTTATGGGGTTCCCTAGGCTTCAGGCCCTCACCTCCAATGCTTTATATCAATTGCTCACCTGTAGCCCATCACTACCATATTTTATGGGGTTCACTAGGCTTCAGGCCCTCACCTCCAATGCTTTATACCGTCTTCTCACCTGTTGGCCATTACTGCAATGTTTTATTTCGCTAGGCTTCAGCACTTCATCTACAATGATTTATACCGTCTGCTCAACTGAAGACTATTACTGCAATGTTTTATGGGGTTCGCTAGGCTTCAGGCCCTTCCCTCTAATGCATACTGTCTGCTCACCTGTAGCCAATCACTGCAATGTTTTACGGGGTTCGCTAGGCTTCAGGCACTCACTTCCAATGCTTTAAACCGTCTGCGCACCAGTAGGCCATTACTATAATGTTTTATGGGGTTCTCTAGGCTTCAGGTCCTCACCTCCAATGATTTATACTGTCTGCTCACCTGTACTCCGTCACTGCAATATTTTATGGAGTTCACTAGGGTTCAGGCCCTCACCTTCAATGCTTTATACCGTCTGCTCACCTGTATGCCATCACTGCAATGTTTTATGGGGTTCGCTAGTTTTCAGGCCCTCACCTCCCATGTTTTATGCCATCTGCTCACCTGTAGACCATTAATGCAATGTTTTATGGGGTTCGCTATGCTTCAGGCCCTCACCTCCAATGCTTTATAAGGTCTGCTTACCTTTATGCAATCACTGCAATGTTTTTCGGGGTTCTCTAGGCTTCAGTGCCTCACATTCAATGCTTTATACCGTCTGCTCACTTGTAGCCCATCAATGCAATATTTTATGGGATTCACTAGGCTTCAGGCTCTCACCTCCAATGCTTTTACCATCTGCTCATCTGTCGCCTATGACTGAAATATTTTATGGGGTTCACTAGGCTTCAGGCCCTCACCTCCAATGCTTTATGCCATCTGCTCACCTGTAGGCCATTAATGCAATGTTTTATGGGGTTCTCTAGGCTTCAGGCCCTCACCTTCCATTCTTTATACAGTCTGCTCACCTGTATGCAATCACTGCAATGTTTTATGGAGTTCGCTAGGCTTCAGGCCCTCACCTCCAATGCTTTATAAGGTCTGCTCACCTTTATCCAATCACTGCAATGTTTTACTGGGTTCTCTAGGCTTCAGTGCCTCACATTCAATGCTTTATACCGTCTGCTCACCTATAGTCCTTTACTGCAATGTTTTATGAGGTTCTCTAGGCTTCAGGCCCTCACCTCCAATGCCTTTACCATATGCTCACCTGTAGCCCATAACTGCAATATTTTATGGGGTTCACTAGGTTTCAGGCCCTCACTTCCAATGCTTTATACCGTCCGCTCACCTGTTGGCCATTACTGCAATGTTTTATCGGGTTCGCTAGGCTTCAGCACTTCACCTACAATCATTTTAACCGTCTGCTCAAATGAAGACTATTACTGCAATGTTTTATAGGGTTCTCTAGGCTTCAGGTCCTCACCTCTATTGCTTTATACCGTCTGCTCACCTGTACTCCATCACTGCAATATTTTATGGGGTTCACTAGGGTTCAGGCCCTCTACATCAATGCTTTAGACCGTCTGCTCACCTGTATGCCATCACTGCAATATTTTATGGGGTTCACTAGGCTTCAGGCCCTCACCTCCAATGCTTTATGCCATCTGCTCACCTGTAGGCCATTAATGCAATGTTTTATGGGGTTCTCATGGCTTCAGGCCCTCAACTCCAATGCTTTATACTGTCTGCTCAGCTGTAGGTCATCACTGCAAAGATTTATGGGGTTCGCTAGGCTTCAGGCCCTCACCTTCAATGCTTTATACCGTCTGCTCAACTGTATGCAATCACTGCAATGTTTTATGGGGTTCGCTAGGCTTTAAGCCCTCACCTACAATGCTTTATACTGTCTGCTCACCTGTAGTCCATCACTGCAATGTTTTATGGGGTTCCAGAGGCTTCAGGCCCTCACCTCCAATGGTTTATAATGTCTGCTCACCTGTGTTACGGGGTTCGCTAGGCTTCATGCCCTCACCTCCCATGCTTTATACCATCTGCTCACCTGTAGGCCATTACTACAATGTTTTATGGGATTCGCTATGCTTCAGGCCCTCACCTCCAATCTTTATAAGGTCTGCTCACCTTTATCCAATCACTGCAATGTGTTACGGGGTTTGCTAGGCTTCCGGCCCTCACCTCCAATGCTTTCTACCGTCTGCTCACCTATAGGCCATTACTACAATGTTTTATGGGGTTCCTTAGGCTTATGGCCCTCACCTCCAATGCTTTATACCATCTGCTCACCTGTAGCCCAACACTGCCATATTTTATGGGGTTCACTAGGCTTCAGGCCCTCACCTTCAATGCTTTATAAGGTCTGCTCACCTGGAGCCTGTCACTGCAATATTTTATGGGGTTCAATAGGCTGCACGCCCTCACTTCCAATGCTTTATACCGTCTGCTCACCTGTTGGCCATTACAGCAATGTTTTATGGGGTTCGCTAGGCTTCGGCTCTTCACGTACAATGATTTATACCGTCTGCTCAACTGAAGACTATTACTGCAATGTTTTATGGGGTTCGCTAGGCTTCAGGCCCTTCCCTCCAATGCATACTGTCTGCTCACCTGTAGCCAATCACTGCAATGTTTTACGGGATTCGCTAGGCTTCAGGCACTCGCTTCCAATGCTTTATACCATCTGCTCACCAGTAGGACATTAGTACAATGTTTTATGGGGTTCTCTAGGCTTCAGGTCCTCACCTCCAATGCTTTATACCGTCTTCCCTGTATGCCATCACTGCAATGTTTTATGGGGTTCGCTAGGCTTCAAGCCCTCATCGCCAATGCTTTTATACTGTCTGCTCACCTATAGTCCATCACTGCAATGTTTTACGGGGTTCGCTAGGCTTCAGGCCCTCACCTCGGATGCTTTATACTGTCTGATCACCTGTAGTCCATCATTGCAATGATTTATTCGGTTCGCTAAGCTTCAGGTCCTCACCTTCAATATTGTATACCGTCTGCTCACCTGTAGGCCATTACTGCAATGTTATATGGGGTTCATTAGGCTTCATACCCTCACCTCCAATACTTTATATCGTCTTCACACCTGTAGGCCATCACTGCATTGATTTATGGTGTTCGCTAGGCTTCAGGCCCCCACCTTCAATGCTTCATACTGTCTGCTCACTGGTATTCCATCACTGCAATATTTTATGGGGTTCTCTAGGCTTCAGGCCCTCACCTCCAATGCTTTATACCATCTGCTCACCTGTAGGCCATCTCTGCAATGATTTTTGGGGTTTGCTAGGCTTCAGGGCCTCACATTCAATGCTTTTACCATCTGCTCAACGGTTTGCCGTCAGTGCAATGTTTTGTGGGGTTCAATCGGCTTCAGGCCCTCACCTCCAATGCTTTATACCGTCCGCTCACCTGTAGCCCATCACTTCAATGTTTTACGGGTTCACTAGGCTTCAGGCCCTCACATTCAATTCTTTATACCGTCTGCTCACTTGTAGGCCATTACTACAATGTTTTACAGGGTTCTCTAGGCTTCAGGCCCTCACCTCCAATACTTTATACCGTCTGCTCACCTGTAGTCCATCAATGCAATCTTTTGTGGGGTTCACTAGGCTTCAGGCCCTCACCTCCACTGCTTTATACCGTCTTCTCTCCGGTAGGCCATCACTGCAATGCATTATGGTGTTCGCTAGGCTTCAACGCCTCACCTTCAATGCTTTTTACCATCTCCTCAACTGTACGCCATCAGTGCAACTTTTTATGGGGTTCACTAGGCGTCAAGCCCTCAATTCCAATGTTTTATAAGGTCTGCTCTCCTTTAACCAATCACTGCAATGTTTTATGGGGTTTGCTAGGCTTCAGGCCCTCACCTCCATGCTTTATACTGTCTGATCACCTATAGGCCATTACTGCAATTTTTTATGTGGTTCCTTAGGGTTAAGGCCCTCACCTCCAATGCTTTATACCATCTGCTCACCTGTAGCCCATCAATGCAATATTTTATCGGGTTCACTAGGCTTCAGGCCCTCACCTCCAATGCTTTATACCGTCTGCTCACCTGTAGCCCATCAATGCAATATTTTATCGGGTTCACTAGGCTTCAGGCCCTCACCTCCAATGCTTTATACCGTCTGCTCACCTGTAGCCCTTCACTGCAATATTTTATGGGGTTCGCTAGAATTCAGGACCTAACTTTCAATGCTTTTTACCGTCTGCTCACCTGTAGGCCATTACTACAATGTTTTATGGGGTTCGCTAGGCTTCAGGCGCTCCCCTCCAATGCATACCATCTGCCCACCTGTATGCCATCACTGCAATTATTTATGGGGTTCGTTAGGCTTCAGGGCCTCACCTTCAATGCTGTTTACCATCTGCTCAACTGTATGCCATCAGTGCAATGTTTTATAAGGTTCACTAGGCTACAGGCCCTCAACTCCAATGATTTATACCATCTGCTCACCTTTAGGCCATTACTGCAATATTTTATGGGATTCACTAGGCTTCAGGCCCTCACCTCCAATGCTTTATACCGTCTGCTCCCCTGTATCCCATCACTGCAATAATTTATGGGGTTCGCTAAGCTTCAGGTCCTCACCTTCAATATTGTATACCGTCTGCTCACCTGTAGAACATCACTGCAATGATTTATGGGGTTCGCTAGGCTTCAGTTTATCACTTTCAATGCTTTTTACCATCTGCTCCACTGAATGCCATCAGTGCAATGTATAATGGGGTTCACTAGGCTTTAGGCTCTCATCTCCAATGCTTTATAACGTATGCCCACCTGTAGCACATTAATGCAATATTTTATTGCGTTCACTAGGCTTCAGGCTCTCACCTCCAATGCTTTATACCGTCTGCTCACCTGTTGGCCATTACTACTATGTTTTATGGGGTTCACTAGGCTTCAGGCCCTCACCTCCACTGCTTTATACCATCTGCTCACCTGTAGGCCATCATTGCAATGCATTATGAGGTTCGCTAGGCTTCAGGGCCTCACCTTCAATGCTTTTTACCATCTGCTCAACTGTATGCCATTAGTGCAATGTTTTATGGGGTTCAATAGGCTTCAGGCCCTCATCGCCAATGCATTTTACTGTCTGCTCACCTGTATTCCATCACTACAATGTTTTATGGGGTTTGCTAGGTTTCAGGCCCTCACCTCCAATGCTTTATTAGGTCTTCTCACCTTTAGCCAATCACTGCAATGTTTTACGGGGTTAGCTAGGCTTCAGGCCCTCACCTCCCATGCTTTATACCGTCTGCTCATCTGTAGGCCATTACTGCCATGTTTTTCGGGGTTCGTTAGGCTTCAGGCCCTCATCACCAATGCTTTATACCGTCTGCTCACCTGTAGTCTATCACTGCAATGTTTTTTGGGGTTCGCTAGGCTTCAGGGCCTCACCTTCAATGCTTTTTACTATCTGCTCAACTGTATGCCATCAGTGCAATGTTTTATGTTGTTCACTAGGCTTCAGGCCCTCACCTCCAATACTTTATACCGTCTGCTCACCTGTAGGCCATTACTAAAATGTTTTATATGGTTCTCTAGGCTTCAGGCCCTCACCTCCAATACTTTATACCGTCTGCTCATCTGTAGGCCATCAATGCAATATTTTGTGGGGTTCACTAGGCTTCAGGCCCTTACCTCCACTGCTTTGTACCATCTGCTCACCTGTAGGCCATCATTGCAATGCATTATGAGGTTTGCTAAGCTTCAGGGCCTCACCTTCAATGCATTTTACCATCTACTCAACTGTATGCCATCAGTGCAATTTTTTGGGAGGTTCACTAGGCTTCTGGCCCTCATCTCCAATGCTTTTTACTGTCTGCTCACCTGTATTCCATCACTACAATGTTTTATGGGGTTTGCTAGGCTTCAGGCCCTCACCTCCAATGCTTATATACCATCTGCTCAACTGTTAGCCAATCACTGCTATGTTTTACGGGGTTCGCTAGGCTTCAGGCCCTCACCTCCCATGCTTTATACCGTCTGCTCACCTGTAGGCCATCAATGCAATGTTTTATGGGGTTCGCTAGGCTTCAGGTCCTTAACTTCAATACTGTATACCTTCTGCTCACCTGTATGCCATCACTGCAATGTTTTATGGGGTTCGCTAGGCTTCAGGCCCTCACCTCCCATGCTTTATAGCGTCTGCTCATCTGTAAGCCATTACTACAATGTTTTATGGGGTTCGCTAGGCTTCAGGCCCTCACCTCCAATGCTTTATAATATAAGGTCTGCTCACCTTTAGCCAATCACTGCAATGTTTTACGGTTTTTGCTAGGCTTCAGGCCCTCACCTCCCATGCTTTATACCATCTGCTCACCTGTAGGCCAATGCTACAATGTTTTATTGGGTTCGCTAGTCTTCAGGCCCTCACCTCCAAAGCTTTATAAGGTCTGCTCATCTGTAGCCTATCACTGCAATATATAATGATGTTCACTAGGCTTCAGGCCCTCACCTCCAATGCATTATACCGTCTACTCACCTGTAGGCCATCATTGCAATAATTTATGGGGTTCGCTAGGCTTCAGGCCCTCACCTTCAATGCTTTTTACCATCTGCTCAACTGTATGCCATCAGTGCAATGTTTTATGGGGTTCACTAGGCTTCAGGCCCTCATCTCCAATGCTTTATACCGTCTGCTCACCTGTAGGCCATTACTGCATTGTTTTCTGGGGTTCGCTAGGATTTAGGCCCTCACCTCCAATGCATATCGTCTACTCACTTGTATGCCATCACTGCAATGATTTATGGGGTTCGCTAGGCTTCAGGGCCTCACATTAAATGCTTTTTACCATCTGCTCAACTGAATGCAATCACTGCAATGTTTTACGGGGTTCACTAGGCTTCAGGCCCTCACCTCCAATGCTTTATACCGTCTGCTTACAAGTAGCCCATCTCTGCAATGTTTCACGGGCTTCTCTAGGCTTCAGGCCCTCACCTCCAAAACTTTATACCTTCTGCTCACCTGTAGCCCATCAATGCAATATTTTATGGGGTTCACTAGGCTTCAGGCCCTCACCTCCCATGCTTTATACCGTCTGCTCACCTGTAGGCCATTACTGAAATGTTCTATGGGGTTTGCTATTCTTCAGGTCTTCAACTACAATGATTTATACCGTCAGCTCAACTGAAGACCATTACTGCAATGTTTTATGGGGTTCTCTAGGCTTCAGGGCCTCACCTTCAATGCTTTTTACAATCTTCTAAACTGTATGCCATCAGTGCAATGTTTTATGGGGTTCACTAGGCTTCAGGCCCTCATCTCCAATGCTTTATACCGTCTGCTCACCTGTAGCCCATCACTGCAATGATTTATGGGGTTCACTAGGCTTCAGGCCCTAACCTCCAATGCTTTATACCATCTGCTCACCTGTAGGCCATTACTGAAATGTTCTATGGGGTTTGCTATTCTTCAGGTCTTCACCTACAATGATTTATACCATCTGCTCAACTGAAGACCATTACTGCAATGTTTTATGGGGTTCTCTAGGCTTCAGGCCCTGACCTCCAATGCATACCGTCTGCTCACTTGTAGCCAATCACTGCAATGTTTTACGGGGTTCGCTAGGCTTCAGGCCCTCAACTCCAATGCTTTATACCGTCTGCTCACCTGTAGGCCATTACTCCAATGTTTTATGGGGTTCGCTAGGCTTCAGGCCCTCACCTCCCATGCTTTTTACTGTCTGCTCACCTGTAGGCCATTACTACAATGTTCTATTTACCGCCCCCAGGCCCAGCCACTATCTTTCTTGACCACTTTAACACCTGGCTCCTACACTTTCTTTCTGCTGACATCCCTACTATCATCATGGGTGACTTCAACATCCCCATTGACACCTGCCACTCAGCCGCCTCAACTCCTATCACTCTCTTCATCCTTCGGCTTCTCACAGTGGTCTTCCGCTCCCACACACAGAGATGGTCACACTCTGGATCTTATCTTTACCCGCCTCTGCTCCCTATCTAACCTTTCTAATTCGCCTCTCCCCCTATCCGACCACAACATACTCACCTTCTCTTCACTGGTCTCTGCTGCTGCACCCCTTGTCCATACTCTAGCACACCCCCGCAGGAACCTTAAAGATCTTGACTTTCGCTTGCTCTCCGACTCTCTTCTGCCGCTCTTCCATTTATTCCCTCAAAGACCCAGATACTGCCACCACCCTATATAACACCACAATAAGTGCAACTCTGGACACTATTGCCCCACTTACACACAACAAAACCAGAAAAATCAACAGACAACCCTGGCATACCGACCTGACCAAAAATCTCAAACAAGCTTCCAGGGCTGCAGAGCGGCGATGGAAGAAATCCCTTTCTAAAGATGAATTCACCGCATACAAGCAATCCCTCCTCGTTTTCAAATCCTCACTTGCTGATGCAAAACAGGCCTACTTCTCATCTCTCATATGTTCCCTGTCCCACAACCCAAAACAACTTTTTAACACCTTTAATTTTCTTCTCCGTCCACCAGCGCCCCCACCCTCTCCTCTCATCTCAGCTGAGGATTTCGCCACATTCTTCAAACAAAAGATAGTCAACTTTAGAGAAAGCTTCAACACACAATCTCCACAGACCCTCCACACAGCTGCTCCGTCCTCTTCTCCCAAAACCAGCGTCTCCGCTATTGCAGAAGAAAAACTCTCCACTCTACTCTCCAAATCCCATCTCGCCACCTGTGCTCTTGACCCAATCCCATCCCACCTCATCCCTAACCTCACCACAGTGTTTATCCCAGCCCTAACTCATCTCTTCAACATATCACTAACCTCTGGTCTTTTCCCCTCTGCTTTTAAACATGCTACCATTACACCCATCCTCAAAAAGTCTTCACTTGACCCATCTTCTTTGTCCAGTTATCACCTCATATCACTTCTTCCATATGCCTCAAAGCTACTTGAGCAACATGTCCATTCTGAACTTTCCTCTCACCTCTCCTCCTGCTCCCTCTTTGACCGGCTACAATCTGGCTTCCGACCCCATCACTCAACCGAGACTGCCCTCACCAAAGTCACCAATGACCTACTACTTGCCAAAACCAAAAAACATTACTCTGTCCTCCTTCTCCTTGACTTGTCCTCTGCCTTTGACACTGTCGACCACTCCCTTATGTTACAAACTCTCTCATCTCTTGGCATCACTGACCTGGCCCTCTCTTGGATCACATCATACCTCACAGACCGAACATTTAGAGTCTCCCACTCTCACACCAACTCCTCGCCTCACTCCCTCTCTGTTGGTGTCCCGCAAGGCTCCCTCCTAGGACCCCCTCCTCTTCTCTATCTACACCTTCGGCCTGGGACAGCTTATAGAGTCCCATGGCTTTAAGTATCACTTATATGCTGATGACACACAAATCTACCTCTCTGGTCCAGACATCACCACCTTACTATCCAGAATCCCACAATGCCTATCTCGCATATCCTCCTTCTCCTCTCGCTTTCTAAAACTTAATATGGATAAAACAGAATTCATCATCTTTCCCCCATCTTGCTCACTCCCCCCAACAGACCTATCTATCACAATCAATGAGTGCACACTCTCCCCGGTCAACCAAGTCCGCTGCCTTGGAGTGACCTTGGATTCTGCCCTCTCCTTCCGACCACACATCCAAGCCCATTCCACCACCTGCCGCTTCCAACTCAAAAACATCTCCCGCATCCGCCCTTTCCTCAACTTTGAATCGGCAAAAATGCTTGTACATTCCCTCATCTCCCGCCTAGACTACTGCAACATTCTCCTCTGTGGCCTTCCATCTAGCTCTCTCGCACCCCTACAATCTATCCTCAACTCTGCTGCCCGACTAATCCATCTCTTCCCCAGTTACTCCTCTGCATCTCCACTCTGCCAGTCCCTGCACTGGCTCCCCATTGCCCAGCGAATTCAGTTTAACCACTTGAAGACCACAGGTTTATACCCCCCTAGTGACCAGGCCCTTTTTTACAAATCCGCACTACACTACTTTCACCGTTTATTGCTCGGCCATACAACTTACCACCCAAATGAATTTTACCTCCTTTTCTTCTCACTAATAGAGCTTTCATTTGGTGGTATTTCATTGTTGCTGACATTTTTACTTTTTTTGCTATTAATAAAAATTTAACGACATTTTTGCAAAAAAATGCCATTTTTCACTTTCTGTTGTAATTTTTTTTTTAAAAACTACATTTCTATATAAATTTTTCTCTAAATGTATTGTTCTACATGTCTTTGATAAAAAAAAAGTCCAATAAGTGTATATTTATTGATTTGGGTAAAAGTTATAGCGTTTACAAACTATGGTGCAAAAAAGTGAATTTCTGCATTTTGAAGCAGGTCTGACTTTCTGAGCGCCTGTCATGTTTCTTCAGGTGCTAGAATGTCAGGAAAGTATAAATACCCCCCAAATCACACCATTTTAGAAAGAAGACACCCCAAAGTATTCGCGGAGGGGCATGGTGAGTTCATGTATCATTTCATTTTTTTTCACAAGTTAGCAGAAAATGACACTTTCTGAGGAAAAAAAATAATAATAAAGTTTCCATTTCTGCTAACTTCTGGCAAAAAAAAAAAAATCTCATACGGCTCATTATGCCCCTCAGTGAATACCTTGGGGTGTCTACTTTCCGAAATGGGGTCATTTGTGGGGTGTTTGTACTGTTCTGGCATTTTGGGCGGGGCTAAATTGTGAGCAGCCATGTAAAGCTAAAGGTACTCATTGGTTTTAGGGCCCTTTGCACACTCAGTCTGCAAAAAGTGGCACTCATGTGGTATCTCCGTACTCAGAGAAGTAGGGCAATGTGTTTTGGGGTGTATTTTTACATATACCCATGTTAGGTGAGAGAAATATCTCTGTAAACTGACAACTTTGTATAAAATTTTTAAAAATTGTCGTTTACAGCGATATTTCTCACACCCAGCAGGGGTATATATAAAAATACACCCCAAAACACATTGCCCCACTTCTCCTGAGTATGGCGATACCACATGTGTGACACTTTTGCAGCCTGGTGCGCAAAGGGCCCTAAACCAATGAGTACCTTTAGGATTTCACAGGGCATTTTTACGCATTTGGATTCCAGACTTCTTCTCACGCTTTAGGGGCTCCTAAAATGCCAGGGCAGTATAAATACCCACATGTGACCCCATTTTAGAAAGAAGACACCCCAAGGTATTCCGTGAGGGGTATGGTGAGTTCATGTAAAATTTTATTTTTGTCACAAGTTAGTGGAATATGAGACTTTGTAAAAAACTAAATAAAAAAATATATATATCTCAATTTCCGCTTACTTGTGCCAAAAAAAAAATTCTGTGAACTCGCCATGCCCCTCACGGAATACCTTGGGGTGTCTTCTTTCCAAAATGGGGTCACATGTGGGGTATTTATACTCACCTGGCATTTTAGGGAACCTAAAGCGTGAGAATCCAAATGCATAAAAATGCCCTGTGAAATCCTAAAGGTACCCATTGATTTAGGGCCTCATTTGCTGCAAAAGTATCATATGGTATCGCCGCATCAGAGAGTAGGTCAAGTGCTTGGGTGTATTTTACATATACCCATACTGTGTGT